>VZRH01002939.1:404692-442079 GCA_013397555.1 Urocynchramus pylzowi
CTTTAAAGGAGTTTGGGGGGGTTCTGGCGCTGGGCGAGCACGGGTACGGAAGAGGACGGGAGGGACCCCTCGGGCAGGGGGTGCCGATCGCCTGCTCTTTGTCTGTGCCTTGCGGGGTCCCGACCGGGCTGCCGGCACCGGGCGGGCAGGGCTGGCAGCTCCGGGGCCGTGCGCTCCTCCAGCCGCCTCCTCGCACGCAGCGCTGCCCGGCGCGGTTCGGCTGCGCGCCGCTGGAGGAAGGGCTCGGGACCCTCCGGCTGGAGCTCCCCGAGCCCCCGGAGCCCTCTCCCCTCGCAGAGCGGTGACTCCCGGTGCAACTCCGGCCCCCGGCGGGGAGGCGGCGGACGGCGGGGAGGCTCCTCTCCTGGCGCTCGGAGCCGGCGCTCCTGAGTCGGGGCTCTGCCCTGCCCCGCACCCCGGGGGTAGGGGGAAGGGTCTGCACTGGGAGAAACTCCCTTGCACGAAGGGGAGGGAAAGAGTCAGGGAGGGATGGGGAATCGCTGGAATCTTTTGTATGTGCCTTGATTTTTTTTTTTCTTTCGTTCTTTCTTTTCTTCCCTCTGCGTGCACTCTCCTTCCCATCTCTTGTTCTTCTCTGTGTCTGCCCACCCCACCCTCCTTTAGATCCGGCGATTTCTGCCCTCGCCTCGCCCTGTCATTGATGGGAAATCAACTGGATCGCATCACCCACCTGAATTACAGCGAGCTGCCGACCGGGGACCCCTCGGGGATCGAGAAGGACGAGCTGCGCGTCGGGGTGGCTTACTTCTTTTCGGATGAGGAGGAGGACCTGGACGAGCGAGGCCAGCCAGACAAGTACGGCGTGAAGGGCTCCGGCAGCCCTGGTCAGGAGACGCCCACCCACCACCTCCACCACCAGCTGGTGCTGAACGAGACTCAGTTCTCCGCTTTCCGCGGCCAGGAATGCATCTTCTCCAAGGTCAGCAGCGGCCCCCAGGCTGGGGATCTCAGCGTCTACTCGGTGTCAGCCCTGCCAGCCCTCTGCAAGCCGGGGGACCTGCTGGAGCTGCTCTACCTGGGGCCGTCGGAGCACCCGCCGCCGCACTGGGCCGTGTACGTGGGCGGCGGGCAGATCATCCACCTGCACCAGGGGCAGATCCGCCAGGACAGCTTGTACGAGGCGGCCGCGGGCAACGTGGGCCGGGTGGTGAATAGCTGGTACCGCTTCCGCCCGCTGGTGGCGGAGCTGGTGGTGCAGAACGCCTGCGGGCACCTGGGCTTAAAAAGCGACGAGATCTGCTGGACTAACTCCGAGAGCTTCGCCGCCTGGTGCCGCTTCGGAAAACGGGAGTTCAAAGCCGGGGGGGAGCTGCAGGCGGCTGCTGGCACCCAGCACCAGCAGCAGTACTATCTCAAAATCCACTTGGCAGAGAACAAGGTGCATACGGTGAGGTTCCACAGCCTGGAGGATCTAATACGCGAGAAGCGCAGGATCGATGCCAGTGGCAAACTGAGGGTGATCAAGGACCTGGCTATAGTGGATGGGAAAGAATAGGGAGGAGCAGGAGTACGTGGCGATCTTCCTTCTGCCCTGCCCGGGGAGACCAGCCTGCTGTAGAGTCAGGAGGCTGCACACCCTCCTTCCGTGGGACGCGACTGGAAGCAGGATCCATGGCAACATTCCAAAAAAAACCAGCATTCTTTACACCCATAGCCAGTATTTTGTTTGGCTTTTAATAGCATTAATGCTGAAAGAGCGAGAGAGAGGAAGAAAAGAGGGGGGAGGTGCAGGAAGGCTGTTCTCAGAGTATGTGGACAAAGTCTCTCCTGTCAATCGATGTTGACCATTCTAGCAACATGCCAATAAAATTTCAAATTGAAATTTCTTTTAAAATTTTTATTTCATGGCTTTAATCCATGATACGTTTTAAGCATCTGGGACTGTGGATGTGGATGTAGCTAAATGAGATTCTAGCTAATATTTGCCTTGTGGCCAACCAAAAGCATCAGTCATACTTTGCTAACTGGGAGAGAAAGGGGGTGTTGGGGTGGAGGGTAAATGCCTGTTTGTTTTGTTTCTCCACACTGCTGTTTCTGCCTGTAGCTGCAAACCAAATTTTGTCCCAACCAACTCTGGCAAGCTACTTACTAGGAAAAAATATTTTCACATTTCTGCTTGAAATCTATCACACTTAAAATATTTGCCTTTGCTTTCTGTTTGCAGCTCTCTGCTAAATATCATCATAATGCATGAGCTCTTTCCACCTCTTCCCTCCTCCCACCCTCCCTGCCTTTTTTTTCTTTTTTTAATATAAAAAAGTTGGTGAGCAGCTGTTTTTTCCTGAAACTAAATTCAGTGGTTAAAAGGAAGTGGTGTATTTTGGAGAACAGTATACTCAGAGATCCAGCCACTAGGATTTCATGCTTGAGCTGTGGATTTTGTACCACTGCTTCGATATCTCTTCATACACAGGTCAATAGAATCCTGCAAGAAACAATTTTGAATTCTGCATGTTGCCTCTTTGGAACAGCAATTTATTGCATATTTACAATTCCACTTAAAGAAATAGATGTAATGTGGCCAAGTTCATCTTGCATTTCAAGTTCCCAGCAACTAAAAATTCTGTTCAGTGTAAGTTTAGAAAGCCACAGCAGCATTTAAAAGATGCCTTTTAATGTGATGTGAGCAATGCCTTGTCTGTATTTCAGATCCTGTTCACTCATTGCTTAATTCTAAGTTTTGAAGTGAAAGATCAGAGAATTAAATATATTTTTAAAAAATCTAAACAAGTATACTGGGGCATTTCTTTTTATTATTCTGAGCTGCATACAACTTGTAATTTTGTCTGCATGTTTCAGTGCTGGAAAGAAAATGCATTTGGTTTTGTTCTCCCTTCCCACATCAATGTCAGATGACAGAAGTAATAGCCCTCTTTTGTATATATATGATACACTCCACCCCCTATCAATGTACTGTGTCCCAACTCTTTTTCTTTTTTTGTATTAAACAATGTCATAAGCAACCTTGTTGCAACAGTAATTTCATTTCTACAAAGCATTTGCCTACTATAGCTGAAGATGCAAGGGTGGAGTGTACTTCATTATAATAAAAGTGTTAGCATAAATACCTTTAAGAAAAAGCAAACAAAAACCTGTACCCCCAAAACTGCACCCCTTCAGTGAAGGTCATCTAATTGGATTTGTCCTTGCTAACACATGTGGCAAAATTATGTGGTAATAATCACTTTCCCTAAAGTACCTTGCTTAGAACAATATAGGATAAAAATGTGAATTGTAATTACTGTCAAATACTGTTGAAATAGCCTCAAACCACATCATACTTTTTAATAAATGTATAATATTTTAGCTTTATGTAGGCAATAGTGGCTGTTTGATGATAACTTTTCCCATAACATGAACAGAATCTTCTGCCTAGCATTTGTGTATCTTGCTGTTGTACATTAGATTGCCTAAATCGTCTGTTAGCACTGATTTCCCTGTACCACTTGGTGGGAGCACTGTGGGATTGCAGAAAGGCATTGGCGTTAAAACAAGGCGCTTACAAAACATTAAAAACTGATAGGAAAAGGAAAGGTGGGCAAGTAATTGCAAAAGCAATTTATTTGCTTTTTCCCTTATAAAACATATGCATTAGAGACCTGAGGTTGCAAGAGGCAGGAGGAACTAAAGGAAGAGGGAACAAATACCAGAATGTTTATGAATGACAGTAAGAAGAATAAAGTAGAGTTACAGTGTTATTTTTGATTTCTGGAATGCTTTTTCTTCAAATTGCTGTAAAATTAATGGGATTAGACAGAGGTTCCTTGGAAGAACAGAATTTTATTCCTCACTAGTGGGAATTCAAAACATACTAAATTTAAACTTTTCACTGTGCTTTCTGAATACTCTTTCACTCCAAACCCCATTTTAACTGTGGATTTTTTTGCAATGATTTGGTAAGCTGGTTCGTAAACGTGATGATTTTCCTTGTTTTACCCAGCTAGATGTTGAATGGCATTTTGTAGTATATAAAAGAAATTACAGGAGCTAGTGTATGCTTATTTATTCAAACTCTGTCAAAGACCTTTGGCATCACTCTGAATTTGTACAAATAAAGGTACAACAGTGTAAGGCCTTTGCATAAGGACTGGAGAAAATATACTGGAAATAGTAAGAGCTGGTATTAACCAATGATATAGTATTGCCATGACTGTGTTCAAGTAGCAGTCTGTAATTAGCAACAAGGGTACTGATATAGTTTCTTTTGTTATTTTTCTTTAGCTAGATTTAAGTCCAGAGCTACTGGCAGCAATCTGGTCCTGATTCATAGCCCATTGAAGTTAATGGCTCTTGCTGACCAGTGAACTTTGCATCAGATTGTTAGGAGGTGGTTAAAATTTGTGGAGCTTGAGGAAGAGTGAGATTTAAGATGACACTTCAGAGACCAGAAGAGCCACCTTTCTGAGATGGGAGACTGTGGATAGAGGCAACACTGAGAAAATACAGGAAGAAAACAGACAAGTTCTGAAACAAGCAGTGTTAACCTGAGATGGCAGTAGGGAATCTGTTAAAAAGACTGAATGAAAAGTGGATATAAAAAGTTATTCAGTGCCTTGAAACAAGAATTGGAAGACAGGGAGCAGTCAGCTGCAAGAAAGGCAATGATGCGAATGACTGACAGGTAAAAAATGTATTGATTGTATTCATCATTCAGGATCAGTGGGCCTGGCAGAGTTAACATTTCCATTTCCAGCACTAAAGATATTGAAAAATTGTATTTTATCTCTGGAATCTGTTTGCATTCTTTGGTCTAGCTACCTAGGGTAAATATTTACATCTCATTCATTGCTCTTGAAGTACTGACTTGTAATATGACAGCAATGTCAAGATATTTTGCAGTCTTTCTTCCATGTCACATTTCAAGCTTTCTGTTAGCTATTTGAGTAACAGTCCTATAGAATTTCTTTTGCTTAGATAGGATTCTCTTTTCAAAATGAAATCTTTTGAATTGCTTTGAGACTTAACATTTTATTAAAAAATTCAATTCATGTCATCTAGAAACATAGAGAGCCTTTGTGAAACGTTTTCCTGTCATGACCAGAATGTTTACTGCTTATTGGCTGTGCATATTGGAAGAAGACTCTAAGGATGGGTAGCAAAATAGGTTTTGCTACTGTCAGATTTTGTCTCCATCCTCATCTCATGTCTCCAGAGGACTTTGTTTTCATTTTCGTAGGATTCTTTTTCTGCTTTAAAGTAGTATGGTTGTATAAAATGAAAAAACAAAAAAGAAAAAACCCACAAACCCAACCTAAACCAAAACACTCATAGTACTTACTATGTACATAGTACATAGTGCTTTTTATGGCAGTATGCTATGGATCTGTATAGTGGGTTTCAGGTTAAAAGCAGCGTACAACACTACATGGCCTTTGGGGTGTGACAAGAAGTGGCCCTTGGTCTGTGCTAGACTGTGCACATTCTTAGTTCTCTTGCCTCATTTCGAGAGTCTTTCATATTCAGGTAAGTAATGTGCAAAACTGCCACAGTTTATAGACCTGTTTATGTGATGTATTGAGCATCTGTAGCTCCAGCCCTGTTTGCTGGAGTTGAGGCAATGTTGCCTCACAGAGCATCTTGTGGGATCAGGTGCCTCAGCCAGGCAAGCTCCCCACCCCCTGTCTGCAGCTGCAGAGGACGCAGTGGTCTGGGGAAGCTACTGCTAATTTCAAGATTTAGTTATTTTCTGTGAAAGATTTCTCCTAGAGACTGTATGGACAATATCTTGCCCATAATTATACTTGGATGTGGCTAAAACATTCTGTGTGCTGCTGCTTATGGTGTGAAAACACTCTGCTTCCTGATTTATAGCCCAGGAGAAAGAAGTCGCCGTGCCAAAGAAGTAATCCGGAAATACTTAAGGAGGTATGATTGGGCTGCCATGCTGAGGGAGTTTCACTGCAGAATTAAGGTCTAAAGGATAACTTTTAAAGGACTAAAGTGTGATCAAGTGCTGCTGTTAGTTTGAGTGTCAGTGTTTCCATGGCAAGTGTGGAATTTATTTGCTTGCCTTATTATTATGAGATATTTAACTTTTCTGTCCTATGAGTTCAAATTTAATATGTGAAGCTGCCCTATGTTCATGGATCTTCTGACTCAATATTAGTTTTAGCTGTCAGAGTTTCTTACAAATTTATTGTCAAGAAAATTAATGCATACTGACTGGGAACAGATACTTTACTGAACTGCTAGTAAATCAAAAAGAGAGTAGTGTAGATGTTAGGTTGAAAAAAGGGAATGAACTAAGAATGTTCTGTTACTGGGCATATCCACTGATTTTTTTCCAGATTATATAGTTATAATCTATACAGATACAAACTGACAGTGCTGTATTTTTCTAAAGTGGTTGTGGCATTCTACATTCTCTCTTTTGCAAAATGCTATTATCAGTCTAAATAATCTGAATCCCGAGTGAAGTTCTATTTTTTTTATATTGAAATTCCTTTGAAGTTAACAGTTACTTTATTCATATTTGCCTTGGAGAAATAAGCTAAATATTTCTTGTTCAAAGATTTATAATTGAACAGCTGTAATTGAAAGTGTGTAATACACACTTTCATTTCTTAATTTTAAATATTTTGCATCAAGCACAAATGTATTTAAGTTGGTATGTCCAGAGAAATGATAGAACTTCCATTAGCAGAGTCCATTCATATTAGGAATATTGTTGTTTGGGTTTTTTTCATATTTTATGGAACCTTTGGGGATTTCTGATTCTACAGATGATGCATGTATGTAAAACTGTTTGCTAGATCAGGATTTTTAAAAACAAAGATCTCTCCCCTTCATGTGGCATTAACTTTGGGCTAAAATCAAGGAGTAGGACTTAGCCAGGATCAAGACCTCAGCAAAAACCTCCTGTGGAATTTAATGGAAGGCTCATGTGTGTGATGTCTACCATAAGGGCCTTAATTATTTTCTTACTTGTACATACAGTAATCATCTATGCAAATTGGCATTTTCCTAGTAAAGTGGGTTAATGCTTTACAAACATCCTTGGACTTTCTCATATGTGTCTGTGTGGGTAGATGTGTTGGGCATAAATAAAAAACCTGGAGTTTATTGCTGTAGAGCCAATATCTCCAGCTATTTTGACAGGAACTCAGGTGGAATTTGGAGCCAGTGTGGCTACAGCAGGAAAGGTTGGAAGAATTTGCCGTTAAACTTCAGGCTTTTCAAGGAAGATACTGAGAGCTAAGCTTGAAATTCCATTCTTTCTCTTCTCCAAGGTGCAAGAGGGTGAATAACTGTGCTCCCCTCACACATAAAACCATTTACACTTTGGAGATCCATGTTACTGCCTAGGCAAAATAGGGTGAGTAAAATATGCAGTGTCTCATCAGCCTGAAGCAAATAATTTTTCACAGTTTAAATGCTATTTGGATACAGTTTGGTATTGGCAATCCATTTTGAAAAGTCCCATTTTTAAGCTGATAAACTAAACAGCATAATGTTTATAAATGGGAAACCTCAATAAGCCTTCTTGTTAATTTCTATACAGCAGAGGTAAGAGCTTGTTCCCAGTTTTATGTAAATAAAAGAGTAACCCTGATTCAGGAAAATTATCATGGGGTAGAATTTGGAAGTAAATGAAACAATCCAACTCCAGATTTAGTTCTAATGTGACACCATCACTGCTGCAGGTGACTAAATGGCAAATTATCTAGCAGTATGAATAAATACCAACTTCTGTATTTTGACACTTCTTCACAGCAGAATATTTTATGTCACAGAAGGAATATTCATTGTATGTTATTCAATATGAGTAAACATACCACAATCTGATCTTAAAACAGATCTTTTCTTCCATATGTTCCTATTGTTTCCATATGTCCTTTCAGTCAGCTGAAAGCAATATAAAAACTAAGACGAAAAAATACACTAATTGATTGTAAATATTTAGGCAGAAATTTATATGCATATTGACATATAACTAATAGATGTATATATATACAGATTTGCATACCGTGTGTTGTGCATACACACACATGACAAGTCTTGACTATTTTGATAGTATTGGTAACAAATGTCAGTCATTTCAGTATGTATATTATCTATGTAACAGATGGGTACCCAAAACTTTGCTGACAGGATTTTAGCACTGTTCAAATATTTATTCTTTAAGGTATGCCATGGTCTTCTGACATCAAGAGAAGTGAGTTAAATATGTGGGGTTTGACATATTGCAACTTACTGGAGGAAAAATATCAAGAAATACTACAATTTGCAATAATGAAGTACCCTTTTAGAACAAACTATGCTGCTACTGCCTTGTGTATTTATAAATAAAAGAATGATCCAATGAAGAACCCATCTATCTTTCTCTTTGGCATCCTTCAATGGATAGTGCCACAAGGTGTTTTTTTAATAATATGAATGTGCTTCCACTCAGTTCAATATTTTGGAATCATATCACTGAAATTGATAGTGTGGCTCAGACATACTCAACTGTTGTTGCATAGTTGTTCTAAAGTAAAGAAATGGCTGGCATTGATATTTCTTGATTGTTCTCATCTTTCTTTGAATTGATAAGTTTATTTCAAAGGCTAAAATGTGTGACTTTGAAAAGCACTTTCTACTGATTGGACACTCTACATTGAATTCATTAGTGATTTTTCACTGGAGTTATTTGGACCACAGTTAGCTTTATACTAACTTCTTTTAGAAACTTTACATAATGGATAGAGGATGATAGGATTTTACCTATCCAAAATTCTTTGTCCTCATCGAACCACCTGTGGGTGATATGAGGCCCTTTTCCATGTACAAGCCCATGAGTAGAAATCACTGACTTTTGGAACCAAATCCTTGCCCATAGATTTCCAGAGGCTGTGAGAAGTAAGAGAATTTACTCATCTATTGAGCTGAAGCCCTTTAATAAAAATATTTTATTGAAATAAATAAGTAAATGTATTGCTATTAAAGGTCAATCCAGTCTAACAGATAATGGACCACCATAACATTGCTGGTAACTAAAACATTGGACAGAGCATCAGAAGCAGTTTCTTTAAAGAAATTTAGATTGCATGTTAAGGTATGCCATCGCTGACAGAAGTACCTTATTTATGTTTATCAGAGACTATATGATACTGCTGTTAGTATGACAGAGCCTACTTCAGCTTTGGACTCAGACCTCGTTACATGATATGTCAGCCTACCTGGCAGGATTTCTGGATTAGTATTTGCAGCCTGTTCTGACTTCATGCCATTGATTCTTCAGTTAGGGGTAATCAAAGGTCATTAATAGTGAAAATTTCACTTTAATTGACCCATCGACTCATTTTAGTTATGGCAATATATAAGAGTGTCAGGTGCTAGACCCCTACACGAAGGGTTATTTAACATGCAGATTCATCCTGGCAGTGATACTGCCTGGATCCCATTAGCTCTAGCTAGGGGCTGTAGAAGAGTTTCCTGCTTTATCTCTCAAGCTGAAAAAATAGGGAAAAAAAGACTGGTAGGAAAAAAAAAGGTTCTGAAAAGAAAAGTCATATTCAGCAGAAATCTTGGGCTGTTCTTTTATGCTTGTGCTTTGTATACAGATAGAAACATGCAGATAAAACTTCTGAGGTAGAAGCACCAATTATAGAAATGATACCCTTTAAATTTTGCCATGCCAGAAGCTTGCATATGTACACTGAAGAGGATAATCTTTAGCTTTTCCATTTCACAGCATGCTAGTAACTTTTTTTAATCTGTAGGAACCCAAAGTTCACTGTCTGCTGATAAGGTACCCCAAGAGCAATAGAAATGGCACATTTTTGCATACTCCAAGAGTTTTCAGTACTGAAAACTGATCTTGAGTTTCATTCTCCTGAAAGCCTTAATCTCATACATACCTTTGAACTTTTAATGACTTTCCTAAGAATAATGTCCAAGATAAAGAGGAAGGAAATAATGTAGGAGCAAAAAATGTCAGAGAAATAATTTGTTTCATGTTCATCTGTGGACTGTCATATATTTCTTTTTTCCTTGAGATAGAAATAAGATTCCTATTGATATTTAGGGAACTGTTTAGTTAGCACTTTAAAAGAAAATCAAGTGTGATTTACTGCAACAAAAAATGCTAAGGAAAATGAATACAGACCTTTTCAAGATTAAAAGAGTTGCTATATTGGCAGGAAGACTCAATTCCTGTTCTTTAACTATTCCAATCCTTATATGAACTCATTCCAGACTCAATAGCTCAAAAGCATGAAAGAGTTGTTCATTAGTTTTGTTCACAATGCTCTGTTTTACAAATACGACTAGTCATTTGTGGTACCTCAGCTTCTCGGTATTTCACTGAAGACCTGTCAAACTGGTTATTTTTTCCACATATTGTCAAATTTCTGTCTCCTGAAAATAAAGCCCCCAAGCAGACTCCAGTTAGAAACTGAACACTGAAGACAGATTATGTGGAGCTTGGAAAATATTACTCACATATTTTAAAAAGCTTTCATTTATGTAAAATAAATCTTGCAAAACATAGAATTCAATATTCTATCCTACTAAATATTAAATATATTAGGATTTTTAAACATACAAGTTATCATAGTGTACTACATGTAAAAAAAAAGGTAACTGCTAAGTAGTTTATCTTAAAAATGAACCCTCTATATCTTGAATGAAGATGTAAAGGTTGAAAAGGTATTCTTTAAATCTGATTTATGAACTAATCTACCCCTTCTGGGTAAGGTTTCCATTATCATATAAATAAATGTGTCTATGTAGATCAATGCTTGTGGGTTCTCTGGTGTTTTTGGTTTTTTTTTTTTTGTACTTTTGCAGAAGAATGGCTCAATGTGATCACAGCTAACCCCTACAAGGATACTGGCATCTCTATTATCTGTGCATTGAGTGTGATCATTAACTGCTAGCCAGGAAGACAGCAGTAGAAAAATCAATACAACTTTGGTCAGAGGAAAAATAAGCTGGGGGTGATAGTTGTGGGAATGATCCTTCTATAAATGACTTTTTGTCCAATGTCTGAGTGGGGGCAACGCATCGTGATGCAAATGCAACACAGAGTGGAGATAAAAATCAATTCTAAGACTTACCAGACATAAAAAATAGTGTTGGAAATGGCACAGTGGAACATATGATGGCCCTTCTACCAGGGCCTGTAATATCATATGAAACTGATAAATGTTCACCAATGGAAAGATATTTAAAAATGTCCTTGTAATTCCCATGGTGTCAGTGTCACCAGGTGATGTAAATATAAAACATGCAAAACAGACAATCAACCTAGCTCTCATCTGGTTGCTGAGAAGCATCCTGTGTTCTCTGAGACCTAGGTGAAATGCAAAGTGCTGCCACATAAAGATCTGATTCACCTGATTTCAATTATCAATATTGGCTTTTTCAGTAGTTAATGGGAACAGGATGTCCAAGCTGTGTCGTTCTCTGAAGATGCCTGGATCTCCACTGGCTACAGGGAGTGTTTAACATAGCTACCATCTCAGTTTAGCATAGATACAATCTTAGTCTACGTATTGTAGTGAAGTGGGATAAAAACACACTGAAAGGCTGCCATCTCGCCTCCACCTCCTCCTTACGAGTTTTTCTTGTAGAAGTTGTACATGGAGCCTGAGCTACTCATCTGGACCATGCTCAGAGGACAACTCGTCCTATATCAACATGTATGTAATAAAATCACACACTGCAAATGCCTTTCTCTCTCCCGGTTCAGTGTTACACAACTAAGATTAACTTCTAGAGTAGCTTACAAAGATGAGAGCAACTGAGAAAAAAATTGTCCTGAAATTACATGTTTTCTTCTCTGCCAAACCAATAAATCTTGGTCTACTGAGTTGGAGAATGCTGTATGATCCCAAAACAATGACAATCTGAAATAGATTATAAATCATAGATAAACCCTGTTATTAAACAAATATTAAATTACACAGAAATTATGTTGGAACTATAAACATATGGTTTATAGATATATTAATATCTAATATATTAATATACTAGATGTTAATATGTCTATAAACTATATTAATAGTTTATAGAAATATATACAAAACGTATTTTTAAAAAATAAGAATTTTGAAAGGTCTGCTGAATCATTTGCCCAATTCTAATCACACAGGGAGAGAGACAGGAAAACCTGCTGCCCTCTAGTAAGTTTACAGAACTCAGTCAATTATTTTAAGGATTTCCCAGGAACTGATTGCCAGAGCATCTGGACATCTTACAATAAATTAAAAGCAAATATTAATTACACAACTATCCATTCAGATGGCTCAATGCACTTTAGCTGCCATTTATTTGTCTCACAAAGGACCAACATACTGACACGTTAGTTAATTGAATGCTTGATTGAACAAGTAAACCTTACACTACACTACAGCCTGCCAAATTTAAATTCTGGTGGCCTGCCAGAGGAATAGTTTTTCACTGTGAGAACCCAGCACTGATTTCTTAGAAAATGTTAATTTGATGGCTTGTTCTACGAGATTATAACTTTTCTGAGGTGATACAATGTGAGAGGTGTTCTAATGTATATAATGAAATTATAGGAGAGATGATTTCCATAACACTTCAAGTTTTAAATATTGTTAATGAAATCTTCAAGCATGTCTAAGAAAAAATTATCAGCCCATATTTACAAATTCCTTTTTTATGCTAATTACAGCAGATTCTGTTAAAAAAAAAAAAAAGAACAGATACATTCTGTATTTGCTGAAAACTCTCAGGTGATTATTGGCATTGGTTTTACCTTAATCTCAGGTAGCGTACATGGAGACAGACAGAGAAGACATGGATAAATAATACAGATTACATTTGAAAGGATGCTTTGTGCTAGGAAAAAGAAGCTCATAGTCCTCTAGAATACCAGCTAGGTAACCTTACTAGTAAAGACTCTATTATGCTCTGTATTTCTATAGATGACAGGATGTCCAGTCAGATATATATTCACTTGTCTTCATCAAAACTCGGTTAGATGGTGTTAGTGATAGTCAGTACAGCAAGGAGACAGCAGATTGCTTTCAGGAGACTGAAGTGAAGAAATTAATGTGACCACTTGTGATTGAGTTAGTGTGCTTTAAGATTAATAACTTGCATTAGCTTTTACTCAAAACAATGACAAAAAATTTGTTGAAAGTGATGGAAGACATTTTACCAGAGCACTGAGAAATCTCAGATTCTAAAGCTGAGGTCTGATGTTGGGCTAATGTAAACTGAAGAAAGGCAAAATTAAGACAGAATTAAAGGCAGGCACAAGACCCAGGTTTCATACCCTTAATTTCTCAAGTGATTAATTGTTGTATTTTTGTTCATATCTTCAATGATTTATTCATTAACCAGATTCTTGTTTAGTCATTTGCAAGCAGAGGAAGCAGTTTGCTCTTCTGTAACATATAGTATAGTTCACTTTCTTACATCATGTGTAAAGTTTTATTTAAAAGAATTCATACAACTCCCACAACCTCCTCGGCTTTATTCCTGTGACATGTGGATTATTGGAGATGTCTGTGGATCATGAGGGTATGCTGGCACAAAGAGTAGATGTTCTGTAAAATCCATTTATGTATAGCAAAAATACTAACTTTTTTGAGGATTGGACATGGTTATTCAAGTGATCGCACTCTTATGGCTCAAAATCTGTTCTCTAGCTGGGGACTTGTCATAGAAAAGTGCTATAAGAAGTCCATCTTTCAGGGTTTGAAACTGCCAGTTTCTATTAGATGCAACGTCAAATTCATTTCCCCGTTTGTGTCTAGTACTTTTAAACTAATTGCCTTCCTGTCCTCAAACTTCAAAGTTGTAGTAGCTGTTGCTTTTCTTCAAAGGAAAGATAGTCTTATATGTTTTGATGGCAATGCCATTTCATATTCCATCAATGCAAATCTCTTTGACAAGACTGGTGACCTGCGGGTGAGTGCTCAGGCAGCAGGTGGTAAAACATTTGTCCTCCTTGTCATGTTCTTAGATCAGCACATTCCCCTCAGAGAAGTGGAGAGAAAGGCCACAAACTTTCAAAGACAGTCTTACTTTGTAACATCACAGAAACAGTCGCAGCTTTGTCTTTTCTAAAGCAGACAAGCTGTTATTTCTCAGGTACTTTGTTCTTGGTCTGACAGACCCTTATAATATAGGCAATATAATGTATTGTATATAAAGTATAATTATCACACATCCTTATAATGTATAATCATCACATATAATACATGTATTGTATCATGTATTATATATTATATATAATGCTTGATACGCTTGAAGTCCTGTCTTTTCCCTCTGTCATGCTGCTTTGAATCTGATGAAAATGCAATTGAAAATGTTTTTTTTGCTACAACTTGATAAGTGCAATATTGAGCTAGGTCTGAATGGTTACAGAAGTAATTCTGATGTGGACAGTATTTCCTCTGCTCTTTTGTCCATCAGCACCTCACCTGTAGAGTCACCCACCCGTGGTATAGTGTGATGGATGATATCCCAAATGCAAAATTTGTGTCGCTGTGCAGGGAATCCCAGGAAATTCAGTAGCATTAAAAAAAGGACTATGTTCTTGCATTCAGTTATAACATCATCCTTGAAGGCAAACGTCCTATATCACTGGACCTTTTCCCAGTGCTGTTCAATACATATAATTAAGGAGCAATTGAATAAAATACATGGACATCATCTGGAGCTGTAATCAGAACCCAAGCCTGCCTGTAGAAGCTGGAAGAGTTCAAGCCAAAGCCCATCAAAGTCAATAGACACTCTTTCATCTGTTTCAAAAGGTTTTGAATGAGGGCCAGACTTGCTTCTGAGCTCTCTCTAGACTCAATTTGTTCATGGCTATAGTCTGCCTGTAGTTGCCATGGCACAGAACATGAAACTACTTAAAATGAGGAAGATATTGAAGTGCTAATGCTGCACAGTTCAAAGTATCAAAGGTGAATTTAAGTAATAAAAAATTCTAGCTACCTCTCTGCAAGTTCTTTTCTTCACCTCCTGATTTCTCTGCATTGAATTTAATATCTAACCAATGCAAGACAATGACAGGAAGCATTTGTATATCCTTACTTCACTGCTCAACTGTACTTTTTTCAAGTTTATTGTGATGGTATATGCCCTGATTGATCAGATGCCATAAATCACTTTATCAAATCCCATCAAGTAGCGACATTTCCTATCTAGAAAGAAAGATGAATTAAGGATATCCAGATAAAAAAGTGATATGCAGAAATCTTAAATGCTCCCCTCATGAATTTCAGAGTTGACTGAAAATTATCAAATGAAAATGGCTGCCTGAGAAATTCCAACACCCCTCCATAGTCCCTGCTTCAGTTATTCCTCAAGAAGGATAGAAAAAGGATCAGAGATAAAGCCATGATCAAAACTGAAATATCATTTACAGTAACAAGCTCTTTATTCACAGGCTTGAACTTCACTTTTTTCATTACTGGAAAAATATACAAATATATTTAAATAATCCCATCTTGAAATAAAAAGTGATAGTATCTATTCCTGGAAAGATATAGTAGTTAGCATTTGGTTTATTAAATTTAACTAGTCATTCATTCATTCATTCATTCACTCATTATGAGTACACTTTAGAGTAAGATTTGAAAATGCGTCTAGAAATCCAAATACTTCAAAAATCCTCATTACTTTCATTAAAACACTTTTTCAGTTGTAAGTAGATATAATTAGTTTTATTTCCAGCTTGCACTTGAAGATTAGAATATTTTAACAGGTAACCAAAATAAATCTCTTTTTCTCATGCTTTTAGATATTGCATTAAACTGTGCTGATCAAATTGTCTTTTCATAAGCTCTTCTGAAAATATGATTATTTCTTGATCTGGACAAATAATGGTGGTTGGTTGGTGATTCTGGTCAAAAACTGAACTATGTAAATATTCACACATGGTCTTCAAAGTTGTATCTTTTATTCCATCAGACATAAGCAGCAAGCAATGGCACAGTAAAATCTATTTGGATTTTGAGGCATGTTATACTTTTTTATGCCACATGACAGTAATTTACATTACATTTACATCCAAAAAAAAAAAACCAAAAAGAAAAAAAAAAAAAAAAGGACATACATCTGCTGTAGTAATGCTAGTTCCTGGACTTTTCATAAACAAGTAGAAGTATTTTTTTTTAAATTATTTGTTAAATTGCCTATTGCCATCCAGTTTAACTTATAGCAGTGAACAGCACAGTGCCTGCTTAAGATTCTGAAGCAGCCATACCATCTGCTCTTTGATTCAGCAGAAAACATGAGAGCAGACTACATTTTGGGATTTATTCTAAGTCCTCACCCAATAGTTCTCTTCAGAGGTCTGCATAATCTACCTGGTCACTCACTCGGCTTCTCAGTCTCTAGATGTCAGCTCTGCAGTCAGCCTTACAACTCATGATGCAGAATGACTTGCATCAGGACATTGGTCCATTGTGGAACATTAAATTAGAGCTGATTCTTTTTTACTTCCATACACCTGCATTCAAGTTCTTATTATTAGAAACCATAGCATATTTCTCTACTGGAGGAAAGAAGGAGGCAGGAGGGAGAGGAGTGAGGAGAGGAGTAACTGTAACTTTTATGCTACACGTTCCTGAAGCTTTTCTTGGTAGAAGTGGTGGAGTAATAATATCAGTTCTAATGAAGAGACCACATTACTGAAGGAATGGATTGAAACTTTTTGGAGCTTTTGGGGCCAAATAACGTAAGTGGAATGGCCATCAGACACTGTTTCCTGCCAATACCTATTTTTTCATGTGATGATATTAACACTGGAGACTCACTTTTGCCAATTAAGTTTGCCAAGATTGCTTGTTTTCTCCTTCTTTGTGTGCATGTGTATGATTCCTTATCTTTAAGTTTTAGAAGACTCTAGAAGGGAAAAAATTCTAACCAAACAAAAAAAAGGGTTGGCTGCAAAAATAAGCCTCACTTTTGTCTTAACCCTTGGGTAGATTGTTCCAATGCTGCCTTAGCATACTGAAGTGCTGATATCAACAGCAAATGAAAAAATAACCCAAACCAAGCCCTCCTCCCCACCTTCCCCACCCCACTCTGACATCCATTTTTTATTCTCATGGTCTACAGCATTTCCTGCTGAAGTCCAATAGATCAGAGAGTCATCTAGTGGACAAACAAAGGAATTTTTAATAAATTTACTACTCTGGAGGTCTTGCCTGTCCTCAATTCAACTCTCATAGGCTACCTCAGACACTAACAGCAGATGGGAATCAGGCAGCAGTGAGTGAAGTGGTTGTTGGAGAAAATAAAAAGGGAAATTAAATCCTGTCCTCTGCTGAAGAAATAAAACAGTGCACTCTCTCAGGGTCATTTTAAAGTTAATGTCAGCTCAAAATTTGAGCACAACTATATCACCCACTGTAGATACTGAGAATTATAGTCTTAGCTTGACCATAGCAATTATTCATGATTTGGTGACACCAATGGCCTAATATAAATTTTATATATCCATGTAACCGAAAGGTAAAAAGTATTAGGAATTTATCTTTTCAATTTCCCTCTGTAGGTACACAATGCAAATCAACAAATAAGCACTAGGCACTTCCCTAGGTTATTAGTTTTTATGCTTTGTCCAACTGTATTCTCTAAACTGGGCTTCATCTTCCTTTGAACTTTTGAGTCTGTAAATTGAGTTTAAAATTTCAAACCTTGAAAGCCAAATATTATATTATTTACATTTAATTTTGAAAGCTTTTTTTTTTTTTTACTAGATTAATCCATTTGTTTTTCTAACTCACTAAGGCATCTTTTTACAGTGACCAACACCAGAGGATCTAAGGGAATATGCTGATATTTATCTTTTTCTCTTCCAATTTTAAAAAAGACACAATATCCTCTCTATAACATTAATTACAATTGATTATAATTCCAAACACTCTGGAGAACTTACAAACACCTATTTCCTCTTTGTTTTCTACCAAATTCCTGTCTCAGCATTTACCATTTTTTGATACCCTGCCTCCATTTCTCATGTAAAATCAATTCTTGTTCTATGATACAAGAATTTCCCAATCTACTTTCAATATATTACTAATGATTTTCTATCTTTTTTTTTTTCACCTTATTAAGGAAGGGAAACACTGTGGTTTTATTATGAGTTTTTCTAGGCCTAATTTTTATGACTGTCTTCTGAGTCCTTCCATTTAGTAAAACTTTTCTTGTGCCTTCAGGATACCTCATACAAGGCTCCAAATATTCCCTGCTTATTTGGGATACAGGTTTGTAGAAAGACATTGTAAATCTCCCTGTATACTGTATGACTTTTTTTAAATACCTCTTAATATCTTCCTTGGTTTAAAAGCAAGTTTGCTTCCTTAAAGCAAATTCTTAATAACTCTTAAATTCTTAAGATAATTATTAAGATTCCTCCCAGATTTTACTTTTCTCCTATAGATTATAAAGACTTTTGGCAAGATTTCCACGGTATCCAACACCAATTAAGGGCCAATAAGAAAAGGACAGATTAAGTGTTTTGGAGAGGTATCTTACACACTTACTTTAACCAAATTACTTCTTTTTCCTCAGAGTCTATCTGCTACATCATGTTGTAAAACTGAAAAATATAGCAAAATACAGATGAACTTACAAATTGTTTCCTGATAAAGATTTTTTTCTCCCACAGCAAAATATTTTGAAGTTCCATTTTCAGAGGAAAGCAATAAATGAATTGCAGGTTTCCAATTATTAAATATTTAAATAAGCTGTTTGGCCTCAATCCCAAATGGCTGCAATAATTCAGTATTACAGAACAATTAAAATACTAAAAATTCATAAATAAGAGTGCAGCAAACTTGCCACATTAATTTGAAAGATTTCCTGTGATCACCTATGTAACAGTCTATCAGATCAACTGCAAAACCATATGAAATGTCAGGTTTTCTATTTGCAAAACATTACATACAGTATTTTAATTTCTGCTGTCACTTTTTTCCATGTTACTCTGCCTCCCAGAGTGCAACCAAAAATTTTACTTGCTGGTTCTTTTGATCTAGGCTGGTCTTCTATGGGCTCATTAAAGCAAATGAGTTTTATTTTCTTCTTTCAGATATTCACCTAGTGCCTGATACATATGTGAATTATCCTGTGGTGCTCTGAGGGAATGGGCTGGCATGAGAAAAATGCAGCATAAGTTTTGAACTATCATTCAACAGGTTTGCTGAGAAAAATGGAGCAAAGGTACTCCTTTACTGCTCCTCTAACTGTTACAAATGATACTGACTGGCACAACGGGGCATTCAGCATGATGCCAAAGCAGGGAAAGCACAACCTTGGCCAGTTCTGCTCCTGTGAGTTTACAAAAAACCCCACCCAGTGCTGGTAAAGAAGTGACATACAAAAAGTCACTGTTTTGTTCTTTTCTGCTTTTTCTGTTATTTTGTCTTTGCTCTTCTGTTGATAATCCATAGGGCCACCTCTCCAGACACCCATTCAGGATCTACAGCAATCCCACCAACCACAAATAGACACACAACTGTAATTAAATGCAGCTTTCTTTGTCAGACAGGGCTAGAGATGTGATGCCAAATAAAGAGATGATAAGACCCCTTGCTTGGGCCAAGAAGTGGCCAAGAGAAGTGGCCAAGCCCATATTAGAAGAATATAATGACTTTTTCATTACACTTATGGACCACCAGAAAGCTACAGGCTCTCCACAGCAGATTTCTGGAGTTCTTAGGCTGCAAACACATGGGGAAAATCTTGCATATATTCCAGATATAACATTCCACATTTTGTCCCAGCAAAAACCTTAACAAATAGCACATTATGGTATTTAAGTGTCACACTGATAAAACTTTTCATTCAATTTAACCTTTGAAACATCCTCCCTGTCTCTCCCCCAGATATAATTTGTGAGTTCAGCGGGGAATATCATTATTGAACAATGAGTGTTTCTCAGAAAAAGAACAACATAGTGAGCTTGGAGAATAAGCAGCTTTTCAGTTTTCTCTCACTAAAGCCCTCTTGTAAATTTACTTGAACTCTGATGAGAAAAAGACAGCTGCATTCAAGAGGAGTAAGACTGTGTGAGTCACAAGGAGCATTTATCCCCTGAAAGAAATGAGACAGAAAGCAGTTCTTTTACTCTGTCATTGATAGGGGTTCAAAATGTTGGTGCTGGCAAGGACATAACTGCCTGCTAAAAAACTTCAGGGGAGAATAATCTAGTCTTGCCTCAGACATGAAAACATTAACATTTCAGAAGAAGCATCACTGTGTGATTTCAGCCTAAAAATTATTTCAAGGAGAGTGCTAGTGTCAAACAGCTGGTATGAATAGACAAGTGGCTCACAAGTGTTTCTAAAGCCTGCTCTTTTTTATTCTTTTTCTTCTTCTTCTGGAGTCTTAGGGAAATATATTCTTTGTGTCCATTTATAGCGTCTAACATGTATTTATCACTAAACAGACTGGCAATTGAATCAGGCTGTCTTAAGCACTCATGAAAACTGTTAAATAAATAAATAAAAACAGTCTTCTAAGGAGCAAATTGACAGCACAAGAATAATGTGAAATTCAGTCATTAGGGAGGTGAATTGAAGTAGGACTTCATTTTATAAGGATTTGTTGTGATCAGCATTACCCACAATTACATTTTTTATCCACAATTACTTTTTTTAAAAGTCGTAATGGCAGCACTAATGGCTACAGAACTGAAAGAGCTCAGCCCACAATACACAAAAGCTGATAACTTACTTTTATGCTTTAGTGGGAGTGATGCTGTCAGAGGTAGTGGCTAAAAAAACATTAGGAGAGCATGTGAGCTGCTCTACACACAGGCTGAACATCACTGAAATGTGACACTCCTGTCTCCAGTCATTGAATCTGGTGTAGGTAAAATGTTTCCCTGTCAGCAGAGGAATCAGCTTGTGTTTTCACTGAACCTAAAGAATATGCCAGTCTGTGGAAGTTTGTAATGTTCAACACTGACTTCCTTTATACTTTGTTCATCCATCTGTGCTCAGAGAACTGCCCATTTTGGGAGTTAGACAGTTCTTGTTTTTCCAGGGAAGTGTCAACCTTGATCTGCTGCCAGAATATTTAGAGGGCTGAACAGCTCAGAAAGGGAGAGGTTTATAGAGATAGCTCTAAGTCATGAAGTAAGAATTAGGCAGAAACATTATTCAGTGCAGGATTTTAATATCTGGCCTATGATGCTGTTAAATATCAGTTGTAGACTGTTAAGAAAATGGAAAATCTAGATCTTCTGTAAATCCATATGGGATCAGTAGGACAACAATGACTTTAAAATCATTATTGTAACTATTTCCTCATCAACCCTCCCAGACTGATGTGAGAAGGCAGACTGATGGGTGAGAGTCACAAACATCTGGACCTGTGGGAAGTAGCTTATGTTGGCCACTACCAATGGCTCTGAGTGGGGAGAGATCCATGACTTTTAGGGAGCTGAGTCTTCATCTTGGTTGCAGAGAGGGTTTCTGCACCTCATATGACAATAATTCCACAGATATGTCTCAGTTTAAACCCTCCAAGACTTTGAAATAGCCTTGGTAGCCCAGTAGGGAATCGTATCTTAGTGGTTTTCTTCCAGACTTGAATTATATCTGCAGAGTTTAAAGGGAAAACAATTGCATGGAGAGTTATGTGTCTGATCAACAATTCATGTTAGTGTCGGGCTAGAGACTGGTGATTCAGTTTTAATTTTAAAAATTTGTTTATTATCAAAACTCTTTCCCCTTCAGGTACTTTTTATTGATGTCCTGTTTCTTCTTCTATGCATTTATGAAGATTTAATATCATTACTGCATGTTGAGAAAGAATCCTCTCTGTGTAACTTATATAACAAAAAAGCCCATAAAAATTCAGTGGAAGGGAAAAGATGAATATGCAATATTTTAGAAGTGTTTGAATATGGAAAGTATCATCATAAAAACAACAGATTCTGGTGACAGGCAAAGCAACACATACATTCACTGTTTAAATTAAATGCTTGAAGGCTCTAAGACTCTTCTGCAAACCTGCTGTTTTTCCTGTATGAATCTAGTGGGTGTTTTTAGCCTTTGTAATTTTGGAATACACTCTTTCTATTTTTCAATGAAATGGCATATTAATCTACAGAGAAGACTGGGCTTTTTATGAAACCAGTGGAACTTAGATGTAAACTACTTTCTGTCTTTTATTTTTGCTAGCAGGATGGAAATAGATCTATTGAGATTTTGGAGAACTGTTGTTTGTAATTATATGTGATTACTATTTACACAATGATTCTTCAAGGGAAATCCATTTATTTATGGTTTTCATCTGCCACAGGAAGTGTGTAAATCACTGTGCCTTGCTGCATTGTTGTCACTCATCTGAGGTGCTGCATAAGTCAGCCCTTAGCCTCAGAAGGGGTTATGATCATGTTCTTAAAGTTGTCACTCAGCTGCAAACATTAAAACATTTTTGTCACTCAGCTGCAAACATTAAAACATTTTCATCAATCTTTTTACTAACCTGTGGATCATTTTGGTTTTTCTATAATGTGTACATTACATACAAGAGTTTTTCCTTTTTTAGTCTCGAATAATTTTTCTATAAAATATTAAAGACTATATCATATTATGGAGAATGTAAAAAAAAAAAATTAAGCAAAAGTCTGTGTAGACATGACCTCTTCCAAAAGACACTTAAACTTCAAAGTAGAGAACAGCTCTGAGATTTCAGTCCCTCCACTATCTGTCAGACTCCTATTCATTTCACTTGAATCAGGCACTTTACAGTTTCTTAATAGACAAAGCAAACAACTTTCCATAATAATACTACAGAGGCAAAGACTGTATAATGCAATCATGCACATTTCTCTTTAAAACTATATGATTTTGTTCTGTTGATTAGAAGTAAAGATATTCCTAGCAGTGAAACTTGGAATGTAAAAATTGCCCAATTCACTACTCACTCATCTTCTGAGCCAACTGTTTTGTCTTTCATTCCCTTTCTTTTTTTGGTTATTTAACACACATAATGCTCAAGCCCAGCTGGTAGACTTACTCAGGAGTCCTTTTTTCTGCTGAAAAATAATCATGCAAAAGTATCTTTTATGCTTACCGTTTTCCAGCAAAGGAGATGGAAATTATTTGCAAATATTCTCTACTATATGCCTAGAATGTTTGCTCAGGTGTATTTTTTGTTAATCTGAGGCTCATGGGAGGTAATGGTCTGCACCTGCACAACTAAAATTAAATCAGTTTTGCTAGTGATGTCAATGAAATTAGGATTTAAAGTGTAGCTAATTCCCTCGCCAGTCCTCATTGCCTATAGTCAGGGGAATAATTCAGGTACCCAATCATAGTTGAGCACTGCTATTTCAAATGTTGCAGTGTATCTGAGACATCAGCCCACAGTTGGCAGACATTATGAAAACCTTATGCAAAAATCTACTCTCTTCAGGAGTGATGGCTGGAAGCCAAGTGGAAATGGTATCTCAAACAGCACTGAACATCCATGTTTCAGAACCTAAAACTCACTGCAGGTGGGAAGGACCCAAAAAAAAGAGAATCTAGAATTCTAGTTTCTAGAATTTTTCCATTTCACTAGAACAGGCAAACAAATTAGTGATATGAACAGTTTTCCTTACCTCTCTCCACTGGCTGTGAAGGTAGCCCAGCAGACTCTTCAGTTAGTTTTGGTGGGTTTTTTAACATTGCTAAAGTTACGTGGTACCTCATGTCCTTGGAGTAAGCTTTACAGGAAATCAGATAAAATTATTTATCTGTGTCTGCCATTTTTATCTGAAAAGCTTGTCTGCCATTTACAAAGATCTAAACTCCAAGCAAAAATGAATAGGGTATTTGAGTATAAATATTTGAACAAGAAATTCAGTTTGAAATTATTCAAAGTAAAACAGAGCTGAATAGTCAAAGCAATTGCAGCATACCATTGAGTTATTCTCAGACAACACAAGTGTTACAATCCCCAGCTACAAAGGGTTGCTTTCTGAGCTCAAGCTGTTGCATTTCATGTTCTTAGCTCTTGAGGTTCCTGGTTCAGTCCCTGCTGTATTAACCAAGAGTTCAGCTGTCACACAAAGCTTGCAAACACAAAGCATAGAAAGTAAAACTGAGTTCATTAATGATATAGGAGGATAAAGCTCTCTGTGCTGTGTTCTATGGTAATTTTCCACCCAAAAGGACTATGTGAGATTCTACACACTTGTCTTTGTGAAAGAAAAAAAGAACCCAAACAGAAGTTTAAAAAATTTCACACCTCAAAATTGACAAATTACAATCCTCATTTCTTAGGATGATATTTTTACCCTCACTGATGGAAAGCTAAACCATACCCATCAGTGCTGACTTCAGTCAAACTGACCATAGGGTGAGATATTACCCAACATATGATTCTTGCCCTTGCATTTGGTTTTCGCTCCTGCCAATGAATTAGAGATGGCACAGTAAAAGCACTGGTTTTTAAGACCCTTTTGTGATCAATCTAAATGAATTGAATGCTGTGATTTCAACGTTTCTCTTAATGTTTTGTTGGAAGTGAACAAAAACAAAAAAGTGTACATAAAATAGTACACAAAGATAACAGGAATCTTCTGGAATATTTTTTTTTACTCTGAAAACTGCAATTTAGGGTTGTTCACATTAGAAATCTTCTCAATGGGTCTATGTTTAGGATCTTTTTGGAAGCTATTTTATTAATAGAGAGCAAGAACAGAAACATAGCTGTTTGTCTTGACAGATATGAGAATAAAAGCATGAACTACTTCAGAAAAATGCAAATACAATGCATGTTTTATGTAGACACCCATTCTGAGGAGCAACAGAACCTGTAAGCCTGAGCCATCATGCTCTTAATCCACACCTTTACTGTCAGCTGGGTCAGAAGCCTGCTCCAACAAGTGTGCATTAATCTATTTCTCCTGCCTTAAACATGAAGCTATGGAGAGGTGTCTTCAAGAAGAATATGATTTATTCCTTTCGTAAATTTTTCTAACTACCTGGCACCTTTATTCTCATTCATTGCCCCAGTAACACTCATATCCACAAATGGCCCAGGGCCATTTGTGCTGACACAAAATATGAAGCATGAGGAAGCAGTTCTGAGGAATTTGCAGTCTCAGTTCAGACAAGAAGCAGCAGGTTGCTGTACACCTGATCAACATCAGTCTGTGGCAGTCCTTGAATGGAGGATTACAAGTCATGACATTAGCAAGGCAATGCACAGAAAAACCAAAAAGAGCAGGAGAAATTGAGAAAATAACACTGGCAAGGAGATTTTCTTTTTGTTTTTTTTTTTTTTCCTAAAGAAAGGAAAATTAAAAATAATGGAAACAATGTCACCATATCTATCCTTTGAAACTCTTATACTCTGCTCCTATAAAACAGTAAATTGTTCTCTTTCTTATTCTCTCATTCTGTCTTTTTTTTCTCTCCTTCTCTGTATCTGCCCTTCTCCCCTTCACTTTTGGTTTGGTTTTTTTTTTTAATGTTCAGTTGTAGCTTGTTGCTAATAATTCAAATTCATTGCTCTGTGAATGCTTTCCAATTAGTGATAAATGACACTTCACACATTTGCTGCTTGTTTGTTTTACAGCTGCCACTCCTCAATATGTATGTTGTAGATATCTGGAAAAATGCCATGTTTGTGTTCTCTACAGTAGCAGGTTGGGTTTTGTGTTGAAATTATGTTTTTGAGGAGCATTAAAATGTTCTCTTTATGGTCATTCACTGCCAAATTCAGGCACCAGATACATTATTTTCACTTTCAAGAGATGACATGACAGAAATAACAAGACAATAAATCACAATTATACTGCCTGAATAAACATCAGAAAAGCTGATTACAGCACAATGATAGCAGCCTCCTCCTTATTTGCTGAAACATATTAGCCATCCGTACACAAAATTTTGATCACACATTTAAAGTCTTGGATAAACTTAAAATAGGATTATTTAAGGCTTTTTAAATAATGGTTTGTTGGGAGAGGGGATAATAAATATTCTTGGGTTTGGAGTTAAAAAAATAGTAACATTCTGCACCTGGATAGTGTTGAAATTTCCTAACTTAAATAACAAGAAACTCAGCACTGTAAAGACCCTTTTGGGGTCCATTTTTATCTGCTATGTATAAATATATGTATTTTCATGCTACACATGAAAGTACATATATTTAATTATAATGCATTATAATTCATGCATGCAATAACTTTAAAGTTTTAATACACTCTTTTCATTTTTTACTTATCTCAGTTAGTAAAGATTTGTCTTTGTCTTAGCTATTGTTCTGCAAGTTACTTTTCCTTTCCTTATTAAACAAAGACCTAAATAAATTCCACAGTCTGAAATATTTGACTTGACACCGTCAATATTACATTTCATAGATCAAGGCTGTAATCACTGAGGCCTCAAAATCAGGTTATGAAGCATCACTGAAAGATTTCAAAGTGTTTGCTTCCTGCTTCTACTAAATGAGTTTGAGTCCAGCAGCAACTTTATTTCTCTACCTTTCTATTGTGCAAGAAATATGCAGAAGCTGTACTTTTGATCAAATAAATAACATATACAACTGTGGCTAAATCCTAAATTTAGTGTTTATAACACCAGTGCATAAGCCTTTATGCACGTGATCATTCTGATTACCTTGAGCAAACAGAAAGTTACTTCTGCTGAGGTGATCCAAAGCACTTGGATCCACTCCTGCTACTTCTGGCTTCTAATTATTTTATAGATAGCAGTTATTCAGCCCAATGTAGGACACTGAAGATAAATGCCTAAATTAGGGTCTGATGCTATTTTTTTCAAAATAACCCTATAATTTGGAAAATGTAATGTAGAGATTTTGAGATGCATTCTGTCAACGACTTAGAATTTAATAACAAAATATGAATCCTAATATAGGGTCTATAAATAGGGGATCAAAATTAGAAAAAACATTCACTAGATCTTTTTGGTAAAATTAAATATATATATATTTTCAGATCAGTATACACTAAAAATAGCTAAGAGAATTTGACAGATTGAAGTTTGTTTATACGTGGGCAGAAATGAATGTAGAGCTGAATTCAGAATCAATTAATAAATTGAGGATAAACAAGTTTCAAGGACCACATGGAATCACTCAAGAGTTCTAAATTAATTATGATTAAATACTTCATATTTAGACACGTGAAGCTCTAATGGTGATTGGTAACTCTTACTTGCTGATAGCTGAATTTGGTAATAGGATAAGAAAATGGCCTTTAAGAAAATTTTGTGGGCTGGTGAAGGATCAGACAGTTGAAAAAGTATATATATATCTATATATATATATATGGATGGATAAATATGACCTACAGAGTTCAACATCAATAATTAAATGGTTTTCTTGCAGAGGAAAGCTGTGCCTCACAAAGCTATGAAATTTGTGATAAAGTGAAATAGCACATGAACATAGTTGATCCATCCAGACTTTAATACTCAAGGCTTGTACAAGCTTTTTACAACATATTTGATTAAAAAGGTTCTTAGAAAAATGAATTATCATTGGTCAGAAACAGGTTTCACTTACAAGTAACTGTTTAAAACAAGAAAATAATTTCAAGAAAACAAAACAAAACAAAAAAACAATCATAGAGGAAGAAAATCAATGTTAATGCTGATTACAGAGTTACAGATGTGAATGAGTAATAAAAGATATAAAAGATTCAGTGTTGACAAATGCAAAGTAATAAACTTGGGGAAAACTATATAAAATGATAGGTTCTAAATTAGCTATTATAAGTTGGAGGACAGATTTTTTGAGTCATTGTAGATATTTCTTAAGGAAATGCCTGCTTAACAGAAGTCAAAAAGGAAATATAAAATTAAGAAATTTTTAACAAAGAAATTGTGAGCTAAACAGAAAACTTGGTGTTTACACTGTGTGCAGCTGCATCCCGAGCTCTCTATACAGTATTTCTTAAAGGACAGACCAACACTAAAAAAGCTAATCTAAATAAATAAATAATTCAATATGAAAGCAAAAGCAATGTATATAACTATTTCAGACTCTTTTAGAGGGCCACACTAAAAATTCACTTCCACAACTACCTAAAACACTACTGCAAGGACCTGGACTGCCTCCAGTATTTTTTATACTTTTTTTTAACTTTTCTTTTTGGTGGAGTCATAGCAGTGTCAATGGAAAAAGAAAAAGGGTTCATCCAAAGGCTGACTGAGAACATGGAAAACAACTATTCACAAGTCATCATACTTAAGGGGGAATCCATCTTTTTCCTGTGACTATCCCGACAGACTGGGCAGACTCTTGTCCTAACTAAAGAAAATAATTCAAGGTTTCCAAAGTTGGGCAGCATGGTGAAATCCCTTCACCTTTCTTTATATCAAAGATGCACTTGTTAAAATCAATCTTCAGCATTTAAATTAAGAATTTTTTTTTCCTAGTTCAAAAATAAACCAAATATGTTCTTAAGCTTGCCAAACTGTTTCACTTACACAATGAAGGGATAAATTTCTTATACTTTGAATGGACTAATTCCTGTAAACTGCAAGCTCTTTTATACTAAAAACATTGAAGCAAACTCAACAGGACCATCTTAGCAATAAATTAATTGAAGTGACAGACATAAGCTCAGTGTACTCTAGAGCAAAAGGTTACCATGAGGATATTACTTAACTTCTCCTCTAATTCAATAAATGGCTCTCATGAGAGCTACAGTGGGTCCCAAAATGGGAATATTTTTGCAGTGGAGTACATTATTTCTGTGGAGTGATGAAAGCCAAATATTTGCAGCAAATATTTGCCATATCATCAGTTGCTAGAAAAGAAATTCTTTGCAACACAAAAATTAGGTAATCATCAGCTGTCTAATATTCATGTGAGCAGTTTGCTTGAGCACAGTACAACAGGACAGGGGTACACAAAACCACTGAAGTTTCACTATAATATTTCATACTGATGCTTGACAAAAAACCCACAAAACTTCTTTCAGTGAAAGGTTTACTTTTAAATGCTTTTTCTTTCCTTTAATCAAGTTTCATTCAAATTCTCCTTGGAAACCTGTAGGATTGCTCTTGAGTCCATGTACTGCTCTTTCTATCCATTTAGGATCTCACAGAATAGGCAACAGTTTCCCACATGCTAAAGCAAATCAGCCATATGGATACTGAAAAAGAAATTTGCTTTTAAACTCCCTCTTGATCTGGAGAACAAGTATCCTGAAATCATGATCTGCCAGAAAACAATATTCCAAATCTTCTGGACTGGCCAGGAAAAAAACTGAAAGAACAACATAGAAGTCTACTATATGATACAGGTTGGTTAAATAATCAGGGGAGCTTGTTACTGGCACTGAATGTTGCAACTTAGTGAGGTAAATAAAGTACAGGCATTTGGGAAAACACTTCAAGCATCTAAAGGTTAGAGAAAATAGTCTCAGAGTCAAGTGCCAGCCTGTTTGAAGATAAGATGTTTTATAAAACATAGCATTGTGGATCTAAGTGTTTGAGTAGTTGACACAATAAAAAATTATTTCTGACAGTTATTGCCAGAATGAAGGGGCGAAAAATAATATCTCTGTGACATTCAGTATGGCATAAGGTCATGTTGCATTAATTCTACCATGCAAGCTAGTACAGTGTGTCATGATGAGCATGGTGTAAAGTCAGGGTCATCATGGCAGTGACATTCCTCTGGTTATACCTTGGGGGAAAAAAAAAACCAAAAAAACGAAAGAGTGAGTCTTAGGAGAATTTGTAAAGCTGCAATTAAACAAAGGCTTACCTCTAAAAATCATATCTAATTTCAATTAAAAATAGGTTTAAGCTATTTAAGCAAATTGTGCCATTCATGGCTCAGAAGATGTAATATGGGTAGAAAAGACATATAGCTATAGGTTGCTCAGGTGCCTTCAGTAATTTAAAAATTAGATTTCTATTTTGGGTGATTTAGTTTTCCAGCTATTTGCAGTGTTGACCACTTTGTAAATTCAAATCACAATCATAATCTCCAAATACTTCTCTGAGGGTATTTCTTAAACATTTCCTGAGCTCAAACTCATGAGTTTGTTAGTACAAGTAGCCCTGCATTTTGTTGGATTAAAAGTGGATGCTGGTATATTTCTGTGCAGAGTTCCTCAGTCAGCATAGGAGGACTTGTGATTTGTACAGAATTTCACCTCTCACACATGTTTCCCTCAGACTTCTCTTTCTCCCTCAGGTCCACTAGCTAGCAGCTTGTAGAACTATCAGAAAACAATGTTGTATTAAGCCTTGGAAGGAAGTCTATGTGCATCTGCACCAGAGTTAAGATCACTGTCGGTCTTGCTTTGCAAAAAACCATGAAGCAAATCTCTGAAGAAATAGAAAAATCCCTCATTCCCTACATCCAAAGGAAGGACAAAAATTTAGAGGGTTTCCAATGTAGCTCCAGCATCTTACATAACAAAAAGTTTATTAACACAATGGGGGAGAAATAAATAATATAGTAATTTGAACATCTCTTTAAATATGTTAAATTATTTTCTCAGTCCCAGATGCTCTCTTCAGGGAAATTAAGTGTTAGGGGGAAAAAAATTAATCTATTTAATCTATTTTACTAGAAATAATCACAGTAAATTAATATGTGCTGATTTTCAAAATCAGTTAAAACAATATCAACCAGATTATATCAAGTATTTTATTTCTGTGGTACCTACATCACATCATTTTGGCAGGCAATCTGGGAAACTGAAGGAATTGAGGAGTTAAACTAATGAAAACTATGTAGCAATATTTATAGGTAGACCTGACTATAAAGCAGGAAATCTGGTTCATTAAAAAAAAAAACAACCAGTATATTGTGAAATGTGTTTTTATTCTACATATGTTGAAAGGTTTTTTTTTCCTAAGATAAAACACTTAAGAAAGAAAAGGATAGATTTCAGAACAGACTTAGATCTTTCACACTAGCATTAGTAGGCCTCTTTCTGAATCCCTAATTTGTCCAGCTGATGCTATATTTTTACAGTAGAGGCACCAGAGCAAATTTTGGCATCAACAATCTTCTTCAATCGGTTATGAAATCTGGATGGCTAGAAAATCTAAACTACTTAGAACTTTGTGCACCTACAGCTTGTTTTGTTGTCTAAGCAGACACAAATATTCAAATACCATGTTACAGTCGAGAGAGTCAATCTACCCTCAGTCTTGGAATTTAAACCTGGATTTTGATGTTTGATATGAGATTTTTAACAGCTAGGAGATTGTCTTTTTCTAAAGTTGGTGCTAGGAATCTTCACTAGGTGCTCGTGGTGTTTTTTGTTAAATATTATTGAGATAGTAATCAGGAACAGAAAGAGAAGCAGTACCCTGCATCTCTAGGTCAGACCCACTGTTGCTCAGCACTGAAAGAATAAAGTCATATTGTGTTCAAATTTTCAGCAGCTTGAAAGTTTACTTTTCTCAGTTTTGAGATCTAGAATATCTTGCTTGCTTCCTCCTAACATCCTTTCTTATGGGAGATTAATTTAAATATATGAATTTAAGTTGTGTTAATATAGTACCCAAAATATAGTTGCTTGAGAGCCAGGCAATCAAGGGAGGAGCTGTGTTTCCAAGAGACCTAGACAGGCTGGAGGAATGGAGTCATGAAATTCAGCAAGTATTCAAGTAATGTTCTTCACCTGGGAAGGAAAAAACTCAATTATAATGAGTTGGTTATTTTTAATTATAATGTCAGGGAATGGGCTGAGTGGGGATGAACTCTGCCTCAAAGACAGACAATAGTGTAAACATGATCAGTGCATCCCAATATGCTGGGTTTTATTAACAGGCCACTGATCATTGGGTGGTTGTGGGGCTGCAGCACTGTCCTGTGAGAGCACCTGAGGAAATGAGGCTTGTTCAGTTTGGAGAAGAGCTGACTTTCAGGGGCCATGGCAGCAGCTTCTCAGCATCTGGGAGAGGGTCATCAAGAAGATAGAGCAGTGGCCTTTGTAGCTGTGTATGGTGGAAGGGTGAGTGAAAACATCATAAACTGAATCAGAAGAGATTCCTTCTGGAGGTAAGAAGAAAGCTTTTCCTCTTGAGGACAGTCAAACAGTGGAACAGGTAATCCAAAGAGTCTGGAGAGATATTGAAAACCTGACTGGATAAAGTTCTGAGCATCCTAAACTCAATGTTGAGCAGAAAGCTGGATTAAATGACCTTCTGATCTCCACTCCAAACTGAATGATTAGGCTAGATCCCACATTCCTGGCTATCCTGTTAGATACAGAGTAATCTGAGTTTCTTTAAATATTTAAATAGGCAAAGTATTTTATTTGCTGAATTTTAAACATCCAATTTAGTTATCATTTATGTGCATTAAAATTTTAGTGCAAAGAATGAAAAAATGTGCTTTGTTTAGGAACACTTGCCCAAGTACGGGTAAAACTTCAAAGGTAAGTTGAAAAGAATTCATTTATCTAAATATTCATGTCTACATACAATACAGATGATGACAGATGTCCACTAAAGCTCTGAAGTCAGTAAAGAAAAATGGGCAATTTTAGGTATAATTCAGTATTTTCTGAAGTGGATATGCAAAGCAGACCTAATGAATCATGTCCTAGAATTTATTACTTCTTTCCACTCATCATAAACTGTATGTAAGGTGATTAGTTCAGCCATGGAAGTTTACATGCTGCACACAAGAAATGATGTGCTATGAACCCCAGCCACTGTACCTAACTAATTTTCTCTATTTTCTCTTGGAAATCGCACAAACACTACCAAACTATTAAAAAACCAAAAAAAAAAAAAAAACCAAAAAACAAACAAACAAAAAAAACCCCACACAGTACTGAAGTTTTGAACAAGTGAAACACGAAACACCAGTCCTGAGAACAGAAGAATACAGTTGAATAAAATAGAAACTTTTCTTAAATTTTCTGGTAAAGTAAATCAGAGTTTACATTTTGCATGTCAATTTAATTTTTTATTTTAGAGGGAACAAAAAGCTAGGTTTAAAAAAATGATAAACATAAATTTAATTCTTTTCAACATGTGTATAAGAAATTAGGGGGAAATACCAGGCATTTTCCACCTAGGCTTTGCATCCAGTCTGTCCCATGCTTTTCTTACAGTCAATACCTAGTAAAGTTGAATCTAATGAAAGGAAGATGATGTGTAGAAAACTCAGTCCTACTGTTCTACAGAATCCTACTGTTTGCAGTACTTGCCAGAAATGAAAGAACTGTAATTTCATAGTAATCTCACTCCAAGCAGGTTTCATTTTATTGTTTCCACTTCCTAAGAAAGGTCTTAATCACAGAATAAGTGTCCGATCGGCTGCCTGTCTCTGTCGGACACGCGTAAGGTGGTCCGCAGGCAGCCTGCAGTGAACAGATGAGTCTGGACTCTTCTTTTGATCTTTTTCTCAGGTTGTTTATTTTATCTTATCTAAAAAGTTTTTCTTCTGCCCAGCTGAGATCCCACCAGGAAGGCAGCCACACGCAAACTCCCCGCCCCTGGGGCGGTAGAACATTCTTATACTGATAATTACGTATATGATATTTATAATTTTTCACCAATTCCCATCACCTTTGTTGAACAGTGCACCTTTAGTATAAGCCAATCCAAAGTGCATACATCACACGGAAGATGAATGACAGAAGAAGAAGAAGAACCACGAGGTCGGGCCTAAATCCTCCATCTTGTCTCCATCATACCCCCTTGTACCAGAATCCTAAAACCTATGTTCTAGTCTAAAAAAGCATTTGTCCTTCACCATTTACACCTCAGAAACCTGTGAATCCTCATGTTGAGATAGCACGACTCTCGAAGGGTCAAAATCAAGCCACCAGGTACTTTTGGCTACATTCCAGGACTTCTGAGCCCCCCAGGGGCTCTCCCTGGGACTCAGAGCATCCGAGGTGATGCACTGAGTTCCCACAAATAAGCTGAGTTGGAAGGGACTCACAGGCATCATCGAGTCCAACTCCTGGCTCTGCACAGCACTGTCCCCAAGAGTCACATCATGTGCCTGAGAGCATTGTCCAAAAGCTTCTTGAGCTCTGTCAGGCTGGTGCTGTGACCACTTCCCTGGGGAGCTGTTCCAGTGCCCAACCACCCTCTGGATGAAGAAGCTTTTCCTGATATCCAAACTAAACCTCCCCAGCACAACTTCAGACCATTCCCTCAGGTCCTATCACTTCCCACCAGAGAGAAGAGATCAGTGTCTTCCTCCCCTCTTTCCCTACTTGTGTTCTAGCATTTCTAGGTCATGCTCCTCACTAAACAACTTGTAGCTCAGCTACAAGGATGCAAGATCCATAATCTTCCTGAAATCTTCCTGTAAGTGTCATAAACCAGATTTCCACTGAAGAGAGGGGCATGCTTAAAAGAAAATGGCTATGAAAAATATGTTTTTCCTTTAACTGAGCCTTTTATAGCTTTTATAACTAGTTTGTTACTGGACTAAAACAATGAAAGTAAACAAACACAGTTGCAGGAACAGTGATCAAAATAATTACTAGAAAATGGTGAGAGCCATCTTTGCATCCTGTTTGCTTCAAATTCTTCTTATGTCCTGACTTTCCTGTATCTTGTATACTAAAATGTATAAACTTCAAGTATACTTCACTTGTAAAAATGTTTCTCCAGTGGCTTAGCGAGAACTAAGAGAACTCTCCTGGCCACAAAAATAACTACTTTTTAATTATGAGAATTTCATTCCCCTCAGGCCAAACTTCTCTTCTTGGGTAAATATGTGATGTAACAAGTTCTTCAGTAATCTGTCACCAGCCTCATGTCTTTCCTACTGGTTCTTATAGCAACATTCAAGATCATGGTGAAGACCACAAAATACTTTCCTTTAAAATGCATTTCTTTCTTTACAATGTAGGACATTTCTACCCATGCTTTTGTATCTGTAGCCAAGCATTAAGGAAAACTTTGGACCATCCATAAAATCAAAGATTATTTGTGTGGGAAAGTGTATGATGGTGTTTTAAGCAGAATTTGTGTTCTTCATCCTCATTTAAAACAGGATTTAAATAGCATAGTTCAACAGTTTCTTGACATTGTCATGCCCTCATGCCCTAGTTAAAACATAAATTAGTATTGACAGAAAAATTAAGGTAGATAGCCATGATGATTACTTATTTTCAGCCAAGTTTGTTTTTGGACAGTCGTAGGTTTTTTGGAGGGTTTTTTTTTTTTATTTCTATTAGTGCTCCTCATTCTTGCTGTTTGCCAAGGTATAAAGGGTTTTTTTAAGAAGTTTTTTGTGATTGTTTTGAGGGGAGATCAAAGTAAGAAAATACAAATTATCCATTACTGTGGTGGCACAAGAAAATAATAGTGATCTTTTTTGAACAGACGTAGAGTGAAGAATCACACAGTTTAAAGGATGGTATTCAGTACAGAATAACTCTCAGCAATTATCTACAAATGACCTTTTCCTGACAGACACAGGTTTAAGTTATGTTTTACTTTTTTTCTTTGTTAGTGCCGGTGGGGTTTTTTTGTTGTGATGAGAAAAAGCATTTACAAATTTCATAATGAAATATTCTACATATTCTTCATTAAACCACTTCAGGGCTACCTGAGTATTTACAGACTACCTCCATATCCTTCCAATCAGACAACTTGCTATAACTTTTGCTTTGACCTGACCCTGAATATTTCACATAAAGCCCTGTACTAGGCTGAAGAGTGAATGTATTTCGGTATCTCCAAACCACAAACCTGAAGCAGAAGGGACTTATTGTTTTATTTAGAGTGTTACATTCAAAACAAGCATTAATTTAGATTGTTTTTGCAAATCTAAAATACCTTAATCCTTAAATAGTCAAAAAATTTATTTTGTTTTTCTGCTTACAAAAAAAAAAGATTGTCTAGAAAATTCATTAGATTTTTACTAAAAAACTTTTAGATCATCTTTAAATGGGCTTTAAGGACAATCCTTCCCCCAGAGAATATCTCTTCCTGAAAAAAAAAAAAAAAAAAGAAAGGAAAACAAACCCAAACTATTATTTATGGAATTTGATAATAAGGATTTTCCTCAAAGGAATCCATTCTCTACCAGGGTGATGGAGTTTGTAACATTAAATTCTAGAGTTACATATAAAAATTCACTTCTACTTCTAATTTTTTATGTGCCATGTGACATCCTAAATTAAAATTTTAACAATTGTTTTCCCTTCACCTTATTTTTCCCACTGGAACTGTCTAAAACACCAACCAGGTTAGTGCTTGTGATTCCTCTTTTCCTGTTTTCTCTATCACGCAGTACTATTTCTGCCTATTAAACACAAGAAAATTTTCTCACATTAATTAAGGGGGGCTAGGGGGGGCTTTAGTTTTTTAGGTGCTTTTTTGTTTTTTTGGGTTGCTTGTTTTGTTTTGTTTAGTTTTTCTTCAGATTCCCAGTTGGTTTTCTGTTGGGTTGTAATGGGTCTAAAAAAATGAAGAACAAACTAAAAATAGTAAGTTTAAAACAGACATTCATTTCTTGTCAAGATATGCCATGCATAAATGATGCTTAAATAAGCATTTTTTTACCCTATTTCTCTATCTCAGAAGTAACTTATTTTGCAAGAAATCCACTAAATATTGTAATTAACTTCTTCTGTACTTTAGTCATTAGAGACTCCCTGAACTTGGCCAATTTTTTCATGTTAATTTGCATTGAGTACATTTTTTCCCATCCTTTTCAGGCCAGACTTTCTGTGTTGCCATCCCTGAACTCCCCTTCTGCCTTCTTGACTCTTCTCTCTGCAAAAAGGAAAGCACAGCAACACACAGCCACATGAAGCAGATGTAGTGTTCACCCATGGGCAGTACAGTTCAAAAATAAATGTAGTATATTTTGTTTAGTCCAATCAAAGAAATTCATTACTTTGAAGATGCTGTAATTCCATCCAAGCTGAATTGCTCTCATAGCATTATCCCAGTCATTGTTACTTAAAATTAGGACAAGTTATGGTAGCCTACAGCTAACACATTGAAAAATCACAGATAAAACCACCTGTTTTGCTGAAAATTGAGGTACAGAGTTTCCCTTATTGCTGGGACTTCATTTTAGAAGGGAAAACTTCTGATCACTCAGAGCTTGGGTGGGATGGATTCCATGGAGAATAAAGGAGCTAGCAAGTGCTGGGGTTTTGTAAAGAACACTCTCCTGGAAACACAAAATCAGTTTCCCTCTAAAGGGAAAGGAAGTAGGTGGAGAAAGAAACCCCCTTGTCCTCACTGTGATCTGTGAAATGCTGAGACTGCTCAAAACAAACAGAGAGGCAAACCAGAGATGGAAAAGAGGATGAATTGAGATCTACGAGAGTGTTGCCAGCGTGTGCAAAGATGGAGCTGGCAAACCAAGAGCACAGACCAAACTGAAGTTGGCCAGTGGTCATTGTGCTGCTGTGGCAAGGAAAGCCAACCAGGTGTGGTCTACAGGGGCTTTGCCAGCAGAGCTAAAGTCATTATCCAACTCCATTCAGTGCTTGTCAGGCCACACC
>VZRH01002939.1:442147-503713 GCA_013397555.1 Urocynchramus pylzowi
AAAAAAAAAAAGACATGGACAGGCTGGAGAGGGTCCAGAAAACAGCCCCAAAGTGTTCAAAGGACAGGGCAGCCTGACACATGAGGAAAGGCTGGGAGTACTGGGGTTGTTCAGCCATGAGAAGAGAAAGCTTAGAGGAGACCTCATCACCATGTTCTGGTATTTCAGGGGTGGCTGCAGAGAAGAGGGAGACTCCTTTTCTAAAAACAAGTCACATGGAAAAGTTTAGGTGTAGGATTCCAGTTGGACACAAGAGGAAAATTTTTTCACCATGAGAACAATCAGCCTTTGGAATAATTTCCAGAGGAAAGTGGTGGATTCTCCAACATTGTCCACTTTTAAGATCCAGCCATACAGGGTTCAGGGCCATCTGGATTATGCTTTTGCCAGGAAAGGTTCGACCAGATGATGCTTGAGGCCTCTTCCAACCAGCTATTCTTCCTTTGATTCTATTATTTATTATCTTCTTACACTCCCAAGCAGAGCTTACAGTCTCAAAAAAAAAAAAAAATAAAAATCCACAACTATTTTTATTAAGCTCTGTACTCTTCCAATCATTTTTACTGCAGGATCATTCACATTGTGAAGCTTGCACTGACTCATCCTTTTCTTTCAGTTTCTAAAACTCAGTCATGGAAAGGGTTTCCAAACAAAGCTACTTAGATGAGTATTGCTAGCTGCCTTGAAAAAGCCCCAAATAAAGCAGCTGAAAAAGCTGCAGTGATAAACTATGCAAATTATACCTTACTTCTAGAAGAAAAATGCAGAAAATGAGAGCTAAATCCTTTCCCCCCACTCTTTACCTACCAAGCATACAAAGAAGGAACAAGATGCTTAACAACAGTACTCATTTCATGGAGTGAAATTTTGTTCTCACTCCCACCTAACAGGTAATTTTGAGAAAGAGGGAAAATTGGAAGGATTATCCAGTTCACAGAACAGTATATCCAACACAAGAAACACCAAAAGATACATTTGATGGTAACAGATCACACTGTAAAACTTGCAATATACCACTAGTCAATGATTTTTGACCTAAAGCATCATTAATCATTCATGAACCTGTGCACTGCTAAAGGGAATAACGCAGTCTATAATCTTAAGGAAGTGCATGGGGAAAAATCCCTTTCTCTTATTGGAATAAATCAAAATGTGTTTAACTCACAAGTTGCTTGTAGCTCTTTTCCAGTAGGACAGACAATGAATGTTGGAACAGGGGGCTAGCTACTAGATTACAGAGTCTCCTTTACACAGTTTTAAACTCTGCTACTGACTTATGCCATGTCAGACACACAACTTTAACACAGCTTGTTTTCCCTATGGGTAAATTGATAATGATAATGGTGTTTTTTTCACTACTGTATTTATAAGGTTTATTTAAAACACTACACAGACCTGTAGTCTTAGACCCTGTGTACCACAGATCCTTTATTTTCAACCTGTTATTTTTTGTTCTGGGCCCCATACCTCATTTTTGACTAACAAGCCTTTTTCATAAATGTCTTAATCTGGAGACACTAGGAAGTGAAAGATCTACCTTCTACATTAATGATTTGCTCCAGTGGCTCTAAACATTCATACATGTTATCTAAGTGTATCTGTTTTCAGCAATTAGCCATCATCTGTCTTTTTCCATACAACTACCTGTCCATGAGGCTAGGTAGAAGTTTCTGCCTAATTTTGCACTTATGATCAGAGCTGCAGGAGAGCTGAGGCACTCCTCTGTCCATTCATATACCCAATGTAACACTCAAATGAACTTAGATGTATGAGGCTTTGGGCTCCATCTGTACACTCAGCTGGTTTTCTGGCCAGGAGTAGCACACAAACTGTTGAACTCTCTTTTCTACCTGCTCAAAGTAGTTTGACTGTATTGCTACTTTGGAGCTATGCCTGGCTAATGCTAACCTAAATTAGGCCATGCTTGGAAGGGTGATCTTTGTCCTGAGACAAAGCCATAACAGGGACCCTGTTAACAATAATTCATTGCAGAGTGCTGCTGGCCAGTCAGCAAAACCATATCTGCTCCTGCTCAGCTTGTTGCTCCACATATAGCCTTCATTTGAATAACATTTGAATAACAAAAATAACAATGAATAACATTTTTGTGCTTGTATGAACAGTGGCCAGTGTCCTGAGCTTTATCATCTTCATCATGTCAGTCTCCTGACTGACAGGGTTGCTGAAGATATGTGTAAACATTCCCAGTTAGTCACCCTGGCACAGAACACAGTTGTGTGTATGTCTAACAGCACTGTGGTGTATAATCATGAAAGGCTTACATGGAGAGCAGAATTATCTTTGTGAGTACTGAATATAGTTTGTACACAAACAAAAATTAGCTTCACATTATATTAAAAAAAAAAAAAAAGGAATGTATTTTCTTTATCTCTGACATGTACACAAATATACATATTTACACATGCAAAAGGGCAAATCCTGTTCATATCTCAGGGATGCAGACATCAGGGGCTTAGGGTACTTCTATAGGGAGTGATTGGATGTTGCATACTCTAAAAAGAGATGAAAATAGCCCTTTTGAAAATTTTCTGGAAGATTAAACAATATCTCCAGGAACACCTTAAATCAGTCTACAAATATTTCACAGAGATCCTTGAAACAATATCATATATGCCAAATATTCCAATCATAAATAAAAATCTGGTTTATGATAGCTAGATTGTTAAATGAACCCAGACACCTGTTTGCCATTTATAAAAGTGTTCTCCTGTTGTGATGTTATCCATCTGTAGTACATGACACCTTGCAGTTGTGCTACTTAGAAAAATTCCACTTCAGGGTTTACTAAGTATTCCTGTTAGGTGCACCTCAAGCTTGTCTTGGGTTTCTTGGTTTTCTTTTCATTTTTCTCTTTCATCCAGGCTCATGAGCTTTTCTTTTTATGCTGAAAAATTATCCCCAAGCTAATTCATATAAAGCTTGTGGTAAATACTAGTTAGGAGAAAATGGTGTAAAACCTTCTCAGGCCCTATTCCCATGAGTTTATATCCAAATTCCTTTACATAAAGCTTCAGGAGAAATGCAGAGGGGTAGAAAGGAGTTTTTATGTACTTTTTTTTTGGATACAATAGATTTTGTTTTCCTCATAGTATCCTATACTCTGCTGTTTTATATTTGTGATTAAAATAGTTAAGAGGTTAAATGGATGAAGGCAGTGGAGACCAGAGCAGGCTAGGGGTAGCAGTGGGAATGACAAGAGGTCTAGGATTGTGTCTGTGGTAGGGAGAAATTGCCTACCACAGACACAATCCTAGACCTCTTGTCATTCCCACTGAATGAAATGATTGCATTTTGTTCCCTGGGAGCAGCCTGGAGGAGGACTGGCACCCAGTGGTGATGATCTGCTCAGAGATACCAGCACTCAAAGCAGCAGAGGCAGGTGACACAGTGACACGAGTGACTAGGTGGGCCATGGCTTGGAGAGAGGTCATTTAGAGTGTCTGTGGAGCCTCAGGGGGGGATGGAAAGCTAGGAAAGGTATGATGAAAGGAGAGGAAACACCTCAAGATGCAAACCAAAGGTTTTTATTGTAAAATATAAATATTTAAGAAACTAGCATATATTGTAATTGACCTATTTCACTGCATTTAGGCCTCTTACTGTCCACAAATATACCCCTTTTTGGGAGATGTTTTGCAAAATCAGACAACTAGATTTTAAAGCATGTAGTTGAGATCAGTTAAAGCCCTTTCTTTTCTCAACTAACCACTCAAAGTCTTGAGGCACTCGTGCTTCTCAAGAATGAATTGTGTAAGCTTAAAAGAGATGGTGTTTTTTAAAGAATGCCCTGAATGACACGTTGGATGGAAACACTGACCAAGGTCCTGCACAGAAACAACAAAGCGAGCCTAATAATTTTCTGCTTAACCACTTTTCCTGCACTACTGCATACATCTATGTCAAAATAAAATTGCTCTGGACTTTACTACAGTCTGTCCAGAGAGAAAAAACTGTTCTCTGAGAGGGATAACCAAGTGAAAATGTTTTCTCTTAGGGCAAGTGTTGCACTTAAAAAAAAAAATAAAAGCAAAATCGGATTATTTTTTATTTTTCAGAAGATGTCAACGTTTGCAGACTTTGTCATCCTTTTTCCTAATTCTTCTCCTAACTATATTCTTTTGAGGATGATAATTTGCATTTTGATGGATTTAGTTGTAAATCTTAATCTCACCTAGTTGTTATGTGAAATATCAAGGTACAGTCAAAATCATGCTAGCTCATGTCAAAAAAATCAAAGATTAAGTACTGAGTACCCATAATAAATAAACCATAATTAAGCTAGTTTCTAGGTGTATATATCTACTGCATATCTAATTCTACTCACTAATTACTTATGGCAAAACTGAAATCTGCTTGTCATATTTCAACATGCAGTAAATGTGACCAAATAGCCTACTAAGTTATGAAATGACTTCACTTAGACTAACGGATTGATGATGTAGTATTTGAGATAAATCTATTGCTATATATGGTAAATGTTCTTGTATGTTTCATTATTCCAAGCCATGTTGCCATCCTGCAACACAACTGAAAAATATGTGTTTGCACAATCAATTGTATCCACAATAGAAAACTTCAATGAAATAAATAAGAAAAATTCAAATCTCAAATCTCAGTGATCCAAAGAGGATTATCAGTGTAATAATGCTCAATAATTGCAATGCTGGAAAGTTATCTGTATTCCTGTAGTCCTGCAATGGACCATTGATAAGTGTCTGCATTTTCTGCCTGATGAGTGGGAAGCCAGACATCTGAAACAGGAATTCACAGTAGTTATTATAATAACTTACAGTAGGTAGCCATTAGGAGCTACTGAAGAAAGCAGTATGAGGCAACCTAAAATTGGTTCCTACTAGTCCCAGGTTGAACACCTGTGAGAAAGTGGGTCAGAATGTGAATTTGTACCAGGAGGTTCACACATTAAAAGGGACAGCTAAAGGAAGAGTCTATGGGGGTTTCTTTGTCTAAAAGCAGCAAGAGTTAGGTATTGCACCTCCCTTTCCCCACCCCTCCCACAGCTGCATTTTCTGTTGTGCACTTGAAGTGCTGAAGTTCAGTGAGGTGATTCTAGAGATAATTCTTCTGTGTTATTAGAAGGCATCTTCTGTTTTCTATTTAAGACTGTTTTCTAGTAGATTCCACTACTTTAAAAATTGAACATAGAAATACTCATCTCATACTCATGCTATGTTTCTTAATGAGGTGAATATTACCACTGAAACATAGTTTATAAAAGGTTACTTTTATGAGCATGGATTTGCAACATCTGGCTTTAGAATTTGCAGTTATTTGTATTTGCCATGATAATTATATTTAAATTCTTCATAAGAGGCAATGACCTGTAATAAAGACCAGTTATCTGTTAAAACAAAAGAAAATTTCTATTTGATGGTTAACTTCTAAAAGTTATGGAGATTTCAGACTAACCTTGGAGGGACAAAACTGGAAAGATGTCTAATTAAGATTTTGTAAAGTAGACTGGAGTAAGCAAACAGTACAGAGGAAGTAACACTTAGGAGAGACAGTGTGATCTAATTTGTCTTTTTCATCTTTTATAGGTTATTTCTTGGGTCAATGCCAAATGCAAAACACTATCACAATATTCTATCACAACTGCAGTATGTGTACAGCTCTGGAGCTTCCAATATAAGAAGGACACGGACCTGCTAAAGCAAATCCAGAGGAGGCCATGAAGATGCTCAGAGGGCTGGAACACCTATCCCATGGAGACAGGCTGAGGGAGTTTGGCTTGTTCAGCCTGGAGAAAAGAAAACTCCAGGGTAGCTGTAGAGCACCTTCCAGTACCCAAAGGGGGCCTGGAAGAGAACTGGAGAGGAACTTTTTACAATGGTGTGGAGTGATAGAACAAGGGGGAAAGGGCTTTAAATTGAAAGAGGGGAGACTTAGATTAGATTTCAGGAAGAAAATCTCCACTGTAAGGCTGGCAAGACACTGGTTCAGGTTGCCCAGAAAAAGTGTGGCACTGCTCCTACACCATGGATAGGGTCAGACACTGTGTATAGAAGAAGAGAGGAGAAATATGCTCATAGTTCTCGATATTTGTAACAACTTTTTTGTCCTCCCTCCCTTCTCCTAGCTCCCTTGGACTCCCCTTGTTCATTCCTGCTATCCACTCTCTAACTCAAAGCTGTGACCACTGTTCAATTTCACATTTAGTTCTCAGCATGAGACTAACATTTTCTGGTTGAGAATCAAGTTAGTACATTTTTGCTAAGGATGTAAAATGAAATAACAATTCTACCCCTTTGGATGGCAGCATCTCAGCTAATCCATGCTTTCATTCTTCTTTCCAGAAAAAAAAATATTTACTTTAGTCTGAAGCTCTTCTGTGTACAGTTTAAATCTTTGGTAACATTTTTAAAAAATCCACAGAACAAAAAAAACCCAAACTTTTGAGTCCTTTGCAAAAGTTCTCCAGTACCTTATTTATTCCCTAAGTAGTTGTCCTCCAGCATGTTTTCACACTCCTCTGTGTTTCTGGAAAAAAAAAAAATCACTTCTGCATTTTATACTGCTGTAATTACCCGTTGTGTTAAGAGGTAGAACAGTGAAAATTCTGTGCCTAATCTACTCTATTCAAATATGAATAATGTCAAGCTGAGGATTGTTCCCTTTAATAATCTTGTCAGCCAAATCTCTTTCTCAGTGCTGCCATCGCTTTATACTCCTAAACACAGTTTAAATAAAACAAATGCAGTACTCCAATTTCTCTTCCAAGGTGAACAAACACACTCAGTGTGTTCCAGCTGATATTTCTGCCTTGGTTATAAAACAACTGCCATTTTTTTCATTGAGAAGTGTCCCACTAATTAAAAATGAACATCACCCTGTTGCTTTCTGTAGACATATCTATATTGCCTAAACCTGTTCTCTGCACCATTAAGACAATTTTAATGTACCACAACATCTACAGAGCATCTTTCTTGCAATCAACATGATGTTGTCAAAAAAAAAGTTATGTTTGGAAAAAAACAAGGTGATAAAACTAGTGTATAGTGATAAATAAAGGACAACATTTCAAAGCAAGCCACAAAAGAGGCAGTCAAATCAGCAGCTGCACTTCACTGGTGATGAGCCCTGGAAAAGTAAAGCACATCTGCTAGTTGCTGTTCCCTTTTGGCAGGTTTAATGTAAAGCCCTCATTTGGTAATTTTTAAATACAACTAAAGCAGTCAGCCTAAAAGATAATTAAATTACTGACATTGTTTTTCACTGCTGTTTTGTTTTGAAAAAAAACAGCATGGCAGTGTTTGCCTTTTCTTTTTTCTCTGAAAAGGCAGGAAAAATTCTATTTGTGTTTCTATTTGCTAAATCATCACTCATGCAATCAGATGACTGTTAGGGGACTGCTTAAGGTATCCTCTACTACCCAGCATGAAGGATTAAACAATTAGAAATATTGGGTTTAAACAAGCAAAGGAAGACTGCAACACTCCTACCTCTGCATAGAACAGTGGCATCAATATTTGGAATAAAAGTTTCTTGTTTACATTCTTAGCTGTAATGGTTCTCTTTTAATTGAAGAATCCACACTTCATAGTGGAATTTTTGGTTAGATATGTTTCCATATGAAAATGTGAGTCATCCTGAGCTGCTCCTGCATTCATAATGTTGAAGAGTATGAGATTACCACTCCTCCAAGGCATTATATGAGAAAACAGCTGCTCAGAGAGCCCTGAGAGTAGTGGACAAATATCCTGAGATCCACAGGTGTGGATCAACTCTACCTGGCCCTTGCTTAACAAGAAGAGTGACTCTCACCCAAATAAGCTTTCTCAGGCAGGTGGGCATCTGGCCCACCCCTTCTCCAGTGATTTGCTGAGTGCTCAGAGTACGGTGTGGAAATGCAGACTTCCCAGGCACTCACTAGGAAGCCATGTGAAGATATACTCATGCTATCTATTACAGCACCTGTCTAGAGGTTTTTAATGATGATAGTTTTTAAAGCCAAAGAGTTATGGGCAATTCAGATTGCCTACTATTTAATACCACCTGACATTTAAAGTTGTTGAGAAGGAGTCCTGACATCTAACTTATCAAATGTGGATATGTTACATAAATTGAACCGTGCTTGGGAATGTTCCTGAGCTCTCCCACACTGTTATTTACACTTACAAAAAGGCAGAAGTGTGCTTGGCATGGTTTCAGCCTATATCCACTAGCACTCTCTTTCCAGACTGCTCCCAGGGCCTATTAGGGGGCACAAAGTTCCCAAAGCTCCCGATATGCAGTCACAGCACGGTTGTGATAATCCTGGTTTAATGTTTAAAAGCATAGAAAATACTGAAGGGGCAAGATCATGCCACCTGATCTCAGGGCCAAGAGCAGGACACCCACTTCTTAATTTGCTATCATATGATGAGATATGCCTCATCATCAACAGTCTGTCCAACTTAAGCATAGTTTTTTCTACTACATGTTAAGAGCACATTGGGAGATCTGTCTAAAAGGCAGCCAGAACCTCTCACCACAGCTAAAGCAACCAATTTTATAGCAGGCAGCCCAAACACAACTCTTAGTGCTATCCAGATGAACAGACCACCACGCCCCCCAGGCATAGGAGGAGATGTTGAAATACAAGGTAGGCTGGTATTTTTAATGCTACTACCCAGCCTTTACAAGTTGTGAAAAACAGATGTTTAAATCACTGGGCCATTAAAATCAACTGAATGTCTCCCTCAGATATTTTTTGAAGAATTTGTTTTTCAAGTTGCAGGAAAAACGAAGCAAAACAAACACCAAACTCCAAAACAAATCAAAACAAAACAAAAAAAAAACAAAACAACAAAACAAAACAAAACAAAACAAAACAAGAACAAAAACAAACCTAACCAAAACAAAAAACCCCATATCCTTTATATGATATTTAAGACTAGACAGAAAAAGTTTTTTATGAACAGAACTTTTATACATATATGTATGTATACATCTATATATAAAAATAGATGTAATTTATTTATATATATATATTTGTATTCATGAAAACATCTGTGTCTGTGGTTATAAAGAACCATGATCAGAAATAAAAATAGCTTTTCAGGTGATACTAATTTTGTAACTGTTTTTATCTGGAATATTGGATCACAGATTTTATTTGCATTGCCAGGGACAGTAGCCCATCTTGGCTTACTTACTCTGCATAAAACTATTTATATGATCCAGACTAAAGAGATATAAGCAAAGATGGATCCACGCCCTCTCCCCTTTTCTACACTAAAACCCATAAACAGAATCATAGAACTGTTTGGGTTGGAAGGGATGTTTAAATGTCATCTTGTCCAAGCCCTGGCAATAAGAAGGGACACCTTCAATAGTTTGCTCAGAGCCTCATCCAGCTTGACCTTGAATGTTTTCAGGGATGGGGCATCTGTAGCATCTCTGGGAGGCCTGTGCCAGTGTTTTACCACCCTCACTGTATGACAAGGACCATGGTATGACCAATGATCAGCCCAGATCTATTTCCAGTGTGGCTCTTTATTTTTAATATTTCATTTGTATGTCAGGCTCTGCAAATCCATTCCTTTGGTTGGTTTGGCTCTATATCATTTCTTGAGAGACTCTTAAATCCAGCATTATACAACACATCTCAGTCCAAAACCAGCCTGAAAGTCAACAGAGCCACTGTCTCAAGCTGCCATCAACACATTCCTGTTAAAATTCAAATATCCAGATTCAATGCTTGACTTCTTGGGGTTGGGTCTTTTAATGACTGTCAGTGATACAACTTGTATTTCATCATTGTTGTGAGGAAAGTTAAGCCAGTTTTCAGTAATTTTTTTTCCCAGTAACACAATTTTGAGATTTAATATAATGCTTCATAAATTCATACAAAACTAAAGGATAGTTTTGATAAAGAAAAATTAGTAAAAAAGCATTGGAAAAAGCCAAAGTACCTTGTTCCTCAATTTCCATATGAAACATGCTGATTTGGATGAAGTTCTTTTGAATGTATAAAATTATTTTGTAGAGTTGAACAAAAATAACGAGAAAACAATTTCTTTTTTTTCCAAAATACCATTGGATTTTGTTCATTGCTTTGTTTTGTTTTGATTTGATTTGTTTTGCAGAGGAGGGATTCCTAGAGGAAAAGCTGTTTGGACAAGAAACAAAATATATTTGTACCAGCTTGAATTTTAAATGTGCACAATTTATTAATTTTGTCAATAAAACAGAATATTATTTGCATGGCAGTGGTTCTTTTTCTACAATTTTTTCCTGCACAGATGAATGTCTTTTGTTCTGGCAATGGAATGATCGTTTTTAGGGGTTTTCTGCTTGCTTGCAATTTTTACTCTTATTGTTTTCTAACCACTTGGTAATCATCAATTTGACAAATTTTAAACAATAGAAAATTGAAAATTGAAATTCACACTATAGCCTGAATTCACACCTATTTCTGCATGATTTCTAATTGCTGTAATGCAGTTTGAACTATTCTCCTAGCTGTTTGTCTGCAACCAAGGGCTCCATGGAGAGAGTGCAGTGGCTGTTCCTACCAGCAACTTACTACCTCTAGTTGTTAAGCAGCCTATATACAAATGAATGCATCCAGGAAAACACATGGAAGGAACTGCATCCTAATGTGCAGTCACAGACCTGACACCATTGAGATTATACAAATTAGGTGGGACAGTTTTTATGACTAGAGTGTTTCCATGGATGCAGAATCTTAGGGAAAGGCAGGCAGGATAGTTAAGAAGAAGGGGGTGTTCTTTAGAAAAGGGAATAGTTTAAATACACAGAGATTTGATATGGAATGGGAAAAGAACTGCTCAAGATTTTTAAGAGGAAATTGGTGAGGGACACACCATAGTGGGCAATCACCTCAGAGCCTAGGAGATGTGCTCAGCTGGAGCTGTAACTCTCTGACAAAGGACTGATTGGAGTGTGATAGTCAAGGACAAGTTTGATTCCAGTGATGGAGGTTCCAGATCCTTAAAGAAGGCAAGTTAAAGGACTTGAACTGCAGGAAAAGACATTTTCCTTTTTTGTCAGGGATATGAGGGACAGGATCCCAAGGAAGCTAGCTCTGAGGGAGACCAGGTGAGCCAGGTGTTCTTCAGGGGCAGCCTCCTGATAGAACAAGAACAGTTTGTTTTGTTTGCAGAAAATAGAGTAGAAAATAGATTAAGCACAAATTTGATTAAGTAATTGCAAAATGAAAGTGAGGAGGAGCTATCCAGGAGAAAAACCTGGACATGCAAAGATGGAATTAGGAAAAACTGGTTAGATGTAGTCAAAGGTTGAGTCAGATATGAAGTGCAACATGAACTCTACCTAAAGTCATATCAGCAGCAAAATGATCAAGGAAGATGCTGATGGTAGTTGTTCCTGAGTGGGTCAAGTCACAGAGTGACAAAGGAGAGAAAACAGTGAGACATTTTGCCTCTGTCTTTTCTTACCTGACAGACATTCATGACTATTAGCAAAGTTCAGGGGTCAAAGATTATACTCATGACAGAGAAGGATCAAGTTAGGAACAAGTTGCTTAAATTTACTAGTTACTTAAAAATAAGAACAAGTCCATAGGACCGGTGAGGATGCATCTAAGGGTAATGAGATCAATGTCATTAAGGAACTATTCTCTCTTATCTCTCAAAGATTGTGTAGATCAGAGAAAACTCCTGATGAATAGTAAAATATTCATTCTAGGAGCTCCAACAAGATGGTGATGTTCCTTATGGCACAGCACTTCCAAGAAGAAAGAGATTGCAAAACAGAAAATAAATTAAGTGTATAGACTGAAAAAATTGGTGGCCTTTCAGAGCATGCATTCTCATAAAACTTTTAGACTGAGTTATTCGCAACATCAAATTCCATATTTTAGTTTCCAAAGCAATTTTTTTTCTATTTTCTACTATATCATCTAATGATAATGTGGATTTTATGCTTCACTCTGCTGACACTTCCTTCTGCTGGAAGCGCTCAAGACATTTAGACTCCCACTCCTCAGTCCTGACCTAGGCAGTTTTGAGTTGCTATAGCTACCCAGGATTTTATGCACTCCTGAAAGACTGAGGAGATCAGCCAGCTGATACATATAGCTGAAGATCTGTGTTCCATAGCTTTTCCCCTGTCACTAAAGCAGCAGAATAAATGTTACATTTTGGTGCTATATAGTGGTTATGGATCATTGACACCATGCTGTTCACCCTGCTTGCTGTGGCTCACATTGGTTCTGCTGAATTCCAGGCCTTTCATGACCACAGAGGCTATGTGAGATGGGATTGTTCTATCATAGTTACTTTACCATGAAATTCTTTTGCAGAAAATTAAGACTCAATGGCTCTGTCTCCATAAAGATAGAATCTATATTGGGAACTTTGGAGAAGATGCTGTACTTGAGGAAGAGGTTAGGTCTGTTTTATTGAGGAGGTTAGGTCTGTTTTATTGAGTCTTCTTAGGGCTTGAGAAGTCCATAAGTTACCATGAGTAGCCACCGGATGAGAACCTCCTGGAGAGCCCCATGCCAGGCTACACATACAGGGGTGTTAGAACAGAGAGGACAGTCCAACCTCTCAACAAACTTTCTCTTAGACAAACAGTTTACTAATATAACCTGTAATTTAAAACCTCCTGGAGAAAGGTGAACTGTAGGCAGACCATGGGGTGAAATGTAGTGATCCTGACAAGGACAGCAGTGAATATCAAGGTGTGAGTGACCCAAAAACAGTTAGCCTTAGCAGGGATGGGTCTGTGCTGGGCTGCACTGTGCTGCATGTTCAGCATGACCTTCAGGACTTGCTGAGCTGCACAAATCCCTTGGACACAGGTGCCAACTCATTGCAGCAGAGGAAGCTACAGGCAGCTCCCACTTGGCACCTGCAGTTCTGCTACCTCCGTTTGCCTTTATCTAAAATTGAAGCAGGTTCTCATGCAACTGTCTTTAATGAACAGAGTTGTTTTCCTGTAAGAAAATTATATGATAGCTCAAAGGACCAGAAATAGGATGCTTCTGCCACAGAAGGCAACTGCACAATGTACTGTGGGAAAATCCACATGGTGGCCTTTTGACATTGCACAAGTGCAGGGTGCAGAAAGTCCAGAATCTTAAGGGATAGAGCATTTACTTGCTATCTGCATTTCTCTTTTTAGTCTATCTTATTAAAATAGCCCCTTTATTAAACTATTTTTGTTGGGCCCTGTCTTATTGAGATCCAGAAACTACCCTGCACCATCTCTCTCACTCCACCTCCTTCCCTGGTGCAAACATAAACCTTCTTTAAAAATGCAGATTTCTGCCTGATTAAGCATGGAACTGATGTATATCTTCACTGTTTTCCATTGTTTGTGCCATAAACTTAGGTAAAAAAAAGGTCCAGACATTAATTCAGCACAGACTCAGTTCTTAGGTTCCATTCATTCAAGACTATCAAACCTAGGGAATTAATCAAAATTTTACAATTAAACATTTTTATAAATATGGTGTTCAGTGTGAAAAAATCACACTCACTCACCTGCAAATAGGAAAGGAAGAATCTCTGTAGATCTTTAAAGCTGAACTAAGCTGGCAGCCAGCTGAACTCGCTGCACTGCTCCTGTGCTAAAGGGATTGAAGTTCTAAGATATGATGAGTTGGCTGCTGCTCCAGACACTGACTCCTCTTCAGATATATCCTTATCAGTTGTTCACATGTGGAACAAAAAGAGGTGATCAACACTTATTGAAGGCTGCTTTGACTAACCCAACTCATTATGATTGAAACATATTAGGAAATGTTAGATCCCTGTCCCAAAAGCAGGTTATCTACCTATGAAGCAACATCTTAACATACCTATGGAGTAACCTCCCAACAGGATTATGGTGGGAAATTTGCATGGAGAGAGGGATGGGGGGTGACTGTGTTTATTTTTGTTTCAGCCAGCTCAGGGTTACACACCCATATGTACAGAAACATGCTCATGCCAGCTGAGGTTAGTGATTTAATCAAGCCACCTCTTTCAGGAACATCATTGCTCCAGGCCTCTTCTTCAGGCAAAGCAGATAAAAGCTATCTCCAGGGGATGTTATCTTACCAAAAATATGAACTGCCTTTTGGATACAACGTATTTCTCTCTTGCCTATAGCAGGAATCAAGTATATATAGGCTTCTCATTTATATGCACTAAGTGTAAAGATGAACTTTTAAAGATAATTTTTTTAAAGATAGATGGGTGAATCTCATCAGCTGGAGCATCCACTGCATGAGGTACGTAGGATTAAAATTTCAGAGTGCTGAATAATCAGCATCATCCTTCCTCCCCAGCCTTTTTTAGGAGCAATTCTATCAATTATCTTTCATGCCCAGGTTGTGCTGAACATTTCTCCCAAAAAGGGAGTTTCATTCCTTCAGAAATATTCTGTCCCAGTTATCCAATGCCCATGTGCATCATCACATGATAGTTCTTATCATAATTGCTAAAAAGTTAGTTATTTGGAGAATATTTTTAGGAATGTCTGACTTTCTACTGTCATTTGTGTCATTTATTTCAATAATTATTCCTCTATGATAGAATGAACAATTAAAATTCTGGAATAGTATGTGTTTCTACACCTACTGGAAGCTTTAAAAATAAGAAAAAAATAATAACAATAAACAGTAAATATGTTTGGTTATAAAAGCCTAGGTATGCCCATTTTTGTTATTCGCCTGAAGAACAAGGCGCTGTTAGGAACTGAGATATGCGACACTGCTGCTTTTGTGCTGCAGTATCTCAGGCTCCAGGTTTAGGATTTATTCTTATATTAGGCAGCTACCTCACCACTGTTGAAATTAACAATGAAATATCTACTCTTTTTTGTTGGTGGTGGTGTTATTGTTGTTGTTACCTTCAAAATCAAAACCAGAGATAGTTTAATTTTAATCATCTTCCAGTTGTGCTCACATCTGACATATGCATCAGATCTTACCCCTATTTTTTCATCTCATTCACTTTTCTCAAGCAGCATGTCCAAGACACTGAAGGGAGAGTGGTGCTGCTAAGTTTATCTCCATTTGGCTGGCTGCCTGCTTCACTAGGAAGGAACCAGGAGCTTCAGGTTCCTCGCAGCTCAGCAGAAGTCTGATGTCAGAGCCTCCTGGAATTTAGGCTGCTTCAGGAGGGACACCACCACTGCCCATGGGACAGAGGCACACAGAGTTCAGATGTGTGAACTGCCCTATAACTAGGGTTAAACTCCCTTTTTTATTTTAGTGATTTTTGGGATTTGGAGTTTGTTCTCTGAATAGCAAGGAGACTAAATGTTTAATCTTTAAAAGACTACTTAAAAAAGAATTAGCTCTGTGCTCACTCTTGTAGGTCTTCTTGTACAGCGTGTTTTTAGAGGGTGGAAAATATCTTTGGCTAAATCCTAAATTTTATTTAGGATATGATGCTCAGTGCTCTGCTGTTTTACCATCACCAGTGCATCATTCTCCTCTGAGCTTCTTCTTCTTCTTTCCCACTTTTTTTTTTTTTCTATTCGTGCCTAATAGCCTAGCTAAGACTGCCAAGTCAATTCCTTTTCTTTTATTACTGATGGGAATGTATGATTAGAAGAGCAAACACAGAGCAATTATTTAAATAGATTGACACTGGAATGAGATTTTTCAGCTTTAGACTAGCTGCTAAGACCTTATGCTGTGTCAGTAATATGAATCAGTAAGGTTCAACTAAAAAAATAAACATATAAACATTTCCATTTTCTGCCTCTTTTACTATTCTTGCTAACATTTTATTGAAAATCATCTTGATTTCTTTTAAAGGGAGATTCAACAGTAGAACAAGATTGGGTCTGTATTCATCCCAATAAAAGAGAGTCAATATGTAATCAAAATTACCATTCAAAAGAATCACTTTTTTCCTGCTAAAAGGAAAGTGAGTAATTAATACAATTAATCCCCCACCCTCAACCAAACAAAAAAAAAAGGATTTTCCTTAAATTATAAATAGCTAACTAAATTGTTTCCTCTCCCCTCTCATCCCCCCATATTTAATGAGTGAATTAAGAATACGGACTGTCAGATGTTACAGAGGTTTCCACCAGTGTCTTTATATAATATCCCAACCCAAATTTCATATTTTAATGCTGTAACAATAGTAAATACATTAATAATATCTTATCTTAAAAATCTCTTTTATGAACATAACAAGAATAAAATAGTTCTTCAATTCCTCTTAGTAGGCATGCAAAGAAAGATCACAGCTGAGTGCTTTCAGTAGTACTTAATACTGCAAATAACCTGTTGTACTGTATGTGGACATGGAAGAAATAATGAGCTTATATTATGCAAATTAGTTCATACAAAAATGTATTTTTTTCTCTGTCACAATATCAAAATTTGATAGTGCTCCACTAGGGATAAATGTCATACAGAAATATCAATGAAAAAAATATAACATCAGACAGGCCTTGACAAGGATCTGTTGCATGTAAAGTAATGACATAATTAGCTAAATGATCAAACTCTGAGATCTCAAACCCAGGAAGCCTTATGAGAAATGACTATTTTCTACATCACCAATAAATTAGATTGACCTTGTCTCAAGCTTTTACAATTTCATACTATTTCAATAAATAATTAACTGGAGAAAAAATATTAATGAAAGTCGTGTTTGTGACTAATTTCAGTATGGATGTGTAAAATTCCACTTGTAATCTATGAGCCTTGGTAATAATAAAGTATTAAAAGTGAATATCTTACAACATGAGAGGGAGATTTACACACCTTTTCCAGTTCAGAAGTTTTAAAAACACTTCTTTTTTTTTTCCCTAATATATGTCACATGGATATTTCATGGTTCCCATGGAGTACATGGTTTGTGGAGAGCAGCTTAAGTGAATTTGCATTGCCATGGTACTCATTGCAGAACCAACACAGAGTTTAATCTCCTTTGCTGGAACTGCACAGGGGAAGAGTTTTAGGCAGCTTTAATGGTAGCTTAATTCTAAAGCTATACAAATCAGTAGGGTTTAATGACACTTCTAGAACCATGAGAACTCCTTGAACCATGTCTTCGAGCACAGAGGCCTGGGAGAGGGAAGTAGTGAAGACTAAGGCTAAGAAAGCTTAGTTGGCTGTTGCCAAAATACCCACCCCATGCTGCAAAGAACTCATGTTTTGCTTGTGAGGTGCTTGGTGTTTACCATCATATGATAGTAAGGTTTGGATCCATCTGGCTAAATGAGGAGAGAAATGTGCCTTGTGGTCAACAGTGAATATAGAAACACAGATACATGTTGACTTACTGAATCTTGCAAGTAACATTCCTGAGAAAAGGGTCAAGGAGGAAAAGAAGTGCACAGAAGATATCTGCCTAAAAATAAGCTGAGTAAGGATAAAATTAGAACTCCCACAAGCAAGTGTCACAGTGGACAAGTCCATGAAGTTTATGCTGCAAAGCCCTGTGTATGCCCTGCAACAGAACTAGAAGCTGATGTGTCTCTTTTCACATGCTCACCTTGTTTTTTATCTCACAGGATTCCATTCCCAGAAAGATCCATCTGTTATCGTGCCCTCTTTTTTTGCTTATTATTTCTAATTCTAAATCTATTGAACACTTCTAGTTCCCATTTTGGCTTGTGCTGCTTATTCCTTCATGCTGTTGCCTGAGGCAGTTCCCCATTTGTTGACAAATACGTATATTCTGGTTGATTCAGTTCCTTTTGCCTCTTGGTACCTCATGGGAGGGATAGATTACACCTCACAGCAAAGGACAAACAATAAGGTACATTTTTTATATGTACCACCACTTCTAGGGGAGTAATTTGAGTACTTTTTCAGGAAATAATATCTCCCCTAGTCTGCTTCTACTTAGTCTGTACCTAATGTAATTTTCTTTATAGTAAAAAGATGAAGTGTAGAGGTTGAAAAAGGCCTTTTATTTAAAATTGATGTAGAGAATGAAAGACCCCAGATCATTTCTGCTGTACCAGTTAAAGGAACCTCAGTCTGCAAAACTACCTGACATTAATGAAGTTGTGATGTAAACTAGCTTCAGTTTGGCCTAGAATACTGTAAATCCACCACAAAGAAATGTTTCTTCAAAAATGTGGTCAGGAAGCCCTCAAAGACAAAACACAGATTCTTCATCTTTGTCAGTAATGTTATGCATAGAAGCAGCCTCATAATCTAGTTGGAAATGAAAGGCAAGAAGATGCAATACATAATAAATACATAATAATTCACAGAATCAGTTTTCTTCACATCCATTTGGTATTATGTGATGAGTTTCTTGTTGCATACCATCTGCCAGCTGTATGAACAAATGTAATTGCACACACAGATTCAATCCAATGCTGGCAACAAAACATACAACAGAAAAGATATGTAAATAAACATAAAAAATTTTGCCATAGATCATTTTTAGGCTCTTTCCTTGGAAACTATTAATAATAAACTATGTGACTTTTCACTGTGACAGTCATTCAAGTGGTTTTATTTCTGTTCTTTTCAAGTTGTTTATTTTCAAGTCGAAAGGCATTAAACACTTCCAAAAGTAGTTAATTTGGTATTTCATTGAACTCATAAAAATGCTTCATATAAATGAGGGCCAGATATGATTCATTCATAGAATTTAACACCTACAATGAAAAGTAAAATGAAAACAATAATCTTATCAGTATTTCTTTGCAGATGATTCAATTTGCTGTGAATATCTCTATCAACTTTTATCATGCTCTAAATTGTCCTTGAGATCATTATCTGTCTAGCATGTTTTTTAATCAGGCAACAGTTCTTTGCAACATCCCCAAATTTCCATTAGGATTCCTTTTTTGAAGTGTTGAAGTGTAAATTCCTAATGTCTTCTTCAGCAGACTTTGTTTTCTTCCTACTAGAGTTCAATCAAGTCATTGCATTGATCAGGGTATTAAATACTTGGAAACAAATTTATTTCACACATGAAGAAGCCAGTGTAGCTGGCTTTTGATAGACTTGCACCAACCAAAAGCAATGGTAAATTTGCATTTTTCTTTTCCTCCAGTTTTCTAACTATTTCTATGTCTGCAGCTTTCATTTCACTGGTAGTTAAAAATCTCCTTCCAGGTTCTTCCATTATGAAGTCACTGCTAATGTAAATTTATAAAAAGCCTGTGCTTTTCCATCCTCAAGCACAATCTCCTGGCAATTACTGGCATTGGGGAGTGTTTGAACTGGACGTCTGGGCACTTGCAGGTTGCATACAGCAGAAACTGCCTGTATAGGATTTTTGCATGGCTCATGATATAGCCTTGCACTCAAAAGATACTGCTTATGGCTAGGTTCAGTAGCATTTTTTCTGCTTACAGTGTAGTATCAGGAAAAAAAAAAAACACCAATATGCCATAAGTGTGAAGAACTAATAAAAGTTTTAAGTCTGATACTGAGTGAGGAACTGATATGTAGAGCTTCAAAACTGTGACCCTAAGCTTTTTGTTGGTGTATACGGGAATAATCTCTGCTTCAGGGGTCCTTAAGCAGAGCAAAATGCTGAGAGGAAAATATCTGATAAATCAGGATAATGTAGTTTTAAGTTCTGGTATCTCATTACTTGCCATGGCTCTCAGAATTCATGACAGGCCTGGGGAGCTGAAAGATATCAGATCTCAGAACTAATCCTGTTTTCTTGTCTTCATTCTTTATCAGTAAGTGTTGCTGTCTGTTGCTCCTATTACAGTAAGCAAATTAAATAAATTTTTCCTTCCTGATGCTGATAAGTAGAGGCCTGAGGAGTGGACTGGAGGGTGCACTGGCTTCCAGTCTTTGGTTGAAACTGTGGAAAAGAGAAAAGAAAGAAAGAGTAAAGAAAGAGAAAAGAAAGAAGGAATGAGAAAACAACTTCTCTGTTATCAACACATGTCTATTAAAAAGATATGTGGGATGCATTAGAGCTTTATAGTTTATTTCTGTGCCCATGTGCCCCTTAGGTCTCCGAAAATCCTTAAGCTAAGTTGCTTTCAGCCCAAAAGCTATGAATTCCATTGTCGTCACCTCTGTCAGTATTGTTTGCTTTTCTCAATTGCTCATTTTGGGAGGTCTTCTGCCACCAAGATGACAATGATGTGTTGATTCATTGCCCTGTCACTAGTCCACATGGAGGAGTTACTCAAAGATGTCAGATTGTTTTGATTTTGCTATCATTCCTTCACTGTATTTTTTTTCCCTGTCTCATGGTGACAGATCTTTTCCTATTTTTATTTAAAACTGTCACAAAAACTACATTCCTACTATAATTGTTAATTAAAAAATCTTTCCAAATATTTAAGAAGATGAAAATTGTATCTAAAGTCATACTGACTTCTCTTTTTGTCTGTTTTTTGTTTTTTTGTTTTTTTTTTTTTTTTTTGGTAAAAGTGTGAAAAAAACCCTCTCCTCCAAATAACCCTTATGGCTGCCTAAAATCAATGTCAAACTGATTTAATTTAAAAACATAGCCAGATCCCTAATTAACTTACATTATCCTTGTTTTGTACCTGAGGTTCATCTTATCAAACTATTACATCAGAAACTAAACACTCTTACATGAAAACAGCAATTGTAAGGTATATATTCTTATACACATTGAGACTTTGGAAACAAGAAACAAATCCCAAACCTCTTCTTTCTGTCCAGAATGACAAAGAGGAGCAGCAGTTGTGCTGGCTTCCCCTATTGCCTGAAAAATGTGGTTACATCTGAGTCAGAAGGACCATGTGTCAAGGAAATAGGAAATTTTAAGTTCACTGCTGAAAACTTCAACTAAAGTGCAAAAGAGTAGAATCAGGGTGCTAAAACAACATATAATTTAAGAATGTGCCCAGGATACCAACTGCCTCTTGATTACCCATCACCCTAAATCTGAAAATAACCACATAGTTTTCTTGAAGCATAATGTATTTCTGCAGAATTTTATCTCACAGTTTCACCACTGGAGGTTTCAGTTATAAGGTAATGAATGACTGGCTCTCTGAAGCTGAACTGTGACATTTTTAATGGCAGTGTACTTTCAATCAACCTTGAAGAGCTGGGCAGCTGTGTCACCACTAAGTGCAGTCCCAGAGTCACACGTCACAAATGGTTCCATTTTCACAGTCACCATGACACTACAAGATTTCCTTAAAAGTTAAATATAAGAAAAATTTAATCTAGAGTATTTGATAAATAATCTTCTAAAACAAGTAACTAGAGGAGGGAAAAAATTATCTAATGTTCAGGTTTCATTACAAAAGAAATTATGAGTTCCATGGTGAACACATTTTTAGATATTTTTAATTGCTTAAATCAATCCTTCTGGTTCAGGAAAGTACAGAGTAGAGGATTAAGTCCTAGCCCTCATGAACTTGAAAAGATCTACCTTCTTCCTAGGATTTCCAGTGAGATATATCTCACCTATTTTTGATGGTTGTAAAGATTGTCAAGTAAGTAAGAAAGACACTTCATCAGATGGATATGAAATCTCTGTTTTAGAATAAAATTATTCATGCTGTCATACAGTCATTTATTTATTATTGACTGTAAGGATAGACTGTAAAAAATTAGTTCATATGCAAATGCCTGAACTGTAGATATATCTATTTGGAAAGATGGATCTGATCCAGAATCTCAATTGGATTTCAATATCTTAAATGAGGTAATAATTTTCTGTATAAAAGCAAAGTAAGAAAAAAAGCTAACTGAGATTGTCTATGAGGAAGACTGATCAGCTGTGTACCAAAACAGTTTAGTTCCAGCCTTTTCTGCATTTAATTTTAATTTCTGGTTCAAGATAAAATACCTACGGAAAAAGAGTCTCAAAAAAGTCTCATTGCACAAAACTACCTATCTACCTAGCAACTAATTATGACCCTTGTGAAGGCTTGTGCTGGAGAGAGAAGTAATCTGAAATTCTTCGTTCTAATCACACATTACAGGGAGAAAGGAAAGATGTTTCACAGAGAAGTCTCCAATCCTTTCATCCCAGACTAATGGATGCCCTCAACAAACTCTGTCACCTTCAAAAGTCACAGCCTCCATCTGTATAAGGTAACATTCAGAAGTGTTGCAGTGAGAGCTCTGAGACAACAGAGTCAAGAGCTGGACTTCAGATCTGTGCAAGGTGTCCAGACTCATGTCTGCATTTGCACAGTGGCAGATGTTCACATAAGCCTGAGGTGGGACATTTTTTACAGAAACATAACTGCAGTATGAAATGCCAAGGGCTTCAACTGCTTTGGCTGACTTTCTCCAGGGTAAAAAACCCTTTAATCATGCAACATAATGGAGATATCCTAGATAGCCTTGTACAACTCAAATATCATTAGAATTTTTTTTCCTGTGTTCTACACTCTAACCTGAGTTTAGGGAGCTGAATCAAACCACAACAGTGGCATTTGTTATGTTAAATAAATATAATATTCTATACTGTAGCTGTCAACATATGTAGCAAGTGTTTAAACCTCCATTATGTTCAAAGCAGATCATAGAATCATAGACTGTCTTGGGTGGGAACCCAACAAACATCTTGTTCCAATCCCTCTGCCATGGGCAGAGGCACCTTCCACTAGACCAGTTTGCTCATAGCTACATCCAGCTGGGCCTTGAAACAAGCCCAAGGATAGGGCATCCACAGCTTCTCTGTTCAACCTGTCCCAGTGCCTCAACATCCTCTCAGCAAAGAATTTCTTTCTAACATCTAATAAAAAACTTCACTCTGTCAGTTTTAAGCCATTCCCCCTTGTTTTGCCCCTACATGCTCTTATAAAAAAGTCTCATCTCATTTTTCTTGTAGGATCCCTTCATATACTGGAAGGCCAAAAGGAGGTCACCCCAAAGTCTTCTCTTCTCCAGGCTGAACAGTACCAATTCTATTCTCTTCACCTTAGATCTACCCAGTGCAGCCTAGGCAGTGATTCAGCTGGAAGTATTGAAGGCAATGATTGGCCAGATTAGGTGCTTTTGATCTTAGTGGTTAGCAGCCCAGATAAGGGATCCCTAATGGATGGCTACAGTATGGAGTGAAGTGAGGAGATCAGAAGCTGACAGATTAAGAGGCTGCTTCATTACTCATCTCTTCTGCTTCTAGGGCTCAACTGTGGTCAAAAGTGATTTTATAAGGCTCCTATTGTCAGGGGCTCAGATAAGACAGGAAACCTACAATAGAAGTGGGTTTTAGCAGCCTGCTTAGGTTGGACGGGAAAGAAAAGGTTGGAGTAGTTCAGATGCTGCTGTTATCTATTTCATTGGTCTGACCTCCAAAATTTTCCTTCTCTAAATAAATCTAAAGAATGTGAGTGTGTGTGTTATCTTTTAACAATCTACGTTCCCCTCCTGTGACTTTTCCAGTAATTCTCACATCACATTGGACAATACTGAAAGGAATAGTTTGTGATTAGTTTTTCATTTGTTTCTGCTGATAACAGTGCATGCAATTACACAGTCTTTGTGTTTGTCTAAATACCCCTCTGGCAACTTTTGAACCTACTGTCCAATTTCAATCAAGACTAGACCCCTTGAGCATCCCTAAAAACCATAAACTGGGCAAAGAAGATACCAAGTTTGAAAATTTTTGTTTCCTCCCAATAACTCAATCCTGTTTCTAGAATACAGTATTGAAAATCAAATATGGTCTTCATCTTGTCTTCCAAAATGCTCTGTGAGAAGACTTTTAAATACAAGGCACAGATATTCAAAAATATTATCATCATTGGACTTAAAGATCAACCAACCAAGAGGCATGAACTCATAGGAAATGAAATTACATTTATTTGTAATTGTCATTGCAACTGATAAGCATGTGATTATAATTTTAAAGATTGCAAACATTAATGCAAATAAACTAACAGTTTTCATAAGAAGTACATGTACAGAAAGAGTTACATTTTTAGGGAGTATTATTCATTAATTCATTCAACAGTAGACATCCAAAATGCCTTGCTGAGAATCAGTTCCAGTTTCCATTGATGTATTTACAGGCTTTTAAAGTGGACCTGTCCATTTCAGGAGAATTGATTTCCTAAATATTTTCAAAGGCAGAAAAATTTCACACTTCTCTAAATGCCACTTGACTGCGAGTACAAATGTTAACAGCTTGTGAGAGTGCTAATTAGAACATCATAAAATTTATGGGACTTCTTTGACACTAACTTAACCAGAAGATGAAACACAATCTGCCATGAAAAAATGAAGATTTTACTTCTATCTTTATGTCTGAGCAAGGAATCTTACAAGTCAAAATTCAGTTTTAGTTCATATAATGCCACTTTTTATGTTACACGTCCTTTTATTATATTTTGTATGCTTCCATATTCCAGAGTCACTTAATCACTGGCAGATCTGTTAGGTTTGTACTGGAAAAGAGAAATTCCTGTCTGCCTTTTCAAAGCAGAGCACATAAGCATACAAACATATACCCACACACAATTTATAAAATTAACACAAGATATCCATTGTGACAGACAAAAATATGTACATAAATGTCCACAGCAGTGTGATTCAAATAATTATGCCTTGGTCTTTGTAGCTGTATATGTGCATAAAAATGGGGACACAAACTGTAATTAGCTTTTGAGCAGACGATTTATTCAAATATTTTCTGTTTAGGTGTTTGTCTTTCCAGTGCCTCAAAGAGAGGGATAAATGTATGGCAACTGTGCTTTATCTGTGAGAAAGGGTCAAAACTTGAACTCAGGAAGTAGCTATGCCTAAATTTTAAGTGTCTAATCAGAGCTGTTTAAAAGCATTTCGTACACTGTTGATGGAATTAGGTGAAATATCAGAGAGGTTCTCAGGTAAGAGGTTCTGTCTGCTTCATTTCTACTACTGAAATTTTCAGACAGGACCTTTCTCTGGAGGTCTCCCCAAACATCCACCTATTTTCATTGGTCTTTATTTTTTTGTGGGGGGCCTTACCTGGTGTGGTCACATATATATGTGGGCCATTCTGTTCTCTCAGTGCTCAAAACTCACATGAAGGTTCCATTCACAGAAACAGAGAATGGGTCAGGTTGGAAGGGAACACAGCAGGTCATAAGGTCCAGCCTCCTGTTCAAGAAAGGTCATCCCACAGCACAGGGCACAGGACTGTGCCCAGATTGTTCTGAACTATCTCCAAAGAAAGAGGCTCCACAGCTTCTCTGGACAATCTATTCCAGTGTGTGGTCACCTGCACAGTGAAGAATTTCTTCCACATGTTTGGGTGGAACTTCCTGTGCATCAGTTTCTGCCCGTTGTCTCTCGCCTATTTCTGGGCACCACCGCCAGAGCCTGGTCCATTCTCTCAAGACCCTCCCTTCAGATACTTCAGATAGGCATTAATGAGGTCTCTCAGTTGTCCCTTCTTGAGCCTGAACAGGCACAACTGTCAGCCTTTTCTCATAAAGGGATGCTTCAGTCCCTTAATCATCTTCATAGCCCTCCATGGGATCTGCTCCAGCAGCTCTTTGTCTCTCTTGTAATGAGGAGCCCAAAACTGGCACAGCACTCCAGATGTGTCTTCACCAGGGCTGAGTAGAGGGGCAGAATCACCTCCCTCAACCTGCTGGCTCTTCCTGATGGGCCCTGGGGTACCATTGGCCTTCCTGGCTACCAGGGCACTGCTGACCCATGGATAGCTTGTTGTCCACCAGGATCCCCTGGTCCTTCTTCTCTGCAGAGCAGTTTTGCAACGGGTTCAGCCCCCAGCCCACACTGCTGCATGATTACCTGTTAGACAAACTGGGACTCCACATCCCTGCTCCAGACAAGGCAGCAATGAAATCTTTATGAAATTATGTTGGTGGAAAATAAAATTTTCATGTTGCATTTCAGAAACTATTTTGCATATCAGTCTTCTTGTTTCAGCATCTACGTGACACAGCTAATCACAGCTCCCACTGCTTTTCCCATTTTGGGGGGTTTGAAAATCTGTCTAACTTCTCTTGAAGTTAAGAATTTAATTTAGGTCTATTTTTCTTAAATGGACCCAAGATCTTCAAAAAAATTGACATCAATTGCTCATGTCAATTGCTCTGAAATCTGCATCTTAGTATTGGGAAACTATTAAAATATTATCTTGTTCTTATCTCTTACTTTCCCTAGGAAAATTATTGATGCTTGATTTCAGTCTGCCTCAGGTAATTTTACCTGTCTGATGAAAGAGCACTCCTGAGACAGTTGTAAGACCATCATCCATCCATCAATGGAGCCAAGTGAGTTCTTTAAAAATTGTCCCTTATTTATCTGACTTTTTAATATGGACATAAATGAAAAGCACATTTTTGAAAATCTTGAATAACTCACTTTATTAAAATGACAGACATTATTATTGGCAGTGTTTTTTTCATCAACATTGTAGCAGGGTGGGAATTAAAAGCAACAGTGGAATATTGTGATGGTTTCCTCAAGTTGTATTCAACTACAGAGGGAAATTCTCAAAAGCAATTAGAAGGACTTTTAGATTAAACACTTCCATTAATTTATCTAACTAGCTAGTAATTTGTTTATTTTTAAGGCCCATGCATTGGAGTGACAATGACAATTGGGAATTGCTTTAAATATCAAGTTGCTCTGGTTTGTATTAATTAATCATTCGTGTTTTAATGCTCAAAAGGCATAGTACATGCATAGAGGGGCAGTTTCCTCAGCACACAAAGACCATGTTATTTGTAGTTCTATTTTTATGATGTAAATTACCATGTTTATATATATATATATATATATATATATAAAATAATACAAAACCCTAACCTGCATTTTGTATGCATTTTTATTACTTTTCCTCATAAAAGAAAGCACAAGTCCTTTTAAGAAGGAACACTACGAGTGTTATGAAAAGGGCACACAAACTTTATTTTAATGACCACTTCTCCTTGCACATCAGATTTTAAAACTGAGCACTTTTTGTACAATACTAATTTAAATAGGATATGGATAATTTGGTCTACTTGAATGCTCTTTAAAACGTTCCTGCTGAAGCACCTGAAGTAAGAACATGAAAAACATCCCTAAAATATTATCTATCACATAAGAAAAGAAGTCCCATTTGCTTCCACAGATATCAAGGGCTTTTATCTCACCTGTGCAGCACTACCAAGGAATGTATTGCCTATGAATATTGTGACTAGGCTCCTGAAAATTAAAAGTCCTTTTTAGCAAAGATCAGTCTCTTTTCTGATTGCCACTTAATTTTTTATGCTCATATTTTCAATATTTCTGCAAAAGCCAGAGAGATTAAAATATGCCTTTACGACTTGAATATGAGGAAGGGATTGCAGGAGCTAGGTCTTTAAGAATACCAAATATCTGACAGTTGAACACATAGATATTTCATAAATTGAGCCACACAAAATGCCTGAATCAGAGCTAGAGTAGAGTTAATTTCTTCTCAGTAGTTGTTACATTGCTGTGGCTTGGATTCAGAATGAGAATGGTGTTGCTAACACACTGATATTTTGGCTTGTTGCTAAGTCATAATTTTCCTAAGGAAGGTTTTTTTTTTGTCTCTTGCTCTGCCACTGAGGAGGAACACAAAAAAACCTAAGTAGGTGGAAGTTTAGGTGACATGAACTGACTAAAGGGATATTCCACATGCCCAGTATATAAACTGGGGGGAGTTACTGAGAAGGGAGACAGTCTGGGATCAGGAAGGAGGGGCTGGCATCTGTCAGCATGTGGTGAGCAATTTAATGGTGCATCACCATTATTACTATTACTATTACTATTACTATTACTATTACTATTACTATTACTATTATTACTATTATTACTATTATTACTATTATTACTATTATTATTATTTACCCCTGGTATTGTATTTTACTTTATTTTTAATTAAACTGTTCTTATCTCAACAGACCACTGTTACTTCAATTCTCCTCCACATTCCACTTGTGTTGGAGGGAAGAAAAGGAGAGAATTGAGCTGTTTAGATGTTACATCTCCAGCTGGGCCTAAAATCACTTCAGTCAGATATAAATTGCTTCAAATACGCAAGGCCAACAAAATGAATTCTCTCCAGTTCCTTCAGCTAATACAAATTTAGAAAAAATTGTGTTTATGAAGTTATTCCCTATTTATAGATGCATATAAAATTAGATATTTAAGTATTTATCAATAGAATTGGACTTCTGTGCTTAAATATGCTACTGCTTTGAGTTATATATGTTGCTATAATCTATATTAAATGACATATATATATTTATACAGAAACATATGGTCTAAGGCAGGAAGATACATTAATTAGGAAACTTGAATAATTTCTCGAAACTTTCCATCTTCTCAGTGGACTTGTGATGGTTAAAATGCATGCACTGCATTATGAAAGCATGAATGCTTTCTCTAGAAAGAAGCAGTAGCATTACTGCATGCTATTTACACTAGAGAGACTTTGTTCCAGGAGTCATTGTGCAAATGAATTTTTAGTACAAAGAGACACATCTAGAAAAACTGAAGTAGCATACATGGGGTTTTGCTGAGAATCAACTTTTTTTCTGGTCTCCTAAACAGTATTATCCCCTTATTCCCAGTTGTCAAACACCACAGCAACACTTGCTTGTCAGTGGTGATAATAAATTGTCAGAACAAGACACAAATCACACCTGAATCTCTTGATTTAGAAAGTTATGCAGCAGAGTGTAAAGATAATTTTTACATGGGAGTATTTTTGAATGTTGTTCTAAACATGTAGGTTTTTGAACTTAGCAGATTTTTCCTGCATTCTTGGAATAAGTTTTTCCAACACTATTGCAGACAGTTGATGTAGTCTTGGTCAACAGAATATTCATTTTCACTTAATAATACATGCTTTTCTGTCTATTAAAAGAAGTTGCATTATAGAACCAGTTATCTGGTTTCCTTCTTACATCAGTTCCTTGTGCTATACAGCTGTTTTCAGAAACATATTTTATGACAAAGCATTTGTAAGTTGGAACACCAGTTTTAGCATTGGTAATAGTACTCTTTTTTAAAATGTTGCAAGTATCAAAGTTTCCCACAGCAGCCCACTTATTTCTTTACTCTAGATATGAAAATATCCCTTGGAAAATACAGTTGCACTCACTTTAGTATTGGAAAAGAATTGTAGCATCATTTGGCTTTGATGCATTAAAAGGAGGAAGAGTTTTTCTTCAAATTTTTCCTAGCTTTTCAAGAGAAATCCATTATTTATGTAGACAATAAAGCAGTAATGGTATTATGTTGCCTTTGTGTGTTCCCTGAGCTCAAAAAGAATGGTTTGGCAATCAAGTTAAAATAAAAGCTCAAGGGTGGAGTGCTGAACAGATCACGACCAATAAGAATAAGTAATAAGGAACAGGCTATAGGACCAAACATCAACAGTTGTGAGCTTCCCTTTTCATGATATTAAAATAAGGTGTGCACACATATGCAAACATAGAGAGGATGCCAGAGCAATTAATTCTGCATCCCTGGTCCTGGAGCAGATGCCAACACATCTGTTTGATTTGTGTGTATGTCTGGAACTTTTGGGGGCAATAGCAACCACAGCGTAAACATTAATGACCTTTGCTCTAAAGGAACTGAGTGTTGTTATACAGATATGTTAGTCCATTGGGAAATAGATTAGAATCTATTAGTTACAGAAAATTACCATGTAAGACTATATAGAATACACTTTCTAAACTGTAGCACTGTTCCCTCATCTGTATTTATAGCTGGACAATGATAAACCTTCCTCCTTGCTGTTTCTACCCTAGTGCTCTTTCATGTTACTTGAAATACATTTTCCTTTAATACATTTAATTATTTTAAATATTTTAACTGTCTTGCAGGTGTAGCAAAGTCAGCAAAGTGATACAGTATTCTAATTCCACAATAAAGAACAAGTTTTTTGTGAAACCATAGAGAATAAGTTTCAGAAGAATCTAAGTTTAATGAAAATAAAATAAAATAAAACAAAATAAAATAAAATAAAATAAAATAAAATAAAATAAAATAAAATAAAAACCAAAATAAAATAAAATATAAATTAAAATAAAATAATATAAAATAAAATAAAATAAAATAAAATAAAATAAAATAAAATAAAATAAAATAAAATAATAAATTGTAGAAATTATCTTTTCAATATTTTCTGGGTTAAAAAGAAAGATTCCTGGTAGTTTTTCACAACTCTTACAATTGAGAATGTCTTTAACTCAAACTAAGAACAAGAGAGTATTAGTCAAATCACTCTTCTTTTTACTTGTATGGGAACAAAGTGAGGATTAAGCAAGGTGACCTGCTGTCCTTAGCCAGGTATTGTTTTCCTGCAGGAGCTAATCCACAAGGAAGAAATAAAAGGAAAAGCAAAAAAAGAAAAATAAAAAACCCAACCCCCACACACAGAACATGCAAAGTTATTATCTAGTTAAGTAGATATCTTCATTGCATTCCTCTTGTCCTTGTCCTCACTACCTAAAGTGTGTCCTCCTTTCACCATTGCAGAAACTGTGCAAGTGGCTACTTCATTTCATCCTTCCACAAACACATAAAAAAGATGGTTGATTTACTACCTTTTAAAAACCCCCATCATTTATAAGCTCTTGTTGAATGTCTTCATCAATACTTGCAAAAAGGTACCATCTAAATCTGAAATCTGTCAAAAACATCTATATTTTATTTCCAGTCATGTTTCTTCTTTTAAAGTATAAGTATCTTCAAGCAAGTAAATTACTATTTTTGCTTCTCTTGAAACTTTGCAAACTTCAGTTACCTAGAAAAGCATTTTGGATTTCTTACTTAAACTGGGTCATTCTGTGACTTGCACTAACTCAAAGAGGAAATGAAAGTTAACATACAGACATTTCACATGAACCTCAAGTGCACAAAGTGACAGGATCTAGATGTTTGAGGACTGAATCTGTGATCCATGGACAAACGGTTTTACAGAAGTTCAAGATATTGTTATTATTACTACAAGGATCTGGTTAATACCTAATGATAAGCTCATCTTCATAACTTCCAGATGCCATATAAATATTTAAAAGGGGAATGATTTTAAGCAGGACATGCAACTTGCCCTTTCTTAGACCTTAAAATCTTTAATAATTTTACTTGAATGCACATTATGATAATATAACAGGCGTACCAGCAAAGCATAGGAAAGAAAAGCAACAGCATTGCAGTACACATGCACTTCAGTTATTCTATATTATGCTAGTAATGTTATATTTTCCTCAACTTCCTCATTTTTATTGTTTTTTTTCAGAATCTACTGTTCTGCCTCCTTTAAGTACATTTTTAAAAATATTAATAAACCAGTTAAACTTTTATATTTTATGATCTTTTTTTTCACAAAAACATACTGTCTTCCAAAAAAAATTATTTTCTCCTCCTACTTTCTCTCTTCAAGATCTCTGTATGAATCTTTGACAATTTCATATCTCTTTTCAAACCTTTGTGTTGATATTTTGCTTTGAATTTGTTCTAGGTATTGTCAGTAGTTACAATGTCAATGATAAATTGCAAGTAATCAAAGTTTGATGCCTCTTGCAATTACAGTCTTTTTGGAGGATATTTAGGTAATTTAAATTTCCTCCTGTTAATATATATCATATGATCCTGAAATGGGAATGCCATTGATATTTAAGGTCTTGAGTTAGTTTTGTTTAAATGCATCTATTTAAGAGGAGAGCAATCCTAATGAGTAACCTAACGTTTTGTGCAGATACCTCAGCTCCCTGGAAGAAGAACAGTAAAGCAGCCAGAAGAGACAAGACAATTTTTTAAAAATAAATTTCAACACTTAATTTCTTGTAGCTTATCAGGGTATAAAAAAAATTGCTAAGAATCCCTGAGGTGCAGGAACACTTGCTTTGCATGCATATCAACTGAAATAAGACCCTTCTACCCTTCATGCACTTCAAGACTGAACTCCATCAAAGAGTGTGAGAAACTTTTCCCAGTTGCTGATCCCTGACATTTCAGTGATGGGTCATCAGTTCATCATCTTGCTTAGCTGCAGTTAGTTTTGAATGTTTTGAAAACACAGTTTAGTTTTTATTGCCATTTGCAGCTAGCCCAGTTTTCTCAAATGTTGATTTTTAACTCATCTAAATAGATGAATGTCTGGCTTCAAGGTAAGTGATACTTGATTCATAGCGCCATGCAATGTCATTCCCTTGAAAGAAACTGCAGGAAATGGGAACATCAAGGATAATTGCTTTGCAGTGGGCTTTAGCTCTTAGCTCCACACTTTTTCAAGATACAAAAGTAAAGATTAAGCTCAGGAAAGAAAAACCCCACCATCTACCAGTGAAATAGGAGAAGCTCTCTTCTCCTTCTCTTTCTCACACCTCAAGAGTAGCCTCCAACATACATGTAAAACTGTGTAGTGTGAGCATGTGGATCAAAAGCCACCTCGTGTGTAGAGTCAGCGATGGATTGAGACTTAATTTGTTAAACGACATCCTTGAAAATGAAGAAATTGAAGAAATAAACTGGGTTTTAACTGTTCTAACAGTCTTGCAGAAAGCTGATCTTGGTTGTTATTAATTCAATCAAGTAGTACATAGCAGCTATAATTAACTATAGTAATTTTATAGTGCTTTTTCTTTCTAATTCACCCTACTGGTAGGAGGTACAAGTGGTCCCTTTTTGTGCACAATACAGTAGGATTGCTGTTCTCTCCCTTGCATCCTATTAGCCTGATGAGCCTTCAGGAAAAAGAGATTCTTCTATGATTAACTAGCTAGCTACTGCATGAAAAGCAGCACAGACTGCGCTGCTTCAAATTATCAAGGGTAGAGTGGACTTTCTCTATTGCAATCATATGTCAGGGAAAAGAAACTTGTCACTGATATGAACTTCTAATATTGATAACCTGTCAAACTGGCACAAATTTTACACCTTTACTAGCAGTCCCAAATGTTAAGTTTTAGTCTGAAATTCCTTTCCTCACCCTGATCCAGAAGATGAAAAAAGTTAGGAAAAAACTTAAAGAATATTTTATATTAACATTAAATTTCTTCATTGCCCTAACAGCTCATCTTCTACTCTATCCATATATCAAAATTTCAGTCAAATTTACCTGTAAATAATAATAATTTTAAAAAATAACAATTAGCTATAAAAGCTATAAAAATAATTAAATATAATTACCCCTTGATTATCAAAATTTGGTTAGGTTTTTTAGTTTGGTTGATTTTTTTGTTGTTGTTTTTCAGAGTCTTTGATGCATTTAGACTAAGTTTTCAGAGACAGGAAAAATTTCCAGTAAAAGAATAATAATAAAAACCTGTTCAGATTTAGTGTATTCAAATTTACCATGGGAATTCATGCAAATCTGCATCTGAATATTAAAATAAAAAAAATGAAAGTACAAAAGAGCATTTGCACAACCCACTGACTGGCATTTAGGCTGCACAATTTAACAGAAATGCTGTAATAGGATTATTGGATAGGTTTTCCAGTCTAAAAGCCAGGTACAGAACAAATGCCTCGCCTGCTGTGCTTACATTCGAGTAATAGGCAGAAATGGCTCCTCGCTCAGGGGTTCCCACTCTGGCTGCTTGCAGATCAAGCTGGTGGTCATGACTCTCCTCCACTTGAGCACCATCTGGTTTGTTCTTTTCCCTCCTGACATGATTTTACTGGCATTTTCAAATAAACATCATTTGCCCTTTGCCTACCTACTGTTAAGAAACCCAGCCTTATTTATATCTCATGGAGAAACTTACTTCTTTGTGCCTGCCACAAAACCTTCTGCTTTACCACTGGTGGAAGGGCTGGCACCATATGGGCTGAGGAGACCTCAAATTATCAGCTGCCTTGAGTCCTGCTTAAAGCCTGAGCCATATAGAGGCTTAAATAAATCTTTGATAACAATATGATACCAGAACTGCTTGAGGTGTGCATAAGACATCATAACACACATCAGACAATTAACGTTATGCCTTGAAGTGCTGATGCACAAAATCTAGTAACAGTGTCTTTCCCAGCAGCCCACTCTGTTCATAGAGAGTCTGATGATTCCATACTGAGTCCACAGGTGTTAGATCCTCACACTTTTTCCAGTACGCTGTGAATTTTTTCTTCTGAGTATGAATGTATATAAATTAATGTTCTATTTTCTTCCATATTAAATGTCCATATTAAAAGTTTATAGTTTTCAAGGTTCATGAAAATGTTAAAGACTTGGTGGAGTGGTTTTTTTTTTTTGTTTCTGTACTCAGGGAACACTGATGTTTCCCCAAACCAGATGTTTTGTGAGAACCACAGTCAGAAAAACCTTACTATAAAAATGACAGTGTTCCAACAGGGCATTTTAAAAACTATCTTTGATTTGGCATTGAATGGTGAAGATTCCCTTCCCACAGCAAAGGCCACTGTAATTTTCTATCACGTACAACACGTATGAAATCAAATGTTTTCGGTACAATAGGGGATGGGTGGATTTTGCCCTCAGTGGATAAATTTGTACCTCTGGATCCTCTGCAATTTTTTATTCTCAGAGATAAGGCTTTTAAACTTTGACCAGCCAATCAAGATGTACTGACCTGCTGAACTGTACATCTTGAAAGGGGAATTTACAAGACTGAACCATGAAACAGGCGGCCAAGACTGAACTCCTGGAGCAGGAGGCCAACAGAGCCACCCTGTTGGGAGAAAGGAAGTAGCATTAATTTTTAAAATAGTTTCTAAAAAACCCCCAAAATTAATCTCAAGAGAATTGTTAGAACAATCAAAGCTATGTTCAGGATCTTGAGGTGTTCAGATGGATTTAAGCAATCCTTTTCTCCTCTGCAGCATTTCATGCAAAGGGGTACAAAGACACAATTCAGAGCATCGTTGTATGGTAAAAAATGTCATGGAAAATATAAGGAGCTAAAATGAGGGGTGAGGTTAAAAAAAAGAAGAGAACCTGAGAGGTTTATATGAGAGAAACATATCAAGAGAAGACAAAATAGCTTTCTGCAAGTAATTGTACTAATATGAAGAGAGCAGGATTCAATTATTCATATTGACTACATAAGAATTAAAGACAAATAAAGTATAGAAATATTTGGATGCAAGTAAAATAAAGGAAAATTATTTTGTAAAAAAATGAAGCACTAAAATTAACACTAAAAAGAATATTACAATGATAAATAAAACTATTCTAGGGGTTTTATTAGTAGGTTTGTTTTCTCATCATGGAAAGAGTAAAATGAGTTTAAACCAATTCTGCCATTAGAGAAAGGGATGTGATAGCCATTACTGTAATTTCACTCTGACCTAATGGATTGCATAGTAAATTCAGGGTTAAGCTAAAACAAATGGCATTTACATTATCATAGAACTCAAGGACCAGTGACAAAGTGGGGGAAAAAAAGTTAATTTGAATCATTCTGTGCTGGCCATGTGCTCTTTTAAAATGCTACAATATCTAGATTATCTACTTGGAATAGGCAGCCAGATTATGGCCTACATAATTCTTCCCTTTCTTTGAGGTAGGTCAATCACTATCCAGAGGATGATAGAAGAATTGCTGTGCTGGTTCAGAGGAAAGATCCATCTCATAACAGGCAGTGGTAGAGGCACCACAAAAGAATGTCTGATCGGCCGTTTCAGTAAGATTCAGCACAAAGTCTTCTTGAGGTGGTGGTTCAAGGGCTTTGCACCTTTGTGTTTTAGGGATCATTCTGAAATTATTTTTTTTAACATTCTCTCTTTTAGAAGCTGACAACTGTCTTTGTCTTATGAAAATGCTCTCATGTCAGGGCTGACCCACAGAAGCTGAGTCTGAGGTCTGTTTTGTTTTGTTGGGCTTTTCAAAGTTCAGTACCATTGTTCTGTTGTTTTGTCTCTTTAGTAACATGAATAATAAAATTTTGTGATCATTTTTGCATAAATTATCTTCCCTCCATCTCAAATTTTCAATCAGTCTTTGGGACTTAGTCAAAATCAAATTAGAATCTAATGTAAAATAACTGCTGTGTGTTACCAATCCTTTGTATTTCCTTTATTCTGCACTTTACAGAAATGTTGGAAGTATCTCTTTTTTTAAAAAAAAATGTGATCTGGTTAATATTTCTCCAAACAGTAATCAAGGAATGAATGTTGCTGTTATCAATATATTTATCCTATGGTCAAAGAAAAACATTATCTACCTGCTGTGTAAGATTCTAGGATAGACTTCTCCTACAATGTCCCTGTTTCCTTCCAAGCAAATCTCACTGTGCTTCCCATCTTATATTTCTGCAGTGCTCTATATACAATATTTTCTCCTTGATATCTTTGCTGATCAGACTCTATACTAACATTCCAGACCAGATATTATCTCAATAAATCTAAGTAATGCCAGAGGGCTTTTTTTATATTTTCAGTTTGTGCATACAAACATTAAGATTCCTCTTTGTCTTTTTTATATAACATTGCAGAGATAACAAAGATTTCAACAAGTTATATTGCTGTGTCCCCTTGTATCTCTGATAATCATGGAGCTATTTCTGCGGTCTTTCTCAGTGAGATTTCATTTCATGAGCCAAACTGTTTTTCTAATCCCCTAATCATACCTAAAACTTTAAACTGATTCATAAGTCAATGACCTTTCCCTATCTCAACCAAGATAAATAACCATGTTTCCTGGCAGTCATCTTTCATGGATTATCATGCAGTGCAATACAGGAAAGAATACTGCCTTACTGAAAGGCAGTAAAAATTGCCTTTGGTGGTTCCTGAAGAATTTCTCTTCATAAGGGGAAGTAAAGTTCCTTCAAAATGATACTTGTATTGTTGAGCATATGATGACAACTCACCTTTTCTAGAAGCTGATTTGCTAAAAATGACCAAAAAGTGAAACTTTCCTATTAATTCTTCGTATTTTCTCAGCTGACCTTCAAAAGTTCTCTCAGGAACTGTATCAAGGTTTTTACATGAATAATAATTTGGAAAGAACACCCAGTTCATAGAAGAAAAAAAATAAAGGAATAAATAAATGAATATCTTTAAAGCTGCTCTGTGCTTCTGCTGGTCATTTCAATAAATAGCAGTATTTGTCTTAGGAACTGTGAAAGCCTGAAGGAAAAAGTTACATAAAACAGTCTACCAGACAGTTATAAATAAGCTAAATGGCTACGAGCTGTTGAAATTTGGTGGAACTGTGAAAGTTGTACAGTTTCTAGACTTATCTTTGGACTTCATATGGAATAGCCTACATAAAAAATGAACACTAGAAAATGGAGGAACCAATAAAACTACAATGTTCCCAGTATTAATGTAAGAGAGAGAGAAGTAAAACTCTCCCATAAGGAGAGGCACTTTTAGACCTGGAGATGAGAAGTAACTTCTGTCAGACTGTGAAATAGATGTCACCATCTTAAAGAGGACAGAACAATGATATGGAATTGTGCCATTAAACACAAAAAAGGGCAAAAAAAAAAGTACAACAAACTCCCAGGAAGAGTCAGAGACATCTGTGACATTCAGCACATTATATGTATCACATACTGTGAAAGCCACAGAATATGAAATATTTTATTCCTCATTTCAGGAAATTACTGACCCTCTACTAGTGCTCAACTAGCTTCATTAGACTGAAGTGATGGCAGCTTTGCAAATGTATTTGCCCAGATATTCTTCTTTTCTTTGTTGTATTCCTGGGGAGTTGATACTCAGTGGGGTTGAAGAATACTCTGACTCTAAGAAAAAAATCAAACCAGTCAAACAAAAAAAAATCAAATCAATAGACAACCTGTTCTAAACAGAAAGACAGAGCTGGTTTGCCAGACATTCTTTACAACTCTAATTCCATATAAAGGTGGTGAGTTACTGAATTCTAAATAAATATAAAAAATCCAACACATTGTCATCTCAAGATGAGGACTCATTTAGTGACAACAATATATTTAGACTCATGTTTTGGACAATACTAAAAGAGAATAGGAAATTTTTTTCTGCTCATAATATTATTAATCAGTTTTGGTCAGATATTTAAAATATCAAAAATAAAACCCACATTTCTGCACTCAGTACAAAATATATTAATTTAAGTTAAATATTTTATAAACAGATCCAAGTCAGCATCTTCTAAATCTAACAGGGTGAAACCTCCTGAGAGCCAGAAATTTTGTGACATACAGAAATTATTTTCACTTTTCAAATCATTCTGTTCGCAAGAACAGAGATTATATGAGACCAAATTCATTTTTAGAGAAAAATTTGGGATAGAAATCATGCAACACACACAAATAGTTGACAAAAATAAATGCTACAATTATATCTCTTATGGGAGATATTCTCTCCTTTCACACCAGGTGTGTGCAAAGAATACACTGCCCATCTGTTTACTCTGGGGAATACTACCTTCATTAATCTGACACTGTTTAGTCATCTAGCAGCCACACAAAAGGCAAATAGTAGAAGAATAATTAAACTCTATCTCCTGGAAAAGTCTAGACAGCTCTGGTCATTCTGCAACTACATTATAACCCACAATTTCAAGACTTCTTCTTACAGAAAGTAAAATGTATGAGGAAGGCTGAAGAGGAGGAGACACCTGTGGATGTGCAGATACAGTTTCTAGACCTTTGTTTCCACTTCACATGAAATGGAATAGTTCTACTGTAGGATTGGGAGAGGCCAGAACACTCACTCAGGAATAGGTATTTAAAACTGCTCCAAAGCCATCAGTTCTCAGTATATGCCAGCATAAGCTGGGTTCTGGGACTTCATGAATGCAAAAAAGAAAGAAAACAACAAAGATGGTCTTTTTACCTCTGTTTGGCTGTGTTTATATCCCAGTGAACCCCCATGGTATTTCTATCCTGATAACTTGACTAAAGAAGTGCAAAAGCTCACAGATTCTTCTACATCATCTCCTTCTTCAGGGACATCTGTTCAGGTGTTCATACAAAGCTCCTGGAGAGAACATGTGCTATTACCAGATCTTTTGAACAGCTAGTGCCAAGACAAAGGGATGCAAAATGTAAATTGCTCTGACAGCAGAGTGTTTCTCAGTAGGGTGTCCCTTTCCATCCCGTAGTCATGACTATGAAAGGCGTTGAAAAGTACAAGATGAATTGGAGGCTCCAACATTCTTTGTCTGTTTCAGCAGTTGAGAAATTGCTAGTTCTAGGGGAAGCCTGACCATAGAGCTGAAATGGCAGCTTCAGCAGACCTAGGAATATGAGCCAGCAGCCTGCTTAAAACAAGTGAGCAAAGGGGCATGGGGTTTGGAGACATCAAGGAAATCTCCAGGTAGATTAGCAACCTGTGAGTAGTCCCTCAAGAGTCTTACATGCTTCTCTGTATTTTGGGACCCATGCCACTTATGATCAGCCACCTACAAGTACAGTAACATGTTCCTAACATCATGTGCAAGGGCATTTTGCAATGCTGGTTTCTTTCAAAATGATTCTTCACACACAAACTGCAATTCTGGTAGTAATCTGTATATTTTAAAAATATTACTCTGCATGACACCCTCTTCAAATGAAAAGACTATACCAGAGAAACTACTACACAGGGACTCTGAATTGGCAGCTAACCCACAGCCTTAAGGTTCACCTCTCTGTGACCTAAAATTCAGTTTTGTGAGTCACAGCTGTGCCATATTGGCTTGATTTTACAAAGAAATCTGTTGCCTAAGGTGTAAGACAGAATGTAAGGTAAAGCTATGCAAGATAAGAAAAGTAAAAACACAGAAAAAATGCTGAAAGACTCATGGTTATCAACTGGAGGATTCAAAATAAGAATATAAAAACGATATAAACCCCAAGCACAAAAAAATAATAGTGAGTTAGAAAAGAAAAACAAGTTAAAGGAGGAATTGCCCCAGGGAATAGTGGAGGTTGATTCTACTCCAACTGGCTGATTCCTACCAGCTCACAGGGACTCACTGGGTGGCTCAGTGGGAATGGGGAACATATTAATGTCAGTAAGATGACAATCTTTGCCATCTGTTATTAACAGGAAAAACTTTCAGTACATTAGGAAGTTACATGAATCTTGCTTGTAGAAACTTTTTGCACATGGTGAAAGTTGGCCAAATAAAAGTGGCTGGTACAGGGAAGATTACAGACCTGCACATAAGTAAGTAAACTATTAGGCAGAGGACACAGCTTCAAGCAAGACTGTTCTTCCAAGTGGGATGGGGAACCAGCAAAGGGGGCTGAGATGGATGTTCTCTGCATTCAGTAGTGATCATGGTAAGGGTAAAGAAATGCATTTTCAACATGAAGTCACTGTCAAGCCAGTACTTATTCCAGCTCATTTCAGGGAGGTTCCTCACTGTTCTTCAGGCCCAACCCAGGTACAAGTCTGATGAGGAACAGCTAAGGGTTCTTTAGCCTTAAGAAGCTCAGGGAGGACCTTATTGCTCTCTGCAATTATCTGCAAAAAGGTAGGGTTTGGGCTCTTCTCTCACTTAACAAGCAACAGTACAAGAGGAAAAGGTTTCAAGTTGCACCAGAGGAGGTTTAGTTTGGATGTTATGAAAAATTTCTTCACAGCAAGGATTGTCAAGGATCAGGGCAGGCTGGTTGGGGAAGTGATGGAGTCACCATCCCTGAAGATATTTAAAAGATGTGTGGTAGATGTTGCACTTATAGACATGGTTAAGTTTGGAAGTGTCATGTTAATGGTCGCACCAGATGTCCTTTCCAACCTACACAATTCCATGATTCCATGTGTCAGCTTGTTATCTACATTTACATCACCTATGAAACCCAATCTTGGTTTGGCCAATGATGTTTTACTTGAAATGTGTGGTTGCAGACATTGTCAATAAAAATTACTGAGTTAGGAGTTCATGAAGTTTTAAAATTATGACAGGTTGCTGGACTACCTTGCATGCTCTCCAGTGAATTTTTTCCCATACTCAAACTAGGATTGATCTGTAGTTGAGAAGGTTTCCTTCCTGACAGCTGTGGTCAGCTCAGCAAATAAGAGGAAGAAAAATCTACCTGGACTTCAGAGTTCACGGTGGACAAATAAAAACTAAATTGAAAGAAGATAAAATAGTTCATTTGGGATTGCTTATACATGTTCCAGAATTGAAGTTACCAACAGGGTCTTTGCCTGTTTGATCCTACAAATCATTTCTGATTCCCTTAAGCTCTGAATAACAGATGTGCATGAAGTGATTTAATTAATAAACTTTTGCACTGAAACTGTTTCTAACAGTTTTTACACAGCACTTAGAAAAATAAGATGCTAATTTCTGATATGGTTTTAGATATTTTCCTGAATTAAAAATCATTACGATTAGAGTATCACAGTACATATTTATTTACCTTTTGTTAAAGTCAAACCTAGAAGAGTACCAGGGAAAAACATCTTATAGTGTTGATATATATGTACATGTATGCAAAATAAGATTATCTCTCTAGAGGGCACCTGAGAATGCAACTTGTGGAAGTGTTGATCCAGTTATCTTTAGTAAAACAAGGACACAAAGTGGGATACTTGGTTCTTGAACACTTACATTCAATTTTATCCCCTTTAGCTTTGTTTAAAGTATAATTGTCTGTAATAACACCCTTGCTCAAAACGAGAGTAATTGTTACAGATCGAATGCAAATAAAAAGCTGAAAAAAGTGTTTAAATGCACATAGAAACTTTTCACTTTCAAACTACTCATCTCTCTGTTGCTGGCAGTGATTTTTTGAGGCAGTGGGGCAGTGATGAATGGTGCACAATGACAACAGAAGAAACTATTGAATCAGGTGCAGGCAATTAAAGACAGTCCTGCAACAAATGTCTGTCCAAACCTATAAGCCTGAGGCTTGTTCTGATTACAGGCTGAGAAGCACTAAGCTTATGGGGACTTTATGATTTCAGACACTTCTTTGCTATCATTTACAAATCTCTGAGGTTTTCTACCTATTAGCCTCAACTTTTCAGTTCATGCTTGAGGGGGTTCCATTTTCTCTTTGTGGTTCTACCTTTTTTTGCTCTTCTGTCAGACCTGATAATATGCTTTTTACCTGCATACAGTTATCAGAGGTCTCCAGGCATACCTTAATCTTTATCACAAACAGAGGGACAGACTGGGGGACTGCCAGCTTTGCAGACAGCATGTTTGACAATCCTTGCAGAGCTGAGGCTTGTCAGTACAAACCACAAGCTGGCCTAGAGTTCCTGTTAGGTGTACCTGAGTCTGGCCAAGTTCAGTCATGTGATGTATCATAACTTAAAGTAGAAAGCAAACAAGAAAAACCATCAAAGTTTAGACACTAAGAATACAGTTTCCAGATTTGAAGCCAATCAGACTAAGCTCCCCTTATAGTAATTGTGGAGTGACTTCCCTAGAAGATAATTCAGCTCATGTTTGTGAAGTATCTAACTGAGATATCTGGCTTTATCATTGCTAAGTTTAACATAAAAAGTGTTGGTCAAAGACACTTCCAGTGATGGTACCCTTTTCTGGTTTTAATATAATATTCCAATGTCATCTTTCTCCAAATCTTAAAGTCCTGACTTCAGAAACAAAATAATTCAATAATCTTCTTCAATTTGAATCATTTCAGCTGATTCACACGTCCCACTTTACAGATTTAAAGGAAGATGGTGACCCATACTTTGTATGCTGATGCTGGATCTTTAAGCAGCTAGCTGCAGCAGAAGATGCAGGTGGGAAAAAAACAAATTACAACACCACTGTAAATTTTAGGTATGCAGATTTAATCTAACACTTATGAAGGCTGAACTCTAGAAGGCACTGCCAGCATTATCTTTCTACCTGAAGATATTGTCTTAGACAAAATGTAGATAAGAACAATGCCAAAATACAAAGTCCAGGTGTTCTAACCTCAGAGGTTAGGCACCAGCTCTGAATCTGCAGGTACCAAAGATCTCCCCTGCTGTTTTTCATCATAGAGACAATGAATTTTGGTAAGAATATTCTAGATATGAGAATTTTCTCCAGAGATATTTTTTTCTGACTGGGTAGGAACTGATCTAGTTGGTTGGTCTGTGGTCCTGTATCTGTGTAAACAAATGTAAATCCAGCTGAGTATGTCAGATTGCATAGGATTTGAAAGACATGTTTTTTTCCTGACTGAGGCATGCAAGCATTTAGCATCCTGTTTATTTAAAATGACAACACATAAATAAAATTTCTACAGGAGCTGAGTGTCAAAGGCATCCACTCCCAGCACTGAGGGCCTGTATTGCAGCACTGTAGTGCTAAATATCATAATGTTTAAGGCTTATAGGGGAACCAACCTTAGGAACTTAGTAAGTTCTGGAACCTACAAAACTAAATAAAATCTGAAACCTGAATCACCTGCCTGGAAAAATGTGTAGCCAAAACTGCATGGATAGGGCACAATTCTTGATGAAGGAACTCTAAAACATCATTGAAGAAGCTGCAGTGAAGTACAGTCAACTCAGATACTTCTATGTCTCACCGTGTTGCAGCAAAAGCAGCCAAGCAACCTTTCACAAGCTCATTTGATAGAAACAGAAACCAGTTCATAGAGAAGAATCTCCTTTAAGGCATCAGGACAAATCAGGAGATGGGTCAGAGACTGACATGATCATGACATTCTGTTCCCATTAGTCATGGGCAAAATTACTGTTGAATTCAGTGAACAATGAATCCCAGAAAACCTTACTCCCACATATCTAGAGACAGTTTTTCTGAAAATATTAATACATTATTTCAGTTTGAAGCCCCACATTTTGCAGTCTGTGCCTTCAGATATGGAATCATAATGAATTAAATTTACTCAATGTGAACAGCCAAGAAAGCAGTTTTTCTTGTACATAATTCTAATATATTGGTCAGCAAGTTTGCTATTAATACTGAAAAGAGATAAGCTTAGGATTTCATTTTTACATAAGGGCAGCATTGTGCTCTTCCACTAGTATGTGCAGGAAGGTAATAGGAAACTAGTAATGTATTTTATTTGTGCTTGCCCTGCTGTAAAATAAAAAGTGTAATGTAAATGAAAACAGTACTGAAGGTAAGACAGGAAATTGCATTGAGGAAAGAAAAGATTAAAGTTCAGTGTTTTCCTTTTCTTATCCTGACTATATAGAGCTCCAAAATAGAGTTATTAATTCTTCAGCATAAAGCAACAGGTCCAAAACAATAAGGAAAGGAAAACATTTATGCTGTTGAAGACTCAAACTATAAGCCTCAAAAATTGCAAAGACTGGGAAAAAATATTCCACTAATAAGTAATCTCCTTTCCAGACAAGAATAGTTCTTGTAACATTGAAAAGATGGTTCATAACTTTACCTATAGCTGTATGGAAAAAATATTTTATTGCAAAATGAACACTGAACAGATAACGGAACAAATGACAGGGCCTTTGGAACAAAAGTAATGTACTGTGACTAGTGCTGCTCCAGATTTCTTGCCTTTTTTTTTTTCCTTCAAATGTCAGATATTTCCATTTTAGAGCATTTTATGTTTACTTACAAATCATTTGACCATACTCTTGTTCAGCCAAAATCCAGAATGAAATGTGTGAAAGTTTCTTTGTTGTTCCTACCAACTGTTTAAAATGTTTTGTTCCAGTGACCCGCTGTACAGATTTTTAGTATTTTCCTGAGCTAATGGAGCAAATCAACAGGTCACATGTGATTTTTACACTTATGAAGTAATGAAGACTATGGAGTTAATTTATAGGTAATTCACCTATACAATTTTAACCAGAGGTTCAGTGTTTCAAACCGTTTTGAGATAAAAATACCTAATTTCTATCTTCTACCTGTAATGTTACCCACTTGGCCATAAGAGCATTGCATTATAAATGGAGGAAGATTTTTTGCCCACTTCAAACGCAATCTGCTAACTCAGGCACTAGAGTACTTTGGAATTAATCCTTCAATTAATCTCACATTTCACAAAGTTATCATAATAATAAATATACACTCATATGCCTTATCACTTTCCACTTCAATCATTTAGAGAAACTAATAAATATAGCACTGATTGAAACTGCACCAACACTGCTACAACATGTGTTGAAGTGGCAGCTTACAGTAGGCTTGCATTTCCTACTGCAAACCTACTGTGTGCAACTGTTTTGCAGTTGCTCTCCTGAGTTAATGGAGAGCACGAGAGTTTTATAGTTTTCTGCTAGTAGTGTGAATAACAATAAAATGTTTGGTAGCATATTACACATCTAAATAATTATTTTTTATAAACTTGTCCATTATTCAATGACACGTGTTTTGGTCTTAATCAAACAATTTCTTAAGACTGAAGTAAGGGTGAAGGATGAAGACTGAAGAATGGGGGAAGGAAAGACTGAAGAAATGTACTTTGAAGGGGGCTAGAATCATATGAAAAAAAAGTCAGGGAATTTATTTGTGAATGAAATTACAAGGATAATAAGGAGGAAACTCAAAATTTGGAAGAATAAACTGAGGGTCATAAAACAATGTATATATGACAGACAGGCAGTCACCAACCACAACTTCAACAAGGGAAAGTGCTGGATTCTGCACCTGGGATGGTGCATCCCTGGATGTATGGAATCTAGGGAATTGAGGAATGTATGGAAGACTAGGGAATGAGAGGCTGGAGAACAGCCTGAGGAGAAGGACCTGGGGGTCCTGGTTGATGGCAAGTGAAACATGAGCAGCAGTGCCCTGGCAGCCAGGAGAGCCATCCCTGTCCTGGGGACATCAGACCCAGCATCACCAGCCAGGCAAGGGAGGGGATTGTCCTGCTCTGCTCTGCCCTGGGGGCAGCCTCACCTGGAGTGCTGGGGGCAGTTTTGGGTGCCCAAAACGTAAGAGAGTTTGTTAGAGAGCATCCAAAAGGTGGCCATGACAATGGTGAAGGGCCTTGAGGGGAAGCCATGTAAGGAGCAGCTGGGGTCACTCGGTCTGTTCAGCCTGGAGGAGACTGAGGGCAGGCCTCACCTCAGGTACAGCTTCCTTTTGAGGGGAAGAGGAGGGACAGGCACTGATCCCTGCTCTGTGGTGACAGTGACAGGACCAGAGGGAATGGCCTGAAATTGAGCTGGGGTGGGAGGAGTGGGGTGGGGTTAGACTGAATATATGGAAAAGATTCTTCCCCCAGAGGGTGACTGGGCACCCAAACAGGCTCCCCAGGGAAGCAGGCCGGACAGAGTTTAAGAAGTGTTTGGACAGTGCTCTCAGGCACATGGTGGGACTCTTGGGTGTCGTGCGCCGAGCCAGAAGATGGTCTTCACGAGACTGATCTGTCTCCCCCAACTCAGCCTATTCTTTGATTCTATGATTTTATATCGACAACCAGATGAAATTATTTGAATGAATATGTAAGTTCTACAGAAGCCTCTCACACATATCTCCATAAATATTACATTTGTATGAAGAATTCCTTATGACTGCGGTACAGGACTTGACATGCCATGTTTGGATTGTGACGGGAATTATTAAAGAACCAGAACTCACTCTAATTAAAGAAAAAATACAGTCATTAGACCTAAAAGGCTTCATATCAGCTTCCTAATTTATGCTTGTTTTGGCATTTTTTCCATCAGAAACTACCAACACTAAAGAAGGAAAATCTTTTTCTTTTTTTGCTTTTACACCAGCAATGGTGCATTACCACTAGAGCAGTAACCTGTGGGTGGTGCTTAACAACCTGTACTGATAGGTATATCCCTCTAATTTAGTATTTCATGATGAAGTGATGCTCCCCAAAGCACTCCAAGCAGTAGCTTTAACTTTTTACGTAACAAAATGCTATACCTTGAATCACACTTTTAAAATGAAGCCTAGCCAAAGGGAAAAGCTAGCAATGGGTTGTGAAAATAAATGGCTGCACAGCATTGTCAAATAGCTGAGATTTTTATGAGTTAATAAATGCTAGATCCTCTTTCCAATATGATTTTTTAAAAATTGTTTGTGGGGGTGCTCCTACCTGTAGATAAATTTATTTTGTTTGTTGGAGGGTAATTTCATGCAGAAAATTCTAAATAGCTGTTGTGATACAACATGATGTAATTAACACTGGTGCACTGCATGAAATGACTGGTTTGAAAAATTATAACCAGCTCGGATTTTGACGGAAAAACTAAATCCAGATTTTTGCAGACTCTTCTGCCACTTGCAGATTTTTCAGTTATATTATTGCTCTATTTGCAATTTTAATCAGAAACAGAAATATAGATGCCAATGAAACATCTTGGGTTTTACAGAAATCTTCTCAAAAGGCAAGCTGGAAAATTATTTTGCTTTAGGCATCTAGAAATTCATTTCTACACCTGAAAAATATTGGTCTCATAAAAATAAGAACATGTCTAGCTGTAAAGTTTAATAGATGGATGCTATGCAAGATGTAAAACCCAGTGGGGAATACATTCAAATTTTGATAAACACTACCAAATTACATTATCTTAAATGTATCTTTAAGACAGCAAAAAAAGGAACATCTCAGGCTTGATATTAAGACTATTCAGAAAAACATGCATTTTGTTTTAAAAAAAAAAAAAAATTGGAGTGACAAAAGACGAGTAATATTCTGAAATAGTTGCATAAATTGTGAGTTTTTAATTCCTAAGACAATATATGCTCCTCAGGTGATGGGAATCGCAAATGTCTTCCTTTAGCTCCATATTAATGTTATTCAGCCACTGGGGTCTGACACTGACCTTAAATTGACTTGTTTCTGGCAAAGTAAGAAATTCTTTTAGAATCTCATACAGCTTATTTCTGCTGTCCTTTAGATCACTGGCAATTTTCTACTCAACATCAGCATAAAGAGCTTTGCCACTGTTGCTATGGGAATGTCATGTTTCTCTTCATTACACTGTTCCCCCTCAAACACTGACTTACAGACATCCCTCAGCAATGCATTTGTGCTTTTTTGCATACACAGCCATGACAACATGCATGCAGGAGACAGAGAGAGGCATAAAATTCATGCTGAATGTCAAAATGCCAAATCAGTTCCAGTAAGACAACCAAAACCAAAAAAAGATACACTGAAAGGATTTACCCTATTCTCAAGCCTAAAGCAACTCCTGTGGAGTCATCTAAAAATGAAGAAACTGTAATCTGAAAGCAAATCTCCTGAAGCAGGGGAAAAGGAAGGATTGTCACAGAGACTTGTAACAAAGCCAGTTTCTAGTCATCCTTCAGGGATCATAATTTTTTTATTCAAATTTTATTTATTAATTTTTTGTTCATTTTTTTTATCCTTTTAGACTGCATAGTAAATAGAGTATCTGCAGATTCGTAGTCAATCCACACGTATTTTCAGCAAATTAAGTTTATATCTTATTGATGCAATATTCTGAGGACTTTACAAATGCTATTGATTAACCTTCCAAATATACCCTGAGACACATTAGAACTTTCCCACCAATTTTATAGCTGGAAAAATCAAGCCAATAGTTAAATGGATCACCCTAGGTCGGGCAGTAGGTGGTGTCAGGAACAGAAGATGAAAATTACAGTTCCAGTTCTGAGATCATAATGGTCTGCAAATTATTGTCATGCAATTTTGTTTCATGTGTGCTGTTAATTGGACTATCCATAAAGGGATTTGGAGACAAGTGATAAAAATACATTTGAGTGCAAAGGCTCTAGACAATTACTAATGTAAAATGTTTTATAGCAGGCAAATCAAACTTAAATGCTGCCACTTATAGTCACATTCATTTAGGTTTCGAGGATCCTCCTTCCCTATTGAGGATGCTTAGAGAGTAGCTGTTTCCATTATTTTCCCATACAGCTGTAATCATTTCACTGCTTTCTATGGCTGTCTCACTCCCAGAGGTCTTCCTAACCACCTCTAAATGATTTGGATGCAGTTTCTCACACATTAATATTAATACTTGACTGTGAACATCAAACACTTTAATTGCTTTCATAGTGAATACTTGATGTGCCTGAGTAAACATTCCTTACTTAAAGCTGTAGCTCCATTAGTAATGATACAAACAGTACAATTTAGAAATAAATCCCTGATTTTAATATACTTATAGAGTGCAAGATATGAATAACTAATTACTTTTTAGAGATAGAGAGTTGGGAGGAGCATAAGAGAAAATGTGAATACACAGAGATGAACTGGTGAATTGTTATATTATAAAATGCAAGTTCTTTTTAGAAGTCAGAGTACACATTACCTTCTATAAATTTACCTTTTCCCCTTACATTTCTTTGCCTTGAATTCCATCTAACATGATTTCTGGGATGTAGCCAGAATTTTTTCTTTCTGAAGTTCAAGCCTGACTGAAATCCATTTCTTTATCATTTTCCATTAGAGTAGTTCTATTTCTTTTATGGCTTTCCAAACCCTGTACTGCAAACTACACAGGCTTGCAAAAGTCATTGCTCCTTCAGCAAGTGCCTCCCTTTTAAAGTCACCTCCATCAATGTTTTCAGAAATAAATTTGTAGACAGGAGCAGGGCCTTTACCCCCCTGCTTTTCTAATTCTGCTAGGTGCAGTGTGTGAGTTCTGGGTCAGAGAATGGTGGGGACAGAACCACCACTTATAGCCCGCCCCCACTGTGGCTGCCTTACACCCCAGCGCATTTCTGTTCCTGAGAGTAATTCATGTGGATTTTCTGTGCTCTGCAGTCTAATTGACCAATAGAGACACAAGTGGAAATCACATTCTTCCCTTCAAAGAATTTCTAGTCTGACAAAAGCCAAATATTTGCATAAGAGCACAAAGGATGACTGATTATGTAAAACCTAATTGTGGTTTATTCATTATTTCCCTTATTCTGCAAAGTTCCAAATGCTTCTTGATAAATCAATCAGAATTGAGATCACTGACTTTTAGAAACCACACCTAAAGAAAGTGGCAGGTAAGAGTTCTGTCTTTTTAATGAAGCCAAATCTCTGCTTTTTCTTAAAATCAATCATGTCCCAGGAAAGAGTCAGCTATTAAATATAAAGTAGTTCCCTTTTAGTCATCTGTCTACTTGGTGCTAACTTTGTACTTATGTAAGATACTTATGTATCTTCTCTCCATATATTTTTTCTATTAGCCCCTTATCTCCATATACATTTCTATTAACCTAGATATTCTTCCATCTCTGTAGAAAATACACTGAATATATCCTCTGCCTGTAGGGAAGAAAAAAAAAAAAAAAGAAATGCTGCCCTATATATCAAAGTGCTTTTATAATTTCTCTCAGGTCATGTTGTGAAGAAACACAAAAGTTATGATGAGACCCAACTTAATCACAGCTAAGTTAGTTTGGATTTGCCTCAATTTTCTCCTTAGGTTCACTATCAAAAGAAATCCAAAATCCTTTTAAGTGCACTCTCTGCCCAAGTTTTATTACTGTAAAAAGTTAGCATAGTTAATATTTAAAACAGTAAAAACCCCAAATGACCAAGGGAGCAAGTACAGAAATAGAATGAAGTTATGAGGAATTCCCTCTTTGCATTTGCTCTCTTCCAAAGAAGTAATTTTTTCCAGGTAAGTATTTGATACAAAAGATAAATAACTAAAGGTGAGTCAACTGATATTTCAAGAGGGAGGAACTGGTCAACAATGCTAAGAAAGAATTTGTATGACAAAAAGATCATCAAATGAAGGGAATTAATGACATAAAGAATATGAGGAAAATAAAGACAAAAGAACAAAATAAAGACAAAATAACAAAAAGAACAGGTTTTGGAAAGATACATTTAAACATACATTTCAAAAATAATCTTGAAAGCAAAAAGGAGGAGAAAGGAAAAAAAGTAAAAAGAAAAGGCAGGAGTTTGAATTAAGGGACACAAGTATTAAATGTTTGGTTGCAGAGGAAAGACAGAAAGTACAAGAAGAAGTTAACATTTAAAAAGAAGAAAACATTACATAGAATGTTTAACATATGGCCTGTTTAGTGATCACAAGTGCAAAATTGTTTAAGTAACTAAGAAAATCAAAAGTATCAAGAGAAGAATGAATGTGGAAATTGAAAGGATTCTTAACACTAGAAAAAAAAATCTTTCTAAAAAGTACCTTTCAAATAGCAATAGGAGAGAAGAATCTGGTCTGTAAAAGACTGAAGTGTTTAACACTTTCTTCTTTCTTTAATCTTTTTATATATCTTCATCTTAAATAATGCTTATAACTATACAGCCATAAAAAACATTAATTTCGTTAGTAAAGCAGTAAGAAAAGGCTATGAATACAGCAGAATAAAAGCAAGGCACAGTAAAAATCCCTTTTAATTTAGAAAGCTCTTTTTAGCTTTTCATATGTTTAGTTCCAAAACTGGTTAGGAAAATTCTGGACCTCTTGACACACTATAGGATAGGTGATGCTCTGGGAGACTGGAAAAAGTAAACATGGTGTGCATCAAAAAAAACCCATCAGTATAGACCAGTTGGCTTCTACTTACAGAAAAAATACTGTAAAAAGTAGCCAAATTATTTCTAATTACCTACAAGATAACATGGAGATGAGTAAAAGCCTACACAATCTTATAGGAAAAACTTGCAAATCAATCTAAACTACTTCTGCAACATGGAAGCTGGTCTTGAAAGCATGGATAAGAAAGAGCATGTATCATTTATCTTGACTGCTATATGATTTCTTGGCGGTGTCTCAGATGTCATTCTCATAAACAGATTGACCAAATAACATAGTTGAAGATAAAACATTCATGTATTTTTAAAGAAGGATGATTTGAAACCCATTCTTAGATGTAGTTATTAGGGGCAGTCTACCAAAATGAAAGACTTGCTCAATACAGCTCTTGAAAGATCTGTCCTAAACTCTGGATATGGAACAATTCAATATTTTAATTAATAAAATGGATGAAAATCAGAGAAAATTAAATCCTTGTGCAATCTTCAAGGTATGTTTGAAGATAACATTAGAGCCCTGATCAGTCTTAACAAGGTGAAGATATAGAGATTAAAACTGGGTGCTATTCAGGGACACAAGTGCAAGATATGTCTTAAGGGCACAAACATAGGATACAAACCTGGTGGTTAGGCAGCAATGTTACAAGGTGTGGGAGTCACTGAAATCCCAAAGTGAGAATGACCAACAAGGTCATACAGCTGCAAAAAACACAACACACCTCTGTGCATGAAGACTTAAGCCCTAAGAATACATGAAACAATCCCTCTACTCTTCTCAGCACTGGGTACACCTCAGTTGCAATTTGGACATCAAGTTTCAAGAGAGGCTGGGAGAGAATTGAGAGACCATCATAACCCGGCAACAATTTTAGCAATGTTAACTATTTATTTGGTAATTTTTCATACTGCTTTTACCAAGTGCTTATGTTTTGATTAATTACACCATTTTTTGTATGCACAATAACATTTTTATATTATTATAGAACAGCTCTTTTCACTAATGCAAAAGAACAGAATTAGATTGCAGATGAAGCAGAGCTGTGCAGAGCTATGTGAAAGGGAAACTTATACAGTCCTGTGCTATTTACTACAGAAGCTGGAAATGTATAGTACTTGGGGAAAGGGAAGCAATGCTTTTATCAAAGAGGAAGATAAGTGATGCTTTGGGGAATTGAGTACTGGCTATGTAATAGGAAAATCATTCTACTCAAACATTTAACAGGTGATCATTAATTGCATGCTCTTCATTTCCCGTGTTTTTAATTAAAGGCAGTGATTTTTGGTTTGAATATTTTCAGCTGCAATTGAAATTATAGGAGCTGTGCTATATTTAAATCCAGAGTGCTGCACAATGCAACACTTGCTGACATAAATCAGATCCAGATATTCAAAACTGACCTCCAAAAACAATGGATGTTTGTGACTGCCATGCCTCTGTTTCCAGATTCCCCATATGTCAAATTAGAAAAATATTTCTTCGCATTATGAAGCTGCTGAGAAAAAATAATAAATAAATCAGTGTTTGTGAAGCACTTGCATATTATATTAAGGACAGCTAAAAAAACCTGTAGGGAATATTATCACTTTTTTCTTCAGTCTAATAGAGACGACATGGGACCACACCAGTATGTGTTCATTAACTGCACCGTAAATGAGACCAAGCCCTGGAGGAAGGGTATGCTCTAATGTACACAAAGGTCCAAAAGTGCAAGCAATCTTCACAATTACATTTTGCAGCATTACATTGAGCAGACAAACTCTCTAAAGCTTTTAACATGGGTTTTTATATTTAATAAATGTCTATATAACCAGAAAGTACCTAACAGTGTTATGGAAATTATAGCATAACCAAAATAATTGTGATTCTGTAGTATCTATCAGCCAAAAAGACTCTATTTAAATATATTTTGCCCTTTTTAGCATGGCACTGTTATTTTCCCTCAAGAAATACTTTTGTATCTCTGAGGTTATTCCTGCTGGTAAGGTAAACACACCTGCACTCCAGGGATTTAATTCAAACCTGAAGAAAACTGAGATTGGGATAAACTGTGAGCAATTCTCGTCACTCTTCAGTCTGAACCTGTTGCTCCCAATTTTGGAGAGAATGTCCTACGGGGAAACAAAATATCCAAGGGAAAGAATCTGTTGACATATACTCAGGAATATTAGTTGAACACCAGAATAAGGGCAAATATGGAGGAATTCGATGGTGCACCTTATTGCTTAAAGTTACTTGTGAAGGACTCCCACAAATATAGTTTCTTTTTCATAGACTGCTTAAAATATTTAAATTTGAAAGCTGTGATAGAGAAATATTCATAGTCAGAAGAACACTTGGATATTGTAACCCAAACAACTGAAGGAGATAGGTGTATATAGGGTCAGTTTATCCTGGAGAATGTTAATTTTGGGCATGATCCAGATGATAATATGCATTTAACCAGGTTTAGTCATGGAGGCGAGAGTTTTAGAAGTGTTTTTAATCATCTAAATCCTGCATAAGTCTCATTTTAACTGCATAATCATTTGGGTCTTTCTCCAAGTGTTGTCACAGGCAAAGTGTCTTATTACTACCATTTCCTCAGGTAAATTTATATAAACACAGGTCTGGATTCAACCAACCTCTATTCAAACATGTCCAACATGATTTAAAACTTATAATTCAACTAGAACATCACTCTATTTTAACCAAAGAAATAAACCATAACTATAGAGGGGAAAAAAAATGGGGAGTGGGGCAAAGTTGTTGATGTCATGGATTATATAAAGATCTCATTTTGATAATATTTCTGAGAGAGAATTTTCCTATTTTTACTTTCTCCAAAAACTTAAAAACCTGTTTGCCTAAAATAAAAACCTCAGAATTTATTTTCTTCAGTTAATTTTTTTTCTTAGGCTAAATAAAAACAAACCATGTGTTGATGGGCAATAGCCAGTAATCTTCAAATGGTTAATCTTCAACTACAGAGGCATTATTTCCTAGACCCTTTCAGGTGCTTTTTTAATGACAGTGTCATATTGAAACTCTGCCACAGGCATGTCCTTCACTTAATTTGGTAGTCACACATAGTATGACAATAGTGTCATGCCCCAATAAATATCTTGACATATGTCTATTCATTTTTAAAGGATCAATAGGGGAAAAATATGGTAAAGATGAAATTGGGTTTTTCTTTGTCTTTGAAAATTACCCAAGAAAAGTACAGAGAGTGTATCTCAAAGAGCCATATTGTGAATCAATGTGGTTGTGTTTTAAGGCAAAGAAGTGTACAGTTTTCACCACAAGTTGAAGCAGAAGAAGAACAATGTCAACTCTATTACTATGTACCTGCATTGGGACACAGGGAGACAGGAGAAAGTCCATGGAGCACTGATGTTTCTCCAAAACCTCTCCTTCCTTAAAGCATTCTCCAGCACAAAAAGGTGCTACCCTGGGTGACACAGATACTTACCCATTCCTGCCACATTCATCTCCAAAGTAGACAGAGAATTAGAAGTATAGAAATAAGTCTCCATTAGTACAATATTTTATCTTGCAATGTAGTCCTTAATGAATACACAAGAGTATCCTGCCAAGAGAAACCCTAGTAAGCATTTCACTCAAAGAACTTTATCAAGCTAGTGGAAGTCTATTGGCAGATTAAACCCATGGGTTTAAATTATCAAAACTGTGCATTAGATAGATCGTATATGTGGTATATATGTGATCTAAATATATGCAAATACATACACTTCAGCATTTTAAACAAGAAATTTAGTATATTTTTTCAAGTACTTCTTAATATTTCATTCAAAATATTAATTCAAATTTAGGAAATAGTGCTCGCAAAATTAAAAATCTCTTTCATTGTCTTTTTTTTAACCAATGTTGAAATTAAATGGTTTTTTGGTGTACTGTTATAATATGTTGGATAACAATGATTGCCAATGATCTCTCTCTTAATCAAGAAGGTACTTATAAAATAGTTTTCTGTCTCTTTATTTCTTTTAAGTTTCTAGAAAAATCCAGCATGATACAGACTTGAAGAACAAATAAGTAAATTTAAAAAAAAATATGGAAAACTGTAAGTATCTTTCCTATAAGTGTCATAGTAGTATCACTTGGCACTGAAAGCTGAAATAACAAAATGAGACCATTGATTTATAGTCAACATTCTCTTTCTAAAATACTCTGCTTTCCAAGATAGCTTTCTCTCATCCTCATGCTGTATATAGTGAGATGTACAATTGATTTCACAGGTGTTTACATTAAAGAAACATTATTAGGATTTAGAAATTACAGGATGCCCAAAATACTTCTCATGCACTTCAGTGATCTATTATTAAAAATTAATTAATATAATAACTGTGACTACTATTTATGAGTCTGTTACTTTTCTGGATTTCATAATATCTGACACAGTTTACTCTGCCATCAATATACAATTTCAGCTTGGGAGAAGTCCTATATCCTGGTCTTTGAACCCAAACCCTTTGCCTGTCATAGTTCAAGCACAGATATTTCATCCCTGCTCTAGGTTGAACACAGTGCATTGATCACCATGACAAGATATGATCACTAGATAATCAGCTAAAACAACTTCAACTTGGTAAAATACTTGGCTAAAAACACAGGAACTTACAATTTCTTCTTCAAAATAAAGTCATCTTTGTACAACCTTTCTGCATTCACCCCACTTGTAACATGCTAATGTTACAGCAATTTTTCTCTTCTCATATGAAAACATTTGAGATATGCCAGTTTTGTCAACTCATTAACTTCCAGTGGTTACCATGCTAATAAATCTTTGAGACTACTCATCGTGGACAATTCCACTCATATATAAGTAAAGATGGCAAAATCTGGTTCACTATCATTCAGAGAGGATAAGCTGGAAGATTATAGACTTCTGAATTACCTTTTCTACTTTTGGAAGAAAATGAAGGGAAATGTGCATTTCAAATTGAACTGAATTAGTTTAGTGCTATTTTTATTTCTTTAATGTCTTTTTAATTTTAAAGAATTTACCTCATTTCAAATTCTCTGCTGACCTATATGTTACATAATATTTCAAATCTAAGTTATCGGTAGCTGCAGTCAGTAATAAACAAATTATGTGAACTTAATATCTACTTAGTTTAAGTTAAACAGAATTTGGAGACCAGAAAAAACTTCATTAAGAAAGCTGAGGAATTATGTATATGGCTTAGAAAGCATGGAAAGTATTTTGGTGAACATAGAGAATATATTTCTATGTGTTTTACTGAAATAATGTGTTCTGAATAAAATGGGATTTCAAATTTGAGAAAACAGATGGAAGGCTGAGGGTTGAAGGTGTGAAAAATGTACCAGATCTACAATAGTAGAAAAGACAAAGAAAATAGACTGATTTAGGAAACAGAGGAATCAGATCACCATTTCTCCATTGAAACTGGACTATTTATGTGGTAGAGTTGGGATTCAATTTAGGAATGAAATATTGAAATTCAGGGGTTCTTTCAGTTGTCAGTGAATAAATGTTTAATTGTCATTTAAGTCAGAGAGACACTGCTCTTGGGTGTACAAGAGGTTGGCACAAATTTAGTACTTATGATATAACTATTGTAGATGACATGAATCTTTTTGGATCTTCAGATAAAGGCTGTACAAAAGATTTTATCTTAAATGGTACTCAGTGTCTGTGTAGGGACAATTAACTGCATATTAGCACCAACTTTAATTCAGGCTTCTAGGTCTCTACTGTCTGCCATGGACCCTCAGTCATCCAACATTTTTCTAAGCAGTTGCACATAACCACCTGCAGCTCAATTCACTGGGTCCTTTACAATATCACAGGATCCCAAAATAATCCATATGGGCCTCGTGGATGTGACACAAAAGCAGTGGGAGACACCTGACCTTTACAACAAAAGCAGGACATCAGGAAGCACCACCTACAATACATCAAATGGCACTTGATGCTTGAATCAAGACCTGAATCAAGTCCCTGCTGTTTAGCAGGTTTTAGTTCAGTCTCAGTGGGATTGCCTGTATAAGCTTGGAATTTTCTATAATCCTTTCTCCTGCAACTGCACTAAGTTTGGAGAGTTTAGAAATATATTCCATTATAATTTCTGTTGCATATGTTGCTTTCCCATTCTTCTCTGTGCTCTGAGTATATAGGTTCTTCTGTGAATTTTCATTATTCATTTTTCCTAGAGAAAATAATATTGATTATCATATAGTTTTAATATATATTTTGGACAAATAACCATTCATTTTAAATTCCTCACTTAGCATCTATGAACATTTCATAAATAACTGGAAGATATTCAGAAATGTTTAAAATAAAGTACGTAACTTAGAACAAATTATTTGCAAAAACATATATACAAAAATAATGTGGAGTTTTTTCTTTCTATTTGATCAGCTTTTTGTCCGTAATTAAATACAAACTCAAAACCCTAGAGAATTTTAAAATCTTCAATTTTTGGCATTCACAGGAAATAAGAAAGAGGTGAATAATTGATTAATGTTAGAAAGGACTACACAAGTGTGTTATTATAATCAGAAAACATAACTAATTCACCTACTTCATTGGAACCTCTTGGGTTCAGATAAATGCTAAGTCTTTGTATTTTAATATTGCATTAGCAACAGGATTCCTTTCATTGGGAAAGTATCAAAAGGGATATATCTTCTGATTTCTAATGGCAGTTGCTTTTGTTACAAATATAATATTTACAGTATGGAAAATAATGCACTCTATTCAATTTGCATGGTTGCAAGTGATTCATATTAGCATATTTTAAGAAACTACAGCTAATTACAGTCTTCCAGTCGAAATTATGGCATTTGCATTTCAGAGGGTGTATCAACTTTGCAAAGGGTGGCAAGTTCTTAAAAGTCACTTTTAGACTGAAATATGAACAAATGAGATCATTAAATGTCTTGTTAGATAAATGTTCATAAATTAATTTTTTTCCTCATAGAGTACACATTAATTGAGCTACATTACATTCACAATGTACAGTCATTCCTACTTCTAAAAAAAAAATTAGTCACTTTAAATAAAAAGTGAAGCAATTGTTTTCCCCAAATCTACCAGGATTCTCTTCCCACTAAGCAGCTGGTTTGGGAATTTTTTTTCCCTTCACCCTCCTCCACTTTTTTTCCTTTTTTCCTTTATAAGATACCAAGGCAAAAGATTGAAAATCATCCTCATGACATGGATAGCAGAAAAAAAATTTCAGGTGAATCATTTCTTTTAACAGAAAGTTTGGAACAACTGCATATTTATCCTAAACTATTCCTTAGATACAGGGAAGTCAAGGAAATTATAAAAATTTAGTAGTAGTGCAACTTTAGACAAGTTGGAAGAGGCTGGTTTTTTGGAAGGAATTTCAAGAGATTATCTAATTTGTCCTCTTCAAGGCAAGATCACCTGCACCTATATTATTTTTTAAAAACATTTAACTAACCTGTTCTCTGAGACCTGTGATAAATGAGATTAGTTTAGGATTGTCATTTAATTCTTTCAAAGGTGACACACATTCATAAACTGGTTACTGCTGAGAATGGAGCTATAACTCTATTTCTTATATTTGATTTGATACTTTAAAATCTAGACTTTCAAGATAATTATTATAAAATACACATGAAGATTAGGGAAATTCAGAAGATAATTTCTGGTTAACAACATGTTATGCCAGAAATTCTACTGATAATAGAAAGAATTTTCAATAAACTTTGGATTCCTCTATTCTATCTCTATTCAAAAAGAATGAGATAAATAATTTTCTGTGCTGTTGTTGAAAAATGGTGTAAGTAGAATGAAATAGTTGGCAAACAAGAACAAGCTATGAGCCCCTCCTCTTGGTCACTACACTGGGCAGCTGTTAACACTCCCTTATGTAAATTTAAATAGGACCATTCAACAATTGTCACTTGGAAAACTGTCCTGCTTACCCACCTCCGAATTCAACCCCTTCATTGGAATTTATGCATGTATAAACATCATACCAGAGAGAGATTCTCAAAATGTAATTTCTCCTGATCAAATTAATCAGCCACAAAACATTTATGTCTTGCAAACACTGTTCATCAATAGTTAAAACTTTGTGTGTTATCAACACTCTTTTGGCCACAAATCCAAAACACAGCACCATATGACTTACTGTGAAGAAAATTAACTCTACCCCATTCAAAACCAATACAATAAGGAACTGTTTCTATCCTAAATAATCTATAGTCTAGACAAAAACTATTGCAAATGACCTTTGAATATAAAAAAAAAACAAAACTAAAAGTTGAAAGCAGGACAGAAAACAAAAATGTCAGTGCTTTTCTTTTTAACAGCCAGTAATGAAGTAAAATAATATGTAGACTTAGTTCAGTAACAGTAGAACTAAAAAAAGTTTTTTAAAATGTAGTACTTTTTCTCTCAAAACTAACCTTCCACCAAAGACAGCACTGAAGTTAATGAACAGCATTGTGGAAAAGTGAGTGCACTTTTTTCTTTATCCTCTAAATGTTTTGGTTTTTTCCTCATTTCATATTCTTTTTTTTTTTTTTTTCCTTTTAATTTTCTTCAGGGGGGAAATATCAGGAAAAAAAGCAATTTCGTGTCAAGCATAGAAAAAAAATCTCAAACCAAGGGCCACATGCCAACCTTTTAATCTGCTTCTCCTATGGTCTTCATGCAAAATTTCTTTAGTTGACAATTTTGCAGAAAAAGGACGTTTGCACACATACAATTCATGCTTGATTTTGCAGTTATCTTTTTGAAATACATTACAATCTGAGTAAAAACTTAGTTAGGTCAATGAGAAGCAATAAAAGAGGACAGATGAAATTTTGTCCTATATAACTTACTGAATATTTGTGTTGTCTTTCCAGTATTTAGTTTGTAATTTCTGGTAGTATCAAAGGCCCAAAATGATCTCTGTATTTTGAATACTTCATCAGACCCACCCGACCTGGAATTGTCCCAAATGAAGTGTTCTTTTCTCAAAAGACACTTCTTATTGAACAGCTCTTTTTAAGTACTGGAAAGGAAAGCAGAAGATGATGCTTTTCCTCCCTTGTGTTTTTATCACTTCAATTGAAGCAGGGAATATTCCCTAAATTGCAGGAGCTCAGCTCTGTCCCAGAAATAAGATACCACCTGAGCTTCCCCCTTACTGCCCAGATCATAATGCCTGCCCCTGGCTCTGGGATTATCATTAAGTTTATCTCATTTTTCTTGATCTGAGGGTATGTTTTTCTCTTCAAGCTCTATGACCTAGTAAATCCTGCATTTCTGTTCCTCTGTCATCATCTGTGGGTTTTAACTACTCTCACTGTTTTATGGGACACTAACTGCTGCAGGTGTATCAGCATCAGATTGACTCTGGTGACATGCTATTTGGTTCCCACTGGATGGCATGAATTTGTCATTTACAGACTCTAGATGGTAGAAGTTCTAATGAAATCAACAGTCCATAAAATACTTGAAGATTTGTATGAAGAAACTAATTTTGTGAGTCTGCTCACCTTCAAATGAATTAAAAATTGCAATAAATGCTTTGGAAATGTTACTAGGGCAGCATACAGAAATACTGTAAATTTGGTGCTGGAAAAAAAATCCAGTAATGAAAACAGTCACAAAAATTAACTTCAAACTTTTCATAAGATTTGATCTCTCTATTTCAAGTTCTTCTTTATCTACAGCAATCAAAATATCAGTTGGGTTGTGCATTTCCATCTCAAGATAAAATTTACTATCAAGGATATTAAAAAAAATACAATAAGCTTTAATGAAAACTATGCAATCATAGATAACAGCACCAAATATCAGGCACAGAGTTACTTAAAAGTACATTTATCTGACAGATTGTTGCACCATGCACAAATACCCAAGACAGAATACAACCAGCCAGCTCAGGTGACATAAGAAATAGAGAAAATGTATTTCCATCTTCTATCTTTCTGTTTCATTACTACCTCCTTGTGTTTCCTGTTCTAACACCCACATGGGGAGTCACACTAGTTTCAAGGGTCTGGAATCACTTTCTACATCAGATGTTTCATTACCTCAAGATCTGTTCAAGTTGTTTGTTTACATTCATACCATCATTTTCAAAGAAGTAATTTTTCTCTTCAGAATTTCATGAAGTGTATGGGTCTGCCCACAGCATATGGGTCAACATCCTCAATACCAGATCTTCAGTTTGTGCAAATCAGTGTAGTTTAATTGCTGAATATCTCAAAAGTCTGACAAAACAGAAAAATAAGATTCACTAACAACATCACCCAAAATTATAATTATGATCCAAATACTCATCTAAAATGGACATAGATTATGCCCCAAAATACCTAAAATCTTGTATGAACAGCTCATCTCCTTTGAGTCAGTCTAAAATATTGGAAAAGTGATAGAAACAGCTCTTATTTTCAACCCCAGAGGGAAAAAAAAAAAAAAAAAAAAAAAAATTAATTATACTACATAGATTTTTTTT
>VZRH01002939.1:503738-588816 GCA_013397555.1 Urocynchramus pylzowi
GATTAATTAGTCTACTGAGATTTCTGTCTTTTCACATATTTTAAAATAAACCAACCTGTTTGAAATGATTCAGACTGGGGAATTTAAAAAACAGATCTTGTGGAAAACACTCTCAAAACTCTTTCTAACTCTTCCAGCACTGCATGAAGTGAGAATTTTCTCAGGAACTAAACTTAAAAATACTGTTTTATCAACACAAATCATCAGTAGATAATGTTCTGAGTTTACTTCAGGGAGTAAAAATGTTTCAAATTAATCTTCTAATATATGTCATGATTTCCATAAAAACACCTACAGAAAAGACTGCTTTGAGAGAGACATTGTTCTTGGTAGATATAATTTTAAACGAATCAGCTTGTGTTTTGAACCACAGAAATTTGCAATTCCTTCTTACTTTCTAAAAATAAGTACATTTAAGTAATACAGTGTCAAAGCTCCACAATTAGTGCTACTAATTATTTCAGGGGACATAGAGATCTTGCTACAATAATAAGTAAAAGTAAAAGCTACTCATAACTTTGAGGTAAGAATATTGAAATAAATCATTGATTATATTCTCTATTTCTGTTGTTAGAGATTAAATATTATTCCCATTTTATTGCTAATATTACATAGGAGAATAATTAAGCCAGTGTTAGCAACCAAAAAAAATTGTCACCATATGATTTCATATGTGCAAAAAATGAAATTACATGCTATTCCAGTGCTAATTATATCTGAGTTATATTTACAGTTAAGAAATTCTCAAATTCCAAATTCCCTTGCCTACACCTAACTAGATCACCCCACAAGTACAATATCTGTTGCCATCCTAAAATTTTTGTCTTCCCCACAGCTGTGCTGAAACTTACAAGACGACACATCCTAGGATGACCTAGATCATATTACTGCTGAGGGCAGAGGAAGAACCCTGCCACTCTTCCCTGGGGAGACAAACTGATTGAAAAATATCTCAGCACTGAAGACAGTACATTAAATTATCCAGGTGGCTTTAAAGATATAGGACAGCTTATTTCTCTTCTGAAATTCAGTTCAAAGAGCATGAAAGTATGTGTGCATGCATGATGAAACATTTTCTTACTGGGTACATTCTTTGCTTATTAAACTTTCATTTTCTTCACTTTAGGTTGCAAAGAGTCAACATCTAAAATACTTCAGTCTCTTTAGTGGCAGGGTTTTTCAACCTAGAGTATTTTTTAATTTCATTTATAATAGACCAATAGTACAAATATAATCTCAGTGTTTGCAACAGCTTTTATGTCTTAGAGGCATATTTATTTGAGTTTGTTGCATTATGTGTGAAATGGTTAATTTAATTTGTTGCATGGGAGTTCTCAGCTTTCAGTTCAGCTTAGGGTAGTTGCTTTGCTATTGACTGCATTGTTCTGCTACACTGAATTAAAGACAACTTGAAAGACTGTTCCTGTACTAATGTTTCCAACTTCTCCTTTAGGGTCTCAGTAATTATTGTTTTGTAATTTAACAGACTGAAGCTGTGTCCAACAGATAGAGAAAACCAAAAAAAAATCCACTTTAAAATGTTTTTCAACCAACCATAAAGAGTTCAGTATTCAATACTCATAGTTTCAGGTCACAACATCTAAAATTCTGTCCTTTTCCATCCCATTTGCTGAATAAAATGAATCATTTGAACTAAGCCTCACAATAACCTTTATAATAAGTGCAGATCAATCTGACTTGTTGATAACTTAGGATCTGAATAGTGCAAATGCTGCAGTCTACATTCAAGATCAATATCCACACTGCAAGGATAAAATATTAATACATAGCATGACAGTGACTCCTTAAATCATCATATTTCAGGAATAGGAGGGAGCTTAATCTTAACAGCAGGTACAAATTTCTCCTTTGTACAAATATCCACTTGTACTCTTAAATTGGTTATAGCATTCCTGTGTTTGTAGTAAATTCTCCAAGGACATGATCTTTCTGTAGCTCTGAAAGAATAGGTAGACCACTCTTAAAATCTCATTACAGTTTGTTGTAGCCCTCAATAGCTAATATGGCTTTTCATTAAGTGTTCCTCTGAGAAATCTCATCATGCTGTTTTCTCCCTTCAGTAATACAACTATAGTACTGTTTGGATGCTTTACCACAGAGCTGAGAAATAATACTGAATTTTTGGGGTCCTGTCAAACTATTTAAGTAACAATAATAGACAGATGGATGGATGGATGGATGGATGGATGGATGGATGGATAGATAGATAGATAGATAGATAGATAGATAGATAGATAGATAGATAGACAGATAGATAGACAGATGGATAGACAGGTAGATGACAGATAGACAGATTTAAACTAAGAGTAAACAACATATGAAATGTTTATTTTACTTTTTTTAATACCCTTTGAAAGTTGTCAGTTAACTAATAATTTGCACAAATGACCTAATGTTGTTTTATTTTACTTTGTCTTCATGGGGTCTCTCGGGTTTGTCAGAAGGGTACAACCAATATTTGTCACATCTGTACAGTCACTGCTCAACTAAGAGATGGAGACAAAGACTATTTCAGGAGTAGATTTATCAGAGGAGACAGGTAATATTGGCCATGGCCTTCTTGACCAAACAATTCTTCTTGAGGGAGACAGAGGACATGCTCATGTCAGAAGCTCCATCCCACGGTGGCAGCTCCTCACAGAATGAGGAGACACACCAGCCTTTACACAGGGCCTCAGGCACAGCATTCCCTCTGCTCCACATTCCAAAAGTTAGGAATAGAGCTTAAGGTTGTATGAGAAGTATTAACACGTAGTCCAGAGGGAATTTGCCCCCCAGTAAACACAGAATCTAAAGTACTTGAAAGCCATAGCTTGTACTCAGGTTGAATCTAGAAGCAACGTGAACCCAAAAGTCTCATTCACTTGCATGCTTTAATAGTTCATGTGCAATTCATAGAGCTGGCTGCTGCAATATCAGAACCTATATTTTCATTGCTCCCTGTGCAAGTGTATGTGCCCAGAGAGAGCTGGAAGAGAGCTCAGAAAATAGCCCACTTTATTTTGAATTCCCATCCTTTATTTTGCTAAAATAATTTTTGATTTAAAATGGCCTCATGAAATTCAATGGAAGCATGCCAAAAATTTGCACTAAACTTCACTGAAGTCACACCTTGCAAGCTTAAATGAAATTATGTAGGTGAAAGTCATCAAAAAACATTCATTTTCCTAAAGCTGATTACTTCAGACATATAGTTGGTTACTATTTCAACAAAATAAATGAGACAATTAAAGAACACCATTGCTGGACACTGGTAAAAAGAGAAGATGAACAACATATCAAAATGATCCTATAAAATGCAGTGTCCTTGTACATTTGCTGATCTAGTAATGTAAGCATCATTGAAATTCATGCCAAAAAAGATTTGATGGCTGATGCACTACAATGAAAAATGAAAAGCAAACAGAATAAATTGCAAATTCTTAAGAATGATCAAAAGCTGCTATCAGGTAAATGAAAAAGTTGATACACCATTAAATGCACTTTACAAACTCATTTGTGTCATAATAATTATGTACCTGGCTGTGCTCCAGGACCTGGGGAAGCAGGCAAGTTGCCACAAGTCTTTTTTTCCACAAACAATATATCCTGTCATCTCTCTGATTCATAATCTATCAGTGGTTTTTTTCAGAGATTTGACTGTGATCTCTAAGTATTTGCTTGGTATGATCCCAGCCCACTGTAGAGATGAATTTCACCTCATTTGGCAGGATTTCCATGATGAGCATATGAGTATTTCTATGGGGAAAGGAGGTAACTGCATTCTGCTAGGTCAGATAGCAGCAGATCTTTTGATTGCTGAACCCACTCAAGCAATTCTATGCATATTCTTCATCTAAAATTACCTCAGAATATAGAAGTTAAGAGTGGCAACTTTACTTAAATCTAAAGGATTTAGATTCTGAGGACTAATTTTTAATACCAAATGTATTAGGATATTTAAAGCTCCTATCTTCTGAATCTTTCTGTATGATGGGTATTCAGGAGTATTGTGGATAAGATAAGATGAAAAAACCCTATCACAGCTCAAAGAGACCAATATAAACCAATTATTTCCCTAGCTGCAACTAAGGGACCAATTAGCAGTAGCTGACATAGAAGACTGCAGCCCAGTTAAAAAAGGAATAGCAGCCAAAGGGGTTAGGGTCTATTTTGGAAAAGGGCCTCAGATTATAAATGTAATTTTTTAAGAAAAAGTAGGATACAGGACACAAAAGTCACAACTGTTTGAGATGAAGACAGGAGACACCCGGAGAAGAGGAAAGCACAGACCCTCATATGCTACTGACTCCTCTGACTCATATCTACAGGGGGTCAGGGAGGAAGTGGCCTTTAAATGTAAAGGACAAGAAGGGTCAACCTTCTGCACTTGGAAGGGCTCTAGTACAGGAATGAGACCCAACAGACATGGCACTTTGTCTGTACTTTCTATTACACTTTGATTTCCCTGTTTCTCTACTTTTTGAACTGGCTGGAATAATTCTAGCATGTCTCTTCAAAAGAGAGTGAAAAAGGATCCTGCTCCTGCAGCTTTGAACGGCTGCCTCTGTAATCTACCATCTCACTGACCAGCTGAGCTGAATAATTTAAAACTTTTGTAAGGTAAGGACTGTCCAAAGAAATGATGAACAGAGCAAGGCTCTTTCCCCAAAATGTAAAGTCAGTAAATTTGCTACATTTCATTCCATTTTGTTGTCTTCAAACCAGATTTGTTGGTATAGTGTTTGAATCTCATTTCTAAAGGGAAAATGGAAGAATTTTTTTTCAGATGTATCTTTAGAGTTAGAAGCATTCCTTATCCTCCAGTTTTCTACAAGGAACTATTACTGTTTTTACTGTTCTGTATGGGAAAAAAAAATCCAGCCTTGAATTGCTGAATTGATCTATTTGTACAAGCTTCTTATCTCTTTATTCCTTGGGATTTCTTTGAAATCAGGACAGCAAATCTGAAGTGAAGAAACCCACATAGATCCCTTTCCCTATTGCCAGGTTATTTCAAGAACTAAAGCTAGCTTATTTAAAGGCAATTAAAAGTCCACTAAAACTCTGTATATGATTTTACAGGGCACACAAATCTCTTAATATTTTTTCCTTACTGTGACATTTGTGCTAGGATAGGCCAAGAAGTGCTAACTGTTACAAGAAAATCTGTGGGTTTAATTATAGATCCCACACATAATATAAAATTATTTATCAATTCTTGCAATATAAAACTAACATTTTGAGAAGCAAAACTAGTTGCTGTATATTGGACTGTTGATGTCGGGTGTTACATTTGTAATACAACTTTGTCAAAAGTCAGCGTCAGGAGTATCCTTCACACTAACTCTAAAAATCATGAGGTTTTTCAAAACCAAAAATTTGGATCTCAGTGTTAGCTTTCCTTTTATTAATGTTTTCCTCCCTAATTTTCCTGGCATCTCATTGCAGAATAGATTTTAAAACATAAATATCAAGATAAATTTAAGGGATTACCTGTTACACTGGAATATCATTAGTCACTCTTCATTTTTATTACCTAATCATAATCTCATCAATGTCTGTTTGCAAAATAGACAAAATAACAGGGATCATAAGATAATCTTGTATTTTGTGTTTACTTCTGTAATGAAGACAGTTGCATGTATATGTTGAGATAGAAAGTGTAGGGACAATGCAGGTGTCTCAGTATTTATGATGGTACATAAAATGACATTTAATAAGTAGACAAAAAGTATAAAATCACCACTAAAAATCCAGTGGTGACTTTTGTTCTCAGGTACACTAATCCCATAAATTCTTCTCTGACTGTAACCACAGTGAAGACCATAACATAAAAATTCTGCTCTTCTTGAGGTGATAAAACAAACTAGTCACACTGGTCATTATGCAGATTTTTTCGCCATTGTTGATTTAAATTTTTTTTTGACATAACAAAGCTAACCACTTTTCATGGATGAAAATGTTTATGTTTCCCCTGAAGTTGATTGTAGCCATCAAGACATTCATTATTATTTTTTGTGCAGTTTCAATTGAAGAAAGATCTCAGGGGTGTGTGATGTCATGCATACCTGATCTGGTTTGTGTTTGATACCAATAACAGATACTTCTGTAAAACTGTGAGAAAAAGCTGTTCAGCTGGTGAGTGTGTGTATGTGCTTGCTTACTTCTCTATCTTGCTGTCCGCCTTTTACGTATTTTTAAATATTGGCTCCATTTAGATTCCTTGATAACAATGTAGACTTGAAATGACTGAAAATAGAACTTGACATTGGAGCCACTCTATTAAGCATTTTAAATTCTGACTGTGAAGTCATATTATTCATAATACAGTAGTTTTATCCATTTGGTATTCTGCAATTATTAGCATTGTATTTAAATATATTAATCATATAGAATGCTTATCATAGTAGATTCATATATTGTTAATTTTATGAAAATAAAGAAAGTTATGTCTCATATTGTCAAAAAGGAGAAAGTATTCTTTTTTCTGTAATAAATTTCCTTGGGAGAAATCTTGTAAGATACTCATCTTAATTACACTAGTATTTTAGTAATGCTGTAAGGGTAAGATAATGATGAGGGTGAGTCATGCTAAAAAGACCTCCAGCCTAAATTAAAGATGATTATTTCCAACTTACTTAAAGCATAATTCCCAAACTTTAAACTACAAAGGGCATCTGTGTACATAATATTCTGCCTAAGACTGAGTGAATTTGCCAGAATGTATTTAATGTAGAAAATAAGTTTTCTGAGGTGTACAACCAACACAGATTCATCCCAAATGTAAACATATTTTTCTGTTAGTTCAAGAAATGGAACTCAGTTTGGAAACATGGCTTGTTAATTTGGACAAGAAAAATTTGACTGCCAAGATAAAGAAAGTATGGTCCTCATATTTTTCACATCTACAATGAGCAAGTTTGTCAGAAAAACAGGCAGGGAAAAAAACCCCAGAGTACAAAGGGTTGGGTAAGAAGGGTAACAGTCAATTTGATAGTTACCAAAACATAAGTGACCATACTGAGATGTTTAAAGTTTTGCTAGATTAGTCCAAAGAAATGTAGTCTCTTTGGTCAGCAAAGTCTAAAGAGAGATCTATTTTACCAACTGTAAGCATGTGGTGTGATTTCAGACTCATAGGATATGAAAGATATGTGTATGCAATGTCTTGGGTAAGAAATAGAACGTACAGGAAACTCACCCTTCTGAAAAGCCAGATGCCCCCAGAGTAGTTTGTATGGTGTGAGATGCCTACATATGGACAAGTCAAGCTCATAGTGGCTGCTCTTGTGCTTTAGTCCTGGTTCAGGCAACATAATCAGTGTACACTAAAACTGTTAATTACAATGTCATGAAGAAATTCAGTACCTACTCAATGTTTTCAGGGATGCTTTTTAGAAATCGTTACATATTCTATTCTATTCCATGCTGACTCAACTGTGTTTGAAATAACACTGGTTTAACCTTGTCAAACAGACAAAAGCTCACCCAGCTGCTCACTCACTCCTCCTCCTCCTCCTCAAAGGGGAAGGGGAAGAAAATAGAATGAGAAAGATCATGAGATGTGATAAAGACAGAGAGATTGCATACCAAGTACTGTTGCAGGCAAAGGTTCAGATTGGAGAAAATTTATGTGTAGTCAATTAAAAAAATATTTGGGTTGTGAGAAACAAATAAAAACATTAAACAGCACCTTTCCTTCCACCTCTTCCAGGTTCAGCCTGTTGCCAGATGAAGAACTGTTTGCACCTGGTGGCTTATTACAATGCATATTCTTCAAAAACCACTGGCTTATGGAACCTCAAAATGTTTTTCCTGTGGGAAGAAGAAGTGAAAAGCTACCAGCCCAGCTGTGCCAACTTTTGCCAGTTCTGCCACCTTTTACCAGTTCAACAGGCAGTCAGGTATGACTCTGGGGTGCTGACCACCAGGGACCACCAAGGAGACCCCCCCAGGACAGAGGACCTCAAGCTCAGAAGGAAGGGGACATGTGTTAATGATTTTAATGATTATCCTATGTGTGTTTATTTCAGAAAACTCAAAGAACATGTATGTAAAATACAGTATCTAGACAGGAGCTTTTTCTATAATCAGCATGTATGCTCAGTGATGTTATCCCCCATATATCCAGCCAAATGAATAATGCCAGCTTCTTAATGCTACAGTGGTGCTAAGGAGTTTTATTTTTAGCAGGTTTTGGTAACAAGCTTCACTCCTTCACTCCTGACTTCTCTGCTGCCCCAAGCAGTGCAGAGGGAGAGTGGGATGGGACATTAAGGTCCCTACATTTTGGTTCCTCTCTGCAGCTGCTTTCACATTTTGTGCACCAGCACTAGCTTTCCCATGGAATACAGCCCTGCTCAAAAAAAAAAATCCCCTCATCTTTAGCATAAGTCCTCCAAAGGTTGCTATTCCTTCAATAAATGTTATTTTGCCCTGGTGTGATTCCTCCACAGGTTGCAGTGGGTATTCACTCCACGCAGCACCTCCTCTAACCTTGCTCTCCCTTCTGCAGCTCCCCACTATCTTTCTGTTAATCCACTTCTACCTTGCAATCCTTTTTTACCCTCTTAAATACTATTTCACAGAAGTGCCACACAGCTGGTGGGCTCAGCTGTGCCCTATGGTGGGTCCATTGCAGAGTCTGCTGGAACCAGATGGAACCCAACTGTGCCCAACGTGGGGTAGCCTCCCTGAACTCTTCCCATGGAGGACACCTCTGCAGCTAACTCACTGCCAAAGTCTTAAAACCTATGTGCAGTTCAGAAGCCAAACAAAACAGAAAAACAAAAATTTTTAAAATAACCACAAATGTATTATTTACATCTGAATAGTCCCTCTGTAATTTGAATTCAACAGTGAAACTGTCCAAAAGGCATAATAGAACAGAATTTAATCAGCTCAGCAGTCATATCCATACCACTCAGAAGTCTGCCTTTTATGCTTTTGTAAATGGTGATGAGAGAAGCTCAGATCTTCCTGAGATGATAACAGAGGAGATCTTTGCAAGTAACACAGTATAAGCTGATTCTATTGTTAAAAAGTCAGAAATTAATTCTTACCATTGTACATGTCCAGGACTACTTTTCTCATCATTTCCTGCATATCACCACTTATTTTCATATATATTAGAATGAATGGCAGCAGAATCATTACAAATTTCACCTCTTACCAGCAAAATTATTAAAGCACATACTTGTTTTCAATATAGTAGCGAGGTTCAAATGTATGGACAGATTTGTGATCTTATTTACTTGCAGATCATTTCAGTTGAAGTCATCCAGCAGGTAGTAACGTTGAGACTACGCCAGGTTCCCTTTGAAACAATTACAAGTTTCCTGACACTGATTTATTGTGTCCTCCCCAGTGTATCACTTTTGGCTTCCAGCTGCTGCTCCAGAGAGGCCTCAGGACCCCATGGGCTCCTTTCATATTTGTGTGAATTTCCTATACAATGATTCAAAAAAGTGCACCAACTTCCCAGAGTCTTTGGTCAATGACTGATGCCAAATCACTCTTCATCATGGATAGGCTCCAATAACTCTATCAATTTGATTTTTTTCTGTCCATATTTGGAGTGCAGATGATCAGCATTCATGTGAATTTTTATACTCCAACAAATTAATCTAGGTTTTCTAATCTGCAGCTGAATGTCATTCCCAAAATCAGTGAGAGGAATTCTTTCTAAAGTTGTATAAGCACTAAAAAACTAAGCAATGCACAGATGCACTTGAAGTAACAGGAATATAACTACCTGCAGTGCTAGGTTTCTAGAATTTCAGTCAAGACCACATCTCCCAAAGTATTTCTGGCTATGATTTAACAGAATAGGGTAGATACCATTCCAAGTAAGAAGTTTGGATGTGATTGCCCTGGCCTGAGATCTAATACAATTTATTGGTCTATATGTAGTCAGACTGTGCTGGCTAGAATAAAAGTCAGAAAGAAAACTCTGGCAGCATAATTACTTTGAAAGACATAGACTGAAGATGCCACAATTAGTCAGCTACAAATCTCCCTAGTGAAGAAGCAATCTGCAGCTAGTTAGTCAAATGCAAGAAAATGGTGTCCTTCTGTATTACCCACACACTCCTACTACCACATGGAAGACAGCACTGGCAGCGTTCACCTATGAATATAAAGAAGTCATGCTTAGGTTGTCCTAAATGCCCATGTACCCTTTTTTGTGTGGTTTGTATAAAACAAACCTGTCACAGCAGCACCAGTGGACCACAGACTATCTCATTCTACCCTTCATCTTCTCTGCTCCACCTCATTCTGGGGCGTCCTCTCACTGTAGCTTTCCTTCAGGCAAAAATCATAGAACCATAGAATGCTTTGGGTTGGAAAGGACCTTAAAAACCATTTCATTCCAACCCTCCTGCCATGGGCAGGGACACCTTTCATGAAACCAGGCTTCTTGGGATGATTAGGTAAGTTGGTTCTACAACCTGACTTCTACAGTCAGAAAAGTTCAAGTCCTATTTTGATATCACATATTCCACTGAGTCTTTCAGGGACTATGGGGTTTTTTCATGTTTCTTCTCAACATCTCTGTGTAAAGGAAAAAAAAAAAAAAAAATAGAAAAAGTAGCCACTATTTTTGTGTGCTGAGGGTATATTAAATTATTAAAACATAAAGCTATTCAGCAGAAAATATATGCTATGCTTTTCCCTTAATAGAAATTGGCAAATGCTCACTTTTTAATGCCATTTATATGCAACATTTTTCTGTCTTAAAATGTCTCATGCTTTGTAAACTGTGCTTTAGAAGCCTCTAGAGATATGATGATGAAATATTGATTGTCATTTTCTTGACTTTTCCCACTCCCCAAACCCTCTTCACCACATGCAATTCTTCTGATTTATATTTTTTTATTATTTTGACAAATTGAAAACACTTCATACTGTGAAATAACTAGTAACAAGGGAGAATTTCATACACACATACATAAGAAAGAAAAACAAACAAGCATGGAGCATATATATTTCCATTACTGCTAGATGAGCTAACTTTTCAAGCCCCGAACTCTAGCCTTGTCCTGAATTTATGAGCTGAATTCAGAACACTTAGGTCTTGATTCTGAAGGCACTTGAGGGAATGCCAAACTTCAAGCTTATGAGCAATTATATGGAAGTCATATGTTAATAATTCAATATAGTGTTAAGTGCTTATAGGTTCTTTATTGTTAGACTGACCTAAAAGCAATATTCTTGTAATTTATTTCAGTCATCCTAAATTTTATTTGGATTGTCTTTTTTCTTTCTTTAGCTTACTCCATCCTTTTCTATAATAGTAAAAATTATGATCTATAAATTTAACTAGAAGTGATGCATTCTGGATTATGAAAATACGTGTGAGTTAAGATCTCAGGTTAAATCTGTGAAAATTTCACTATAGATGAGACCTAAAAGGTAAATGTGTAAGAGCAGGCAGACATTCAAAAGCCTGAAGCAAATAAAATTATACCCACACATACTGTAAGTTTTGTCTGCAAAACAGCAACTACAAAATTATGAGTGCAAAGCTCATGACAGCTAGAAGAAAAATTTGGTCTAATAAATCTGCATCCAAAATTTTGTGTTGCTGACTAAGAAACTGGCTCAAACTGTTGGTGCCCTGCTTTCACTTTAACCTTTAGCTTAAGGTCTCCTAAAAGGGGCTGCATCTACCCCATATATCCATGTTGAATCTTTCCTAGTCATGCCCCTCAAAGTAAGATGGTTCACTTCCACATGCCAGGAGAGTAAATCTCACCTGAAATCTACAGAACAAGAAAAGGTATGCCAAAATCGGTGAGGAAACTTGTCTATTCATCTAAAAATCATTTTAATATTCTATCATGATTAACAAATAGAAAAATGCAATATATTCGTTAAAATATAGTAACTTGTATTTCAAAAAGAATAATTAAGTCAAGAGTCACTATATAACAGTATCTGGTGTCTTTTTAATAACATGGGCTGTGAGAATCTATGAATATTTCACAATCTATCTTTCTGCTTACTCTAAGTTTTAAAAAACATGGGTCTATAAGACGGATATGGACAATTTTCAATGTTCCGCTTTAGCACAAAAGACTTTCCCATTTTACAGTTGGCTGTTACATTTCCATTGCAAATTCCATAGTGTTGCAGTAAGAGGCAAGCTAGCAGGTTGATGACCCTCATCATTTTCATTCAGTAAGTAACTGAAAATTTTTAAAAAAGCAGTGTACTTTAAAACAGCCTTTTAAATTGTCACAGCAGCCCAGTATTAGGTATCACTGCTAATGCAGAATAAGGGAGACTTGTACAGCTGAGTGCTAATCCTTCCTACATGCTGTAAATTCAGATCCCTTTTCGGATCCACCCTCAATGACATTTCTGCAGTACAGCAGAAACAGCTCAGAATATAAACTAGAGGCCTGGCAATTACATCAACTAATCAGCAGCATTAGAAACAAGGTCATTTTTGGTACAGTAGTTATCACACACTGTTAATTCTTGACAATATACCACTGGAGATTGATTAATGGATCATAGTTTTATATGCTGGTTGGCATTGTTGATGTCAGCATATAAAAGATTTGCCAATTCTTGCTAAGAGGTATTTTGAAACTTTTCTTTACAGTTTGATCTAAAGGTTTTTATTGATCTGACCCCTATCTCACTGTTGTCACCAGCTCAACCAAACACTTTCAATGGTCCTGATTCTTAACCATGGGAGGTCAGAGACATCCAATGTCTTCCACCTCTGCAACTGCTGTGAATTGAATTAGACACAAATCCTGGCTAACTACTGCAGGCACATTTTATTTTTAGAATTGACCCAAAGTCTTCTGAGCATTATGGAAATTACAGCTATGGAGATAAAGAGCATGCCTTTTTCAATTTTTGCCCTACAGGTGATGTAACTGAATAGCTTTGACATTCAGTAAAGTTTTGCAGATACTTGCTTATCTTCTGCTACTTTATATCATTGTTATTATTACAGTTATCTTGTGTTTTACTAGCTCTAGCTCTAAATGTCACAACAGCTGAATGGGGAGCTGATGTTGCTCGTTTGCACAGCCCAGGAAGCAGACCTGTTAACAATTTCACTCTGTGTTCACCACCCATTTACAGCTACACCCAGTGAGCCAATAGGGTGTAGCTCTAAGAGTCAAATGAGGTTTCTCTTGGGAGATTAAGAAGATTGCTTTAGACACTAACCTCTACGGAAAGTGTAGAGGAGGTAGTATGAAATTTACCTTCTTATTACCCATTCTTCAGCACTGATCAATTAGATATTGCATGCATACGTGACTCATGCCTCCACAGCATGGTCTGTAAAACATGTTGTGCGTCCCTGTTGTGAGGATATAATACAATTTTGCAGCAAATTTAAAAAATATTGAAACATTTCTTGGAAGCAGAGAGATCACTTCCTTGAAGGTCACAAAAATGTATGAATGATGGAAAAAAACAAACAAATAAATCAAATCTCCGACCACAAGTAATAAGATCTCTGACCTGGCTCCAACAGAAGTGCACATGGAATCTGCACTCAGTAGTAGTATTATGTTACAATAAAGTGGCACTTTCTTTTGAGACTGTGGTCTGTGGTCACAGAGATAAGTATTGAAGTTTTTAACCCACAATTTTGCAAGTAATCAAGGATGGTTTAGAGAGTAATGGTACAGACATGACATTATACAAAGGCCACCGTAATTCTCAGAACATTTAGCCTTTTCCTCAGACATCTTGGTCATCCCCTGAGTGCACACTTCCCAGATGCCCTCCTGTGAATTCTGGGCTTGATCAAAACATGCATGTAATCCTTCATTGTCTGTATGCATCTATTAAAGAGACCAGGAGCTGTGAAACAGTAATTCTTGAAACAATATAGACTGGCACTTTGAACCACAGAAGCTGATGTCTATTGATGGGGGAAGAAAGAAAATCTATCTATTCATTCTAGCTGAATAATTATAATAATTTTGTGAATACTGCTGAAAAATATAATGTTCCATTTAAGATACAAGGAATTCAGGAAATTAAATGTAGTTGCCTAAAAGTCGGAATCTACAACATTTTCAGATGCCTTATTGTATTTTTCCTGTCCATTCAATGGGCCATTCTGAGGCCTTTTGCCACTGTTACTAGACCCATTGGGGTGTCTCAGATAATCTCAAGGGCCCCAGTTAACTCTGCACACCTTTTTTAGACAAAAAATTTGAGCTATGGAAGCCAAGAGGTAGAGGACTAGAAAAGCCTGCCTCTCCATCAACTGCAGAAGGAAGAGCTGTCTGGATAGTTTTGACATAATTTTTCTTTGCACAGTAAAAGTACCCTGTAATTAGAATGAAAACACAAGAACCCAAAAGTTCCTATTCAGGAAGTTCTACTCAAATGAAACACACACTGCCTGGGGAGCATTAAAGCAAGAGCAGGACAAGGCTAAGCAGGACCAGAGGCACCTCTCTTGTTGCATTAGGAACTAGGGAGCTCTGAAGTATATTGTTAAAAATTAATGGAAAAGGAAAAGGATCAGTTAAGCTTAATGAGTCACCCCAGAAACATCAGAAACACCTTTTTATGAGAAGAATAAAAACTATTATTTCTATTATTTAAAGCCTGTGTAATAGTTTTATAAGATAATGGTGTGAATCCAAATGACATCTTAAAGCACCACAAAAGAAGTAGAGCATTTATTTACAGTAAAAAAATACTAAGACCTTAATCTTTAATCTATCTTTCTATCTCAATTTTTTATGTGAAATTATTTTACTTGGGATTATAATTTTACAGTTTCTATTTATTGTTGAAAAAATGAGACAACTAGGCACCATTTCTAGAGCTGCCTATCTCAAATAATATCTAGCAGACATTGATTTCTATTTAGTTTTTTAAAAATTAATTTAAGGATCAATAAACTAAATAAAATTTAATAATCAATAATATGTTTCATGGGTGTGATTGAAATAAAGTTATATTACACATGCAAAAATCACAAACATTAAAATCTGAATTATTCTATAATATGTTATATCTAAAACATCAAATGGTATTTTTCAAACTAAAATACAAAGCATCCCTACACAATTAGAGAGTTGCTTTCATATTAGGTAGTCAGGACTTATAGTCTCACATCATCCATGAGCATGTACAAGATGGTATTCTTTTTGCCAAATATTTGTAAGGGTTTTTTGTAGCTGAATTATTAAGAAGTTATCCCACCTATACCACCTCGAGAAGTTAAAAATTCATTCACTTTGAGTCTGAGCTGGACTGACAGGAGTGAAAATTTTTTAAAAATTAAAAACATTTCTAAGTCAGCCATCTTGTCATTTGAGTTTTCTTCTTGAAATTTCCCATTATTTTGATACAATTTATTATGACACAAACTCCCTTGTAGATATAGATTTAGTGCAAAAATCCATTCCAAAAAGCTTTAAAAAAAGACTGAATTCTGACTTTCACTAACTCATTCATTTTTTGTATTGTACTACCTTTCTCTCCTGTACTGGGTTTCTTTATGGCCTATGCATACCGGAGCACACAAAAATACAATGGATACTTCCACTGTATTCTGAATTTCTTTTCATTACTGTTCATGTGTTTTCATTACTGTTCCTGTGTGTCTCTCACACTTTGTTGGTAATGAGATCAAGCTGGATTTCTACTAAGACTGTGACAGTTGTGCTGTCAGCTTTTAATCTGTCAAGTCCCCATGAAACCTCCTTCAAGTGCTTTTGTGACTTAGTAGGTCTTTTGTAGTGTCCCTTTCTATATAAAGTGTTTTGATCAAATTCCTTCTCATGTTACATCAAGCTGTAACACGCATTCAGTCATTGTACAGAAATATGGAGGACCACGTTCCTTGCAGCTGACACACAACCTGTGTTTGTCTGACAGCTCAAGAAATTGCCATTCAGAAACTGGAATAGAAATCAGTCTTACTCAAATAGACAGGAGTGTTGGAACTGGAACTGCTGTGAATTTTACTCACTCCTTTAGCAAGCTTGAAATGTTGTGACAAATGATAAGTATGTTTAGAAGGATTGAAAAAATGTGTCTGCATAAAAATATATTTCTTTATTAAGGATGTTTTCTTGATCTGATTGTCTTTATCAGTCCCCCTGCCAACTCCCTTCAAGACTTGCCCCTCCATTTGTCCTGAACTAGGCTACACTCAGGCTACACAAGGAGTCTATAAGTCTTGCATAGAAAAATAAGGTCTTTAAGAACCATAAGGTCAAAAAAAAAAAAAAAAACCAACCAGTTTAAAAAAAGCATTTGACAAATTGACTTGTAATCCACTAGATTTCTGGGGCATGATTGTGTGCAATCATAATCATATTCTTTTCTTCTTCAGTCCCTTGCCAATGGCTGTCATGCAAGTCCAAATCACTGAAGTCCTTTCTAACTCATGAGTGGTAAAAAATATCTGTTGCTGCTTGGATAACTCAATATGTCCCCTAAGGAAGCAGATATCTAGGGTTAAAGATAACATTAAGATTAGTAAAATTAAAATTAGAAAAATTGTTTGTATTAGCTGTGGAATCTTTATACGGATAAAGTTATCAAAAGATCTGGAGAAGGATTTAGACTGTACAAGACTGGTGGAGCAGTTTTGGTGTTAATTGGTGAGCAATTAAATACATATATAGAAAATCCCTATGGACACAATGGAGAAGAACACAGAGGATTTAACCCTAGACTGTTGTCCCTTTTAAAACACCAAGTGGTCTTATAGACAGACATAGGAAGATAGAAAATGGCATTCAGGGAATGTGGACTTAGGAAGGTCTATTTTGTGTGCTTAGACTCTCTTAAGGGGTTGTCATAAGAGGTTGGTTACCCTCAAGACGAGGAAGTAAAACAAAAAACTCTCCACACGAGAGAAACAATGTCCAATTTAAGCTGGACAGAAAAACATTTTTCAGCAAGAATGGTTTCATTCTATGTATGTAGCAAGACATGAAACTACTGAGCTGGCTGCAAGGCTGACTGTAGAGCAGTGTCATAGCAACAGAGGCTGGCCTCAGGGGCATGACAAAAGTTGGAAGTCTGAAGGCATCAGAGGTCCTCCTTGCATATTCAACTGTTAAAAGCTGAGATGGGACATCTGGGAACCCTGCTACATGCCGATCTCTGGGGACTACAAGGTCAACATGGCTACCAGCAACAGAAGTGCCTGTAAGCATAAAGTGTGGGATTCCTGGAATTCCTAATCTGCCCCTAACCTTTGTACATTTTGTTCAGAACAATTCTTCCCTACAGGCAAACTCAGAGAAGGGCAGCAGAGGAATTCACAGGGCAGTCTCACCATGAGTCTTCCTTATGAAAGGCACATTCCAAGGGTGCCTGCATTAGCAATGTGAAAATTGAAAATGCCTTCATACCCTCATGTTCTTGAAGCCCTACAGTATTACGAAGTAGAACGGGGTGAGAGGAAATCTTAATAGATCACAAACCTTGACTTATTAATTTGAATTTTTAACACCACATCTCCTAAATTCTCTGAGTTTACATGCTATGCAAGTACATCACTGAAAAATAATAATGGAACACAACTCAGGAATACCCCAAAGCACTAACTACAAGCATTATCTTCTGTGAAATTAGAAGCATACTGAAGTAGCAGGGGCAAAAGCTTTCCAGGGAGGTACTTATAATGTAATCAAATTGTAACCACCTTTAAGTACTCTGGCATGAATTCCAGAAGCTATTATGCTCATTAAGAATCAGACCAGGAGGAAATTTCTTTGTATACAATTTAAATGCAGCCTGAGAATCAAAACAAAAATGTGAGTTTTGTCCCTTTTGTTTCTTACGGGCAACCAGCTATACCATATAATTGCCCCATATCATTATGTGTGATGAGTAGGCTGTACAACACAAAGCCCTGGCCTAAGCTTACAATAGAATTGGAAAGAGTTCATTATTACTTGTTTCAAATCCAAAGAGAAGAGACATATGAAATAAATCACCAAAACACATCTGTCTGTGCTTGAACACCTCAGTTTTCTCTCAGAATCAATACAAACACAGTTTAGTTCCAACAAAAGGGAATGAATCACAACCAGCAGCATTAAATAATTTTAAAAATTATCAAATAAACATGGAAGTCTTTTACATAATCTTTATTTTTTGCACAGATAGTTTTTTATTTGTTCAGTTTTAGAATATTTCCACAAAGTGACTTACTTTTAGGTAATCAAAGCATACTGAATTTCCCATTGTAGATCTTTGACTCCTGTTTCTAAAAGGTCTAGACATTTAGTTCTCAAAAAATGTATGGCATCTATTTCTTCTTTATGCATATTTGTGAAACTATCAAATTCTTAATTTCACTGAACTCCTTAGTTCTCAAAGAAACACAATTTATAAAAGCTCACCTTCAGAATACATGCATCTTCATTCAAAAGGTAGTTGAAGCGCAGACCTCCAATCAGGAAAAAAATGAGACACTAATGTTTTTATGGCACTGCAAGCCAAGAAATTTATTTCAAAGTTAGGAACCTGGCTTTCCAATGTCCAATTTACATGATTCAGTATGCTCTAATTCCAGATCACAGACTAACAAGCCACACAGTTCTCTGAAACAAATTGCAGGTTCTCCTTGTGAACCCACTACAACTTCCATAAAAAAATTGTTAATTTGGGATACATCTGGGATGTCTGCCTAAAAAAAGATGATGGAAAGACAGGTTCAAGTGACCCATTCAGATGATATTTAATTCCACAAACTTTCATACAATTAACCAGCTTTGGTTTTGAGAGCTGCCAAAAGCTGACTTTGAGCCAGCAGTACACCTTGGAAGGAAAGGAGTACCCTGGGCAGTGGGAAAAGTATTGCCAACAGGTCCAGAGGGGAGATCCTTCCTTTCTGCTCTCCACTGGTGAGGCTACATATGGAGTGCTGGGATCAGTTCCAGACTTCCAAGTACAGGAGAAACATAGAGATACTGGAGAGAGTCCAGTGAAGGGCCACTAAGGTGATTTAGGGTCTGGAGCATCTCTCTTCTGAGAAAAAGCTGAGAGACCTGGGGCTTTTTAGCCTGGTGAAGAGAAGACTCTGGGTGCATTTAATTAATGTATATAAATGCCTGAATTGGGGGCTAAAAGAAGACAGAGACAGACTCCTCTCACTGGTCTCCAGAGAAAGGACAAGAGGCAATGGGCTCAAGAAAAAATACAGGAAATTCTATTTAAATATAAAGAAAAACAAAACAAAATAAACAAACCCCAAAGAAAGTTTTTACTTTGAAGATGTCAAACACTGGGACAGGTTGCCCAAAGGAGCCATGGAGTCTTTGATCTTGGGGATATTAATAAACTGACATAGCCCTTAGCAACCTGTTCTGGCTAACCCCATTTTGAGCAGGGATTTGGAGTAGACAAGTCTCCAAAGGTCCCTGCCATCCTCAACCATTCTGCAACTCCGTGAAATTAAATCTAAATCACAGAGGGCAGACTTTTAACTAGGAGAACATCAGGTTAAGAAGATACTTTGAACAATATTATACATTTCTTTTAGTGAATTATTTTGTTTTATACACAGATTTCTTAACAAGTAGAGGGTTTTTTTCTACAGTGTTTCACAATTACTTCTTCTCCTTGAGTATCATTCCTATGTTATTGCATGTTAGTTCTGTCTAGGGCAATATCCTCTTTAGGCTTGAAGCTGAAAACACCTATCACAGTAATACCATGAGACCCAACAGGCTGGGTTGTGATCATGTGACACTACATTGAACAGGACCTATAATGACAAATAAGAAGTTTCACACATTAGGGTGGAGAGTTAAACTGAAAGTTAATTGCCTGTTAGGAGGCTAATTTACCTCTGGTTCTTGGAAGATAAATACCTTTTCCCTTACTATGTTTTACACTGAATTTAGCAATACAATAAAAGATACTGAGAGAAATGTGCATCAAAAGTATGGTGTAAGAAAATTAACATGTTCTTAGTATCTTCCGTGTTATACCTACAAAACTTAAAATATCAGTTTTTTAAAACATCAATTAAAATGCTACGGCAAGAATCACCAGCTTAATTTTGACTTGAAAAAACTCATATTAATAATACACTTGTAGACTTCATCCATTTTCTAGTCCTGATGACCTTCTCTTAAGTAAGTACTCAGAGACAGCAGTGAAGCCAGCAGTCTGATGAGCATTTCCACCTTCCTGCCTGTAAAAAACTGTAAAAACTGTAAAATGGGGTTTACAGTTCTCTTATGTAGACTCTGATACTACTGGGGATTCACATTTCCTATACAGTAACATTAGGCCAGGCATTTGGCAGTGGAGTGTAAAAACCACACAATCTCTTCTGGATTTTTAGACACCCACTGTCAGTGCAGTTGCCAAGAACTGTTTCTTGCAGAACAGCACCACTGAATGCTCCCTGAAATGGGCATCTTTGCTCAACAATGCTGTACCTGAGATGAGTAAGCCAGCCAGGTTAAGGCTATTCCCCTGCAGAGCTGCAGCTGCTGTGGGGGCAGCACTCTTGACCAGATGTGTTCAAAGGTGCCATCAAGGGATAACCTCATGAAGTCCATCAGTTCAAGCAGGTAGGCTAAGTGAAACAATATTCATACAAGAGAAAGAAAAAAATTGCATTCCTTGAAAGATGCACTACAGAATTAAAAAAAAAAAAAAGAAAAAATAAACTGCAATATTTTATTCATAGCTTATGCTCTCTTTTTTCAGTTGAGTAAATGTTGAAGTTCACTGTAGTGTTTTCTGATACAGCCACATATCTGAGTTCTGTGTCATTACAAACATCACATCAGAAGAGCTGACTTCCTGCCAGAGTACATATCTGGTGAATGCCAGGAGATAATTTCACATTTACTTACTGTTATATAAAAGTCTCTTCCAAAATACTATTCCAAACATAACATTTTATTAGGCAACTATTTACCTGAACTTCCTTTTATGAAATAATAGGATAGAGCTAATGAATAATGTGATTTATCCAACAAATATATTTTGAGGTCTGGTTGTTTTGGTGTTTGTTTTTTTTTATTTTTATTTTTACAAATTCTTGGTTACTAAACAACTAGAATGATACATCAGAACAGTGTATGAGGAGGTTAATTGCACTGAGACCATATTACAGCTAAAAAAAGTAACATGTTATATTGCCTTATGCTCAAGCCTTTTGTATAATAATGTCTTTTAATAATACATTGTTTAAGGATTTAAAAGCTGAAATAGCATCATTGTATATCGTGCAACCACATACAGAGAAAAACAATGTAATGCTGAAATTTAGTGCTGGCAAAACTGTCAAGGGGTAACTTTTGGGTCTCAAAACCAAATTATTCAAATGCCAAAGTATTTTGTGTATAGCAGACTGTGACATCTGTTTAAGAAACAGTAGTTCCTACAATGGTTTCCTGTGTCGGCGCATAGGATACAGGGAATATTTAATGCAGCAGAGGAAAATAGAGAACTAACTCTTCAGTAATCTCTGTCTGCATAGCACTGCTATTCAATGTTTTATTTCAGAGAGGTTTTATACTTATTATGTTTACATTCTTCTATTCTGGCTCAGCAGAGAGCTTGGTGGGGCTGTGACACAAACTTTTACAAAAAAATCACCCTTTACTCAAAAGCACTAAATGGACAGAGTTGAATAAATAAGAGTTTCCAGCTCCCTGCTGTTCAGACCAGGCTGTGCTGATGTCTCCCTAGGAGAAAGATGATGCCCTACTGCTGCTCAAAAAAAATTGCTGCCTAGCATAATGTGGAGAATTTCCTTGTATAGAAGAAAATGCTACAAAAAGTGTTTTTAGGAAATGTTAAAAGGCGGGTGGTTCATTTTCCCTTACCTGCAAACAACCTGGGATATTCCACTGGTGGCTGCTTAATACACAATTTGTTAGCTACCTTTCAGGTAGCTAGAAGAGTAACACTTGACTTCAAAATTTGTGATTGCCACTTTCTTTTCTGTTAGTTTGTGATAAGACCCAAGTCCATGTTCTTTCTCTATAATCTATTTTGTGTAATTTGCACATGAAAGAGCTGTAAAGTGCCCTATATCTTTTAGGCAGGAAGAATGTGCAATTGTAAATCTATAATATATTTAATTATTTTTCAAAGAGGAAGAATTTCTTAAATAACTGTAAGTGCCCTGTCTGTATCTTTGGACTTCTTGAATTCCCAGTCAGTTCAGCATAACTTTAAAGAGAAAATAAATCATAATCATGGAAAAAATTCCCATCTACTAATTCCAAAACTGAATCTCTACTGATCTTCAAGTGGTTTTACCTTTAACGTCTTAATTTAATTCACCACTTCCTTAGAAAAAGATAACGTTCAAAACATTGTCTTACTCAACAACACCTAATAACACTTAATATTCACCATTCAGATAACTAAGGACATCACAAATCCCATCTCCCATGGAGATGCAGTCACTCTGTTTTGAAGTTCCTCAGTAACCTGCAATCCTGCTGCACAAGAAGGAATACCTCATTTAAACCAAAACATAAGGCAGTTGAGTATAAATGAAAGTCAGGGCTGAGCAATGTCCATCCAAACCTGAGTGGCAAAGGAAAATAATCCCCTAGACTAAATCCTCTCACATTTGACACAGACTGACTCAATGGAACAGTTTACAACATGAATTCATGGACAATTCTGTAAGTACAGTAGACACTAAAATGGAGAGTAAGAGCAAACAAATGTCACAGAAAAAGATACCAGGAATTTTCTAATTGGCATTGTCACTGAATATGTCATTTTCCACTATGATGGCCAGGCTGTGCTCATCTTTGTCTGTGTTTAATGCCCCTCCCTACCCTCAGACTTGAGAGTTTGGCACACACAACAGGTACAGGTATTCTCTGATGGGAGGGAGCTATAATCTTATGTCACATTTAAATCTGGTTAAAAATTAAACATTTCCAATCTCTCTCTGTCAGCACATCGTATAGATGTGATAAAAAGTCTGCATCTATACTAGAATATAATATTGTGTTTGGAACACTTTCCAGTGTTTCTTTGGCAAAATAACAGTGCATCATGCATCCTCATAAACAAACTCCCTTGGTCACTAACACAGCACAAAGGGATGTACTGTGGCCAATGGTAATTCCCTGGGAATTGTCCAGACAGTGAATGCTAACTTAGGCAAAGCCCATGCCAGGGACTGGACCAGCTAGGACCTTTATAAGGAAAGTTTGAGCCTATGCTTTCAGTGTATATTTCAAGACTGTAGATGTAGCTGCCAGGTTAGATCTCCCATTTCAGGGTGAAGTTCTCTTATTGCCAGTGAATTACAATAACTCCCAATATTTCTCACTCTCTGTTCAGTTCCAGATCAGCATAGATTCCTGGGACAGAGATAAAGCTCACCACAAACCTCCATTTCACTGCTCTGCCTTCCTTTTCTCTCCATAACTGGCCCCAGTGGAGCATGGAAAAACAAATGGTTTCAAGAACCTGGAGCTGGATTCCTTCTCTGATTTGTGGTCAGTGGAAGAAAAGGGAGCTCTAGGGCTCCTGGCAAGGTAGATGAGAGAAAATACAGGAACCAACTGCAGAAGGTGGATGGTATTCCCTGGGCAGGGGAACTGCATGGACCTTTTGCCTAAAAAATTAGCTGAAGCAGAAGGTGGATGATATTTTCATTAGATTTCTCTGAGAAATTCTGAGTCCCAAACCAACAAAATTCCTCTTTAATTGAAAGGAAAGGAGAAAGTGGAAGGGGGAAGGTCTGGGGACATGGGAGGTGAGGAGAGATGTAAATGTATTATTTTTCTCTAAGAAAGTTGATTCTTTATTAGATATTTATGGTTTTTGTGTGCTCATCCAACTCACTGTGCATTGCTTCAGCATTGTCTTTGCTCTGTGTGATTCAGTTTAGGTGGATTTGCAATTTAGGTGAGTTGAAAATTTAGCCAAAATTTAAAAATAAACAAAAACATTTTTACTGAGCACAATAAAGAAGAAATGTCTCAATTTTTCATCAAGTTTTGCAGATGCCATCCAACTAAGACATTTATAAGGATGATAAATCCCTTTTTTTTCCCTAGAAAACCAACTCCTATAAGTTTTTAGTTCTTTTTTTCCAAATGAGGTTGCTAGACCTTCTTTAAAAATGTTTGCAATAGTTTTTATAATATATGAAAACAATATTTCTGCATGTCTTATTGTTAGGAAATGAAAGAATTGATTTTTTTTCAAGCAAGAAAGCAGGAAATCAACCTTTTGCAGTTATTTGGTGAGTAAGTTTTTACCCCCTGTGGTTATGCTTTGTCAAAATTACAGGCCTTTGAAAACAAGGTGTTATAATAGAAAATGTCAGTCATCCTTAATAACAGATTGACTAAATAACACTGCCTATGATGCAGAATATTGTAAAAAAAGAAAACAGAAAAAGAAAGAAAAACAAAATTTTGAAAATCATTCAACTTACACATCTGAGGAACAGTTGGAAATTCACACAGGATTTGTTTAGCCTCTGGTAAAAACCACTACCAGAAAAAAATATTGCTCTTTTATCTCTGTAACACTATGAATTAAATTTTTAGCAAAATCTTAGATTTAAAGAAATGGATGGCTCTCTAGGGGATGTGAAATGCACTTTCAAGCCTCTCATTTTTCAGAAGAGGGGCTAAAAGGCAGAAGAGATACATGAAGACTTCAAGATTTTTACCTACTATAACAATAATCACTGCTTCCCAAATATTTTTCATATTCTGAGTCAAGCAATTATTATACAAGATATAAAATATTTTTTAGAATATAGTAACCCATAGAAACTGAAACATATTTCCTTTTTAGAGATGTAGAGAGAGCTTTCGACAAGGAAAAATATATTAGATAATTTTGGAAAATATGGACAGTTACTCTCCAAGCCATCTTTTCTGAGTAGAAAACTGTGTAGAAACCTGTGATCTCTGAAGTTCTGAATCCAGAATAGTATAGCATTTTTGTGAATAAGTAACTTGGAAATACTTTTGGAGGTTGAACTCTGTCACTTACTGTTAGCTGAAGATGGTCTTAGGGGATATATCAACAACCTTGCTGAAGAACCCAAAATTCAGATCAATGGACTAAACATGTGCACTTTGACTAAGAGAATTCCACAACTATAACGTGTGCCATGAATGCACAATAATTTTTTGCAGTCTAGGAAGGTACAACCAACAGTAATCAGAGGTCTGAAAACAGAAAAAAATAGAAAAATTTCACATGATTACAGTAACATCCAGCAGGCTGTTGATCAGAAATTGAGAACAGTACTATCACTGTTTTATTTATAAAATGAACATAATATTGTTCAAAATTGGTTTGTATGGGCCTCGTGATGTTTGCACGGACCATTGTTTGATGTTTGGTTACTACTTTGTTTGATAAATATGGTATCCTGGGCTATAAAGAGTCGACTTTATAGCCACAACAAGTGAATTTCTGGGTGAACAACTATCTGAAAAGTGCAACATATAAATTGTAGGGAACTCGGTTGAAACTGGACACATTAACTTCAAGGAAGGTAAAAACAGGAGTTAAAACTGTTGAAGTGTTGCCATGAAAAGATGGATTTATAAAACAGGGATATGGAGTTAGTAATGAATACAAGGAGAGGAGATAGTAATGAAAGAAGGGAAATAAAGAAAATGAAGAGAGATACATGTAAAATTAGATCATTTCATTTGGAAAAAAAATGAAACTAAATAAACCAGAAAAGTGTTCAGGGATTTATAATGTCTTAAACAAGTATGAAGTGTCATCCAATTAATCGAATGATACTGCACAGTCAATTTGCTGTTGTAAACATCAGCACACATTTTGATGGCAGAAATCATGACTGACTGCTCAAGGACAGCAAATACAACACAAAGCCTATCTTCTTTCCAGCTTATAAATTTACAAGATGCTGCACATGAAAGGTGAGAAGATAAATGAAAGACAGCATATTCTAATATGCAACATGTTTCCCTCTGCCAAAGTAGGATGGTAGAGGGATTAGATTAAAAAAAAAAAAAAAAAAGGAAAAACAACAAATTCAAGATGTAGTAAAGTAAGCATAACAGTGCTGGTTTGTAATGGCATTTGTGCCATCATTTATCACTCAAAATATATTCTTACACCTCTGCTGCGTCATTGCACCTCAGTTCAGTTGCTGCAATGTATTCATAATCATGGAGGGTGGGCTGAGGGGAAGAGTGGAAAATTTAAACAGTGACAACCTGAAAAAACATCTTTTGTTCCTATTCAGTATATAGTGAAAAAGAAAATATAAACAATATATACAGAGAATAAGAAATAAGGACAGTAATTATCTTCTTGTAAGTACTGTATCACAGGCAACCCACAACCCTGACTGGCTTTTCAACATAAGGACAACAACGAGGAGACAGGAGGAATTTCATGTGACCCAAGAACATCAGACAAGAATTTCAGTCATTGTGTATCAAACCCTATAGAGTAGCTAAACTGAACTTCACACAATAAAGTAGCCAGAAGTCCCATATATGAAAAAATATGTCCCCTGTTGTGCCCTGTTACCCAGTTCTCACACACATGGATTCATCATGTGATCCTGAATACAGAACTCAGTGAAGCTATTTTCACTATTCTCAAACATAGTTTATCACAGATAAAACCCATCTGATCTTTCCTTTTCCCACATCTCTCCTCTCAAGGCTCTGTAGAGGTAACAGCTTAGATTTGGATTACATGGTAGTTTTATTCAAGGCTGTTGTCTATTAGTAATGTATTCATATGAGTACAAAAAAACCCTCTTTTTTAGAAAATTGCATCTTTTGACTCAGGTAGCTCCTACCTTCACAATCTCTCAAAATAAATTAAAATAAACTTGCTTTTATTTTTCTTTTAAGTTCTGTTTGGCAATTTTGATTCCTACAAATAAAACTTACCAACAGAGCCCTTAACACAAAGCGATGATTAGCAACTAGAGTTTATGGAGAAAAAAAAGAAAAAAAGGAGACTTTAAACTTCAAGCAAAGGCATAGGTGAGGAACACACTTCCTGTAGAAGTATCTCCACAGTGTTACAAGTGGCTGAGCTACATGGTTCGAAGTTATTTTTTAAGTGAGTGAGGTTAAGACAGAAGAAATCCCACCTCTAATAACTTACTTACAGAACACAAAGGTTGACAAGATCTATGTGAACGACAATCTTTTAACTGTCTGCTAAAATGAAACATTTTTGTCCCACTTATGAAATCAGCAACAGACATAAAATATCAGTAAATTCTAATTTAAGGGCAAAATGTTCAATCTCTCCTCAAAACATAAGGGTTTGTTGACTCCCTGTTATTAAACTGGAGGTAAACCCTTTTGAATCTGCCAGTTGTAAGGGGCCAAATTATAACCAAGGGTTTCAGATAAGAAAGATATTCTCCTAAACCACTTGGTACTGTGTCTTCTCATTCTCTTTTGAATGAGAAACTGACTTTTATGTCTCTACTTGATAATTGACACATTCTTAATTGACAAACTGATGGTTTAAGTGAATGTGCCTATTTCTCAAGTCACTACAGCAAAGTCTATTCATTTAGAAATAACATGCCAGGTTATAAAATGCCCAGATATAGTCTTTGAAAGTTGTGAGCAGGTGAAAAGTTAAGTTATTGACAGCATCTTATAGTTAATTTAATTTTCCTAGATGGCAACTTTATAGTTGAGCTGGTTTTGCATCACAGAATGATGGCTTTCAGAGCCTTGTGTGACCAAAGAAAACCAGGTGCTTTCTGTGAAGGTTGTGCTGTGGGTCTTGCCTTTGCCAGGCTACCATTTCCAAAGTCAGAAATAGACTGAATATCAGGAAAAGAGATGAAGAATGCCATGATTTCCTTGCATATCAACACATACATTTCCCCTGGGTTACTTGAAACAGTAGGTTTTAATATGTCTCTAAAGAGAAAACAGTTCTGATGGATGAATCCTGCCTGTGTGAGAAACAGAAACATGCATATGGATTAATGAAAGACACATTAAACCTATAAAACAAAGTTCATCTGGTGGTGAAAGTGCTCACTTGCCATGACAGATACTGGGATCACCATGAAATGGAGACTTGGTCACTGCTGACCTCAGTCCCTGAGTCAGCTGCACTTGCTGCACAACCAGGGTACATCACTTCTACTCTCACATGCTCATTCTTAGTAAAAGTAGGTGACAATATTTACTATACTTTCTGTGATTTATAAAGATAGAAAACATGGTAGCTGAATATCTATGCAGTTCATCAATAGAGATTCATCAAACTGGGATTCAAAGGGATGTTGTCAGTAACAACATTTTCAAGGAGGTATTTCCATCTGGTCATGATTCCATCCAATTTACACTACACTTAATGGCAAAAAACATAATACCAATCTCTGTACTTTTTACACAATTCCCTTCACATCAATAATACTTCAATTAATACACACACTGGTAGATTCAAATGTAGACTGTTCACAACCTAAAAAAGCAATTTTGGTTGGAAATTATACCAATATGAGTAAAATGAAACAACACTACTTTTGATATAATTTAGTATTTTATCTATTCTTAACTTTGTAAAATAAAAACATTTGGCAAACTTCCCAATAACAACTAGGAATTATTTTTTAGGAGGGAAAGTATCAATCTGTCCTCCATTAAAAATCGTAACAGCTTTTAGGCAAAAAAAAATTAGGATCTGATGTTTTCTTACTCATTAATGACAGTGTGGAGTTATGATCTATCCTACCTGAAAAGGATCTTTTATGGCTTATATTGAATTAGAACTTGTGTCATACTATGGTTCTTCAGAAATATACAGAACAGTACTTAAAACTCTTTGAACATTTAATAAAGCTTTACATTCTAGAAAGTATTAAGTAATTTATTAAGTAAAAAAAATGTTTTTTAAATTGAAAGGGAAAATCTGGCTTTGATAAAATATTACACACTGAAGGTACAGTGTCTAAATAATGGTATTAAGGAAACTTCTTTTTTAGTCTTATTGCATCAATCTGATGGAAATTATATGTCAGACCACAGAACAACATAAGCATAACTCAAACTGGGTTTCTTTCTTGTGGGAATAAATTACAGGCATGTGATTCAGTTAAACAAGAACAAAAAATGTTTTCTGATGGGCTTTGACCTCGTGTCATGCAACTCCCCACAGAAACTGAAAGAAAAGGTGTGAGTGTCATCTACTCTTTCCTGCAGGTCACATATCCCAGGACCTCTCCATGTGCAGAGTCACTTTAAAGACTTCCAGAGTTATGTCTGCATTCACCACAGCTGGATTTTATTCTTATAGTCTTGGAAACAGAGAAATGGATGATAAGTGGCTTCAACTCTGTCATCACCCACAGGAAGCTAGGCAGCAAATAAAATTGTCAAATAGCTCAGGTTCACAGCTACAGCTGGAAATCTGGGTTCCAAATGCTCCTTCCATTCTCTTGACAGCTGTTTCCACAACCTGCTCATTTCCCTGAAGTAAATTAATAGCTTCCTTTCCTAGAGCAGCAGTGATGATGACAAATTTGGCCACCCAAATTTCCCACAAATTGGCCAAACCCTGTCACCATCTATGATTACAGTCCAGGCCAGGGTGGATGCACTATGTGCAATAAAGAAGAAGAAATCAGAGTGCCTTTCTGGACCATTGCTTCACACTTTGCAAAACTGCCTTTTACTGCAATATCTTGAAAACCAGACAGCAGCATTTTATACCAATTTCTGAAATAATTTAACTTCAGTTGGCAATAATTAGTTTTAAAATTGAGTAGGTGATGGATGTTACAAAAGGTACTAAATCAAAGAATAAATAGCTCAATAAATATTTACCATTAACAGCAGTCTTTGTTCCACATAATTTCTGCAGTTCCTTTAATCAGCGTCTGATTTGTAAGTCAAGAAGAAAAAAAATGCACCTTATCAGCACTCCCTGCACCATGAGTGTCTCTGAAGACAATGAAAATGGTGCTTATTTAAAATTGTTCTTTACTTATACACCAAATGAAAGTACTTTATAGGCACTTTTTATTTCATTACAAGCTTATTTCAGGTCACCTTAGATGATATCTTTCAGATCTGATGAAAGTATCACACTTTCACACTTTTCACACTTGAATAACCACTGAATTCAGGTAGTCCTTTCTGATTTACACCTACGTAACTGAGCACAAGATCAGGCAGCTGCTCTTCCCCAAGGGACTGGAATTAACATTCAAATTTCAGGGAAGGTTTATTGCAAGGCAAGTAAAGACCTTGCAATGTCTTGATGGTAATTTCTTGTATCCCATCCATGCTAATCCTACCAGGACAGAGTTTCAGCTGCTGCAAACAATTGTAGCTTCAAGATTTCACCTGAGTTAAACATTCTCACTAGCTGAAAATCCAGCTAACCGTTCTATAGTGCATCCTGCAGCACATCAGGAGGAGCATAGTAAATTCTTTATGGAATTAAATGAGGGGAAATATGTTAATGGGGAACTATGTCTGTGGTGTTACGCACACAAAAGACAACATATTTAAAATTATATTCCCCCAAGCAATTTTGACTCAGCTGCTTTGTATAAATGTATTAAAGCATTAAAGCTAATATCAGGTGCTGAAAACCAGAATGCAACATATGTGCCAAAGGATTGAGATATCACCACTGCGGGAACTGTAACTATTAATTTGCTGATTTTAGTGAAAATAAAGACTAACTTCTGGCATTCTTTTTCTCTATTTATTTACCATTTTGCCTTTTTAGTTTTACTACAATTATTCCCACCCAACCTGCTACACTAGGTAAAAAATTATACAATATGAACAAAGATGATAACTCACAAATCAGCAAGATGTCAAATATTGAAATGCAGTTCTAGGCAGAAAAGCCAATGTTATATGGACCTCTTCCAGCCAAGGTCTTACAGGTAGCAGAATTTAATTCTTAAATACCAAAATTAAATATTTCGTTCCTGAATCTTTATTAGACCCTAGAGAGCCAAAGCAGGGGAAATTCTCTGCCAAACTAAAAGCAATTAGAAGCCAACCCTTACAATTTTTAGAAAATATCTGTAGTGCACAGTAGCTTATGCTAATTCACTTGTCCTGTTTCCACTGAAGAATGTATGAAGATGTTTATGAGTCAAAAGGATATAAAGTTATGTGGTTGCCATTTATGCTGGAGAAAATGGCAGTAACATTTTCTTTTTTATTGTTGAAAGCAATAAACATGGAAACTTATAAAGAACAATTTGTGATTGGCATGCAGAATAAATTATCATAGAATCAGAACTCTATAACCTTTCAGATATCTTTCATCCAAGTAGCCTTAAGCAAAGATAAACAACCTCCTAAAAGTTAAAAAAAGAATTGATTCAGTTCAGTAAAGTGATGGATGATATAGGACTAAAGGGTAGCTAATTATTAGCTATAACATTAAACAAGTAGTTAACAAAGATTAATCTTCAAGACAGTTTACAACAAGTACAGATAGCTCATTAGATTACTACATTTTTGTGCCTGAGTAATAGAAATTATGCACAATTCTCATTAATGAGGATGTTATTTCTTCTCTGCATTAATACTTGGTATTTTCTTTTGTTTGAACATCATGTTTGATATGCATAAAAAAGACTATGACCAGATGAGTCTTAATTGGAAAAGAAACTAGCACTTAGAGTTAAACATAAATTCCTAATTACTTTTCTTTTTTAAGATTAACCTTTTCTATGTTGCTAATTTTAAATTACAAAATTGTAATTTAAAATTAGAATCACAATTTTGTCATGTTGATGAGATATTGATTTGGTCTTTATTTGACACAATTTTTTTTCTAAATGTTAAGCATGGAAATCCACATATTACCACAGAATCTTTCTACAGTCCATTGAAATGTGTGCTTTGCATCTGGAACAAAATATAGCTCTGAATACTTGTTGTCTTCTAAAATGCTGCACTGTTTTGAATAAAAAATTGGCTTAAAATATAATTCCAATACTATTTACAAAACACTAAACATATAAAAAAGGAAGGAAGATCTCTAGGAAATTTTTCTAAATACATAATTGTTCTAGATAAAAAAAGTAATGTCTTTTTTTTAAAGATAAATTTTTTTTACAGCTTAGTTCCATTAACCAAAAGGAACAATTTTAACTATTATTCCCTGTCTGAAAATGCAAACATAAATCTATGACAATAGCATATTTGTGTGGTGTTGAGCTCTCTTGATGTTCACAGGAGCCATTTTCTGCAGTACCCTTCTGCCATGTTGATGTATTACAATACATTTAACCAGTACTCCAGATCCTTGCACATAGTATTTGTCCTTTTCTTCACTGCACATTTTCAAATCAACTGATGAAAGACTAATTTTCTTCCTTCTTTTCAAACAACTTCAAGACAATTATCATGCCTGAATTCCAAAACTCGAGGAAATAGCTCTATCAGACAGCTCTTATTAAAGAGGTTTTAATTAACTATATTTTAAGATTAAATAAAACTATATACAGAAAGAACTTTCTCTACAGATTTCTGACCTGGATAATTCAATTTCTTTCTTGGCTATATGAGTGATCTGCAGCTATGCTTCCAATCTATTCTTGGAAGTGCCCCTCATTTAAGAGTCTCCTGATTTCAGTCTTCATCTCTAGGTCAAGCTGAGAAGTATCAGTTGAGAAGAATAAGCATGAATAAATCACATGCATGTCAGTACACCTGCTGTGTACAGCACTTGGCACAGCTAAATCTCCCAATGGCCTACGTTCTGCTTCTGTGTCGAGAGCAGATCATCCAAACAGCAATTTCATCACATTACTGAAATGAAAATAATATGACTCATAAGGTAGATCTGTATCCACAACCATACTTAATGTCTGATATCAGAACAGTCTGAACTAAAACCATTGCATAAAATGGTTTTTGAACAAAAAATCATCACATAATGCCATTTTATAGACATAATGTCTTCTACTCCCCTTTACCTAGTGAAGTGCAACTATTGAGAGATAACGGTTTCAATCTTGCATGTAAGGGAAGAGTTCTGTGCACCTGAGTCAGAGAATCCAGGAAAATGTATCAATCATCTGTAGGACTTAAAAGACCATAAGATAGTTCATAGAGAAAAAAGCAAAGCCCCTTTAACTCAGTGTTCTCTGGCCAACAGACAAAGCCAATGAAAGGGATCCAGTCTTAATAACACTTAATGGCTCAAGCACTTCTCAAATCTGAATTCAACTTTCACTGTTCTTTGAATCTCAGCTAGTTTTTACCATCCAGGTTATCCTCTGACAAGCATATAATCTTGTCTACATAATGTGCAAACCAATTACTTCTTTTATTTGTTCCAGATGAGATAAGAACTCTTGTTCCCTACTTACCTTCCCCGTTCCTCAATTCTATAGGATTCTGCACCACACAAAATCCATTTTTTCTTTTCTTGCACTTTAAAAAGGTTTTTTTTGTGTCTTAAAATACCATACTTTTGACTACCTTGATAATCTTGTCTGTACATTGTGTTTCTAATAAAGGATACAAACAGCAGATACCATTCAGGATGTGCACTACTAGTGCACATATTATGTGTACTATATTTTCATTTTCTTCTTTTTTTTTTTTTTACCTTAATAATTTTATATGTTTTTAGTTACTGGAAATTGAGCTAAAGCTTTAATATTACACAACTAGAATCCCAATCCTGTATTGTAGCACTTGGAAATGAATGCTCAGTTCAAAGCTCATCTCTATGTTAATAGGTTGTTTCCCAATGCCTCATTTTCTAACCCATTTATTTGATACTATACCACTCAGTCAGCATTGGGATGTCCTTCTGCAGTTCTTCAATGTCACCTTCCGTGTTTCTAAACAACTTGACAATCATAATAACTTAATATCAGCACTTAATATTGTGAACACATCAAAGATCCCCATAAAATGCAGAAGTGCCTTCCCTTCACAGTAAGGCCTGCCCATTCCCACAGTTTGTCCTACCTTGTAAATATTATTTATGGAAATATCATCTTTTGTTCCTCACAATGTCTTTATTAAAAGATTTTGGTAATGGTGTGGCCTTGGAGAAAACTGGGTATGTAATCTGCAGGTCCCTTAATTATGCTCATTCATTCATTCATTCATAAAAATCCATAGATTCATAATAGATGACCTCCCATTACAAAACTGGTTTTAACTCTTCCTTCATCCACATGCCCCATAGCACTGTTCTGGCTAATTGATTTGATACATATTATCCTGTCTGCATTAGTTTGAATTCTCCCAAGTAACAGTTTGGGAAATTCACATCACAACTGTCAGCTTCTGAATCACTGGTACTGAGTTAACTTTATGCAAAAGTTTACACACCATGATCAATAATTCATTTAATTCATACCTTAGTTCCATTAGATATCTTCATATCTTTCTAGCTGTACTTGTTTATTGTTTTCAATTGTTGTATAATGATTTTACTGACATTTGCACATTAGACAAATCTCCAAATTCACTTTGCATTAAAACAAGGTCTATCGTATGCTGTTTGCCCTCTCCAACCCACTGAACATGGGTGTAAAAATTTTTTTTGTAAATAGTTTTTCTGACAGGGATTTATCTTTTCAAACTGTATTTTACATATATAGATCTTGTTTTCCCTAAATACTCTCTGGCTTCCCCTTACCTCAGTGTGTTTGGTTTTTTGGGGTTTTTTTTCTTTTTTTTTAATTAGTTTTAAGCATTTTACATCATTTTCTATAAACTTCTTTTGACAGCCTTGCTACTGATTTATTTTAATCTGCTATGGTTTTTACTTCATATTCCTTTTTTTCTCTAGGATTTAGCCCACCATTTAACTGGGAGGAAAATAGGGGATTTTTTCTTCCTTCATTTTCTTTCTAAGAAACTTCTGTTCTTAACTATTATTCACATTGATTCTCAATCTCTTTTATAATACTGATGTCATATCATTATGGCACAACTGTGTACATGTAATGTGCAAATATATATCCTCCTAGCTGCTCCTTCTAATTATTTTTTAACATGATTTTCTAATTTAGGCACATGCCCTTACTAAAACTAGGCATTATCACACTGGGGGATGGTCTTTGCTCATATTTCTGGAATGTAGGTGCCCTATGGCCACTGATGTTTCATATTTTGCTAATAGACATTTGTAACCAAAGCATATGCACTGCTCAAAATCAGTTCTCCCTTTGTGGGATACTAAGAATTATTCCATTGTCTGTCATTTACAGGGTTAAAGAGTTTTGTGGTTTGATTTTTATAGAGTATGTTTGTTAAGGGTAGCATTTTAACCATAACTTATGAAGATGACTGGTATTGGATTACATTCTGGGGTTCAGGGTTTTGGGTTTTTTTCCCAGATAGAATGGGGTTTTTTTCCTAAATATGTTATGGTCAGTATTTGTCAAAGTTTTCACCTCAGCTGTTTCTTTTTCCTTTATTTTCTGTGAAATGCAAGAGAATAGGCTGAGGGGAATTTCTTAACTTTTACAAATTAAAAATAATTTTTCTAAGAGATTATTGTTTTAAATAGTTAGATAAGTACTTCTGACGTTTATTGCGATATTTGATAAATTTTTGTGACTACAGTTGAAATAATTAATTATTACTGCTCTATTAGTTTTCACTCTTTTAAATGTCTCACAACACTATTCTCCATTTGCTCTGATGATGAGGTCAGCAGTAAAAACCTATTCGATTTTCTATCCTCTCCTGCAGGTTTAGTTCCACATGTCCATTTTTATTACCTATATCCTTTTGCAGCGGAATAGTTTAGGACTAGATCACAACGTATGATTGATCCTTTCAGCTATATTTTGGTAATTCAATAAACAAATTTTCTCATTTGGCCAGCCTTCCTTTTAAAAAATTCTCTTTGATGATCATACATACAGTACATGCTACACTAAATTTGGCTCTCATTACTCCAAATCGCTTACTTGACAATTTAACTCTTTCTCCAGATTTTACATCAACATGCTATTATCTTACTGCTTTTTTTTCTCTCTCTGCTTTGGAAATAAAAGTGAAAGGTAAATCCTGATAAATTGTATTCAGAATAGAATTAATCAATGTCAGAAACTCTTGAAGACCTTCTTTATAGTTCCTTTCCAAAGTAGAAGCAGTACAGGATTTAGCAGACTGTGAACTAATGTTTAAGACAGCAGCTATATACCTAAGTAACAGATTAGTTTGCTTCACCAAACTCAGAATAACATTTTTGCTCCTCAGTGTTCATTTCCATGTGTAACAGGAACTATGACATTTTTAAGGAGATTAATACCCCAGAATGAAAAGAAATCAACTTATTTCTAATTAGGTCCATATAAGTTTGTAACTACTACTTCAGAAAAAAATTTAAAAACTCCAACAGCACAGGAGATAACTTTTTGGAAGATTCAGAGTGCATCTCGGAGCATTAAAAGCAAGGATTATTCTATACCTTTTACTGTGATATAATTCCAAATGTTATTTGTTATTATGCCTTATTAGGTTTCTAGCACTTGATGATCATAGTTCTGCACAGTCTGATTCCCTTTTTACCTGTGCTGATTACACATTTATTCCTATTCATTTTCTATTTTTTTTAAAGCTGAAAACTATTATCATCTTCTGCATTTAGTGTTCTCATTTCACTTTACCATTATTGTTTTATTCTGGTATCTGACTTATTTTCTTCATTCCCTTTTACCTTTTGTGAATACAATTTGTAGGGTTTTAACCAGTGTAACCAACCTCACAATTCAATTTATTTTATTTCTCTTACTCAGCAACACCTGTTTCTTTTTGTGATATTTTAGTTTTCAGACAGACAGTTGATTGACAGGTTTGGAAGCAGAAGTCCCATTTGTGTGTTTACCAGATTTGAGCAAGCTGAAGCAGTAAAATATTTTATCAAGATATCCCAGCTTCCTTGGAAAGGCCACTGATGAGGTATTTAGCCCAAGTTCTCTTCTCTAAGTCTTCCCATGATGTTGCTAGTTGTAAAGGGATTTTGTTTTTTAAATGGATCACTGCCTACTGGACTTAGATAAATTGGCAATTTCTGCCTTAGGAACACAGAAGTTTTTTCGCAGGCCAGAAAACATCTATCAATTGCCTGGTTACAACTCCTGCATTCCTTTATAAATACACAGCACCTGTTCACCCTCTTCAACAACACAGAGCTTCATGGTATGTTCCAGGGAAACTTTTCTGAGGTGAGGAAATGCTTCCATTGCCATTCACAGACAACTAAATCAGGTAAAAGAGATTAAAAATGAAACTTCATAAAATATTGAGGAATTAGTTTATCCAGCTAAACACCTTTCTTTGATGATCTGAGTTTAAATGAAATGCTCAAGTGCACACAAACCAGCTGCCAAACAGAGCTAAGTATTTAAGCCAACTTTGTCCACCATTATGTCAAGTCTTAAATTATTAAAGCTTTTCCATTGTATTTTTTTCATGTGGTTCCAAGTCCCTGAGATAAATTTTGTGCCCTAATGTGAAGAAAGGCTCATTAGAAAGCATCTCTAAAATAGCTTCCTAAAATCACTGTTTTGTTTTACTTAGAGAAGTCAAATATTTGGTCAACTGCATAAAAGTTGTCCAAGTTTGTGACATTTTTATTACCACAATTTCCCTTATTATAAAATAGTTGTTGTCTTCAACTTTTATCTCGAATTATGTAGCATTCATGTAGGTCTTAACTCTAGTTCCTTGATACTCCATGTCCAGTGGCTTAACATGGAGACAGGTATTTAAAATTTGTTAAAGAAACCTGCAGTCCATTTGCAAGGAAGATTGAATCATATCCTCCTAACAAAATATTTTCAAAGCACAGCTCACTCAGATATAAAGAAATTCTCAGCTTTTCCAATGATTGCATTACTATATCAATATCTTGGACATGTAAGAATGATGTAAAGGATGTGAACATGTTGGTCACAGATGAAACAATGGAAAATACACTTTGTGTGACAAAAACCATGAAAAAATAGCAATGTTTCTGTAGATGAATGACAGCGTGCTGTCACTTCAGATCCAGAACTGCATGGGTAAGGCTCTTCTGAATACCTTTGTATTTAAAACTGATTCAATTCCTCAATTACTGATCAATTCTGCTAAGAGCAACAAGAAACAACCTTCTTATTAGGAACCAAAAGCCCTTGGCTAAATTAAATCAGAGGCAGTCACCCAGCTCAGCTGCTACTAACAGATCACCTTTTAATTTTGGGAAACAAGTCCTCTTGTTGATGTGCTGAGCATGACATGAACAGTACAAGTCCGGAGATTAGTGTCAGTGTATATGAAATGTTTCTTTCTTAGCCAATAATAAAAAAGTATTTTGATTGTTTTACCTGTTCTAGTATTTAAATTATGTGAAAGCTGAACATTTCATAGGGTACACTTGCAACAGAGGAGATGAAATTGAGTCCAGCTATCCACATCTTCACTGTCCCATTGATGCATTTTTCCCAAAGGCTCATAATCATCATCCTTTTGTTGTGAATATCAGTAACTCTGGAGCACAAAGCACAGTGTGTAGCTTTAAAATGTGATGTGGGAACTAAGCATCTGTAAGCAATCTTGCTATTTCTGAGTCAAAATTCAAGGTAGAATATAGTGTGGATTAAATATAAACTGCTCCTCATAGTGCTGTTATTTCTTGTCATCTTCTAAGTTGACTATCCAACTGAAAAACGACAAGTTTTAAAATCATGTAGTACAACTTCTGATTAGAGTAATTTGAAACCAAAATTCACTGTTCACTATCTAGAAATTTAAATTTGAACTGAATGTCTGCATTCTCTTTACAGTCAGTGGAAAGCAGCATGTTTATTCACAATTAATTTACTGTATTATAAATTTCTATTTTAGAATGAGATGAATGTTTAAGTTGAATGTTTTGTTGTCCATATTTGCTGAGATTAATCCTCTGCTTTACATATAAAAAACCTGATTGATTCCACACAAAGATGTGGTGGGGAGGGAAGGCCATTCAGGAGCTGGATAGAGAGTTCCAGAGTGTGACTTTAGCAACACTAAAGTGATCACAAGCTGGCCGTAGCACCTGTCCATGACAAGAACTTCATTAGCCAAGCAAAAATTCTTTGGCACATTTTAAAGCCATAGTTCTTCACAGCTGCATCTGCCTAGGGACATCCCTTTCCTACAGATCTTTGTTTTCAAGTAACTTTCAAGAAGAAATTCATACTTAGCAAAATATATACAACAGTTTTTCATCAGTTTATGTGCCTTTGAATCTTCAGTGACTTGTAAAAGACAATTTAGAGTAATGCACACAAATTTAGGAAAACACACTTTTTATTAATTTTTTTTTTTTTTTGTGCTGCCACTAACATACCAGTAACTGCTGATTATTGCCACACTTAAAAAAAGATTTGTCAGTGATACTACTTCAACACTGGCAAATGCATAGCTTTTAATGCACTAAATGCCACTTGAATATTTATTGGCATTATAGAACCATCTGCTTTCAGCTTTTCCAGACTAAAACATAATTTCCCCTCACTAGAATGCTCTCATTTTGCCTACACAAGAAAATCCATGCAAGCCAACTAACAGAGATCACAGAAACAAAGCTGAATTCAAAGAAAAAAAAAAAAAACCAGCTGATTTTTTTTTTTTCCATTTAGCATTAAGAATTGCTTTCAGCTACAGATTCCTTATGCTAGGATACTGAGGTTAAAGGAAGAATACTGCTATGAGTTTGAGGAAGGAGCAGAAGGGGGAAGTGAAGCTGCAGCTTAATTCCCTTCCAATACAAAACCTTCAGGAAGGTTCTTTTGTTGAACCATCTTTACTGATGCCACTAATTACTGGAAAAGGGCTCCTGTGATTTTGAGTCAGCCCTGTAAAACTCTTTGTTGTATTTTTTGTTTTGCTCCATAGATGCACAGTGTAAATACACACTAAAGGACCAGGAACTGCAAAGTTAGGATTCAGGCTCTCAGACAAGTTCCCTCCACTCTGGGTTAGAATCTTGCTCTTTTCATTTGTTCTCCTTCACTTTCATGACTTGCATGCTTTTCTGCAAAGTAGTGCAGACTCAAAGGAAGAATATAGTGAAAGATGCTGTAGTGAAAGACCCTATAGTTCTAACATGGACTGACAAAACAAAAGATCAGGGATCAGTCTCTCCCTGGATAAGTTTTCCAGGTAAGGACAGCCTGCAAATTTGTTCTGGGTGAGCTCTCAAACAGCCAGACTAGGTCAAAAAAAGGTAGATAAGCCCATCAATACCTCTTGTCACAGAAAAATGCATAAAACTAATTTAATTACTATTGTCAGAAGGGATCTTTATTCCTTGGCTCCCAAGTGGATGGCAGCATTTCACTTACAGTATTATTTAGAGGGGAGGGAAATCTCTGACAGACCCCTGCATTCAAAGGGATAATGGCATCCAAAAGTAGTATCAATATTTCTGTACAGCATTCTATCTTTCTAAATCACCTTTGGAAAGCATTTTTCTCACCATCAACAGGACAAAAAGTTTACCAGTTTCAGTGAGTATGGATTACCCTGTCAAAGGGAGTGTTGACTGTCTTAACCTGAATCTCACCCTAGAAATAAAAGCTTACAGGCTACCAGCATGAATTCAAACAAGATGAAAATTATGCTATCCAAATATCAGGAAGAACAGAGATCTCACTGGAGTACTCATTTAGTAACTTTTCCATTGCAGTTCTCTACATCAGGGCCCTGAGCACTCAAGGGTTTGACTGCCTAGGCTCAGGGTCAGGCTCAGTGGTGCAGCCAGGCAGCCTTGAATCAGACAGATGTGTAGATAAGAGTTGTGTGAGAAAGTGCTCTAACAAGCAAGGTCCTGTCTCCCTCAGCAGGAGCTGCACTTAAACTCAACCCCTTGCTTTGCTCCTGCTGTCATGGCCATGCCTGGCTGTGCACCTCTCCAACCTGAACGGGACCTCAGATTAGTGCTTGGCTTCTGGCTCGATCTCCTGGCCTTGCCACTGTGGATGAGACCAAAGACCTCAGGATGAGCCTGGATACTGCAACCAGATCTACTTGCTTTTCTTGCTCTGGTACAGGGGAGCTGTACCTCGTGTGACCTTGAAGTTCCTGCCCTTTCTGCCTCACCAGGGCTCTTGTCCCCCCTGCTCATCTTCCCTTACAGAGTAGCCAGGGCACGTGGGCAGTTCAACTTCTGTCTCTGTTGGTAAAAGCAGAAGTCAGGTCATGCCGTTAGAACTGCTGACACTCAGCAATGATTTTCTGCAATGCATTGTGCCTGCGGCTAATGATAGAGCTCAGGAAAAGTCCTTAGCAAGTGTGGAGCACATTACCACCCTTCTCAGCACAATGAACCATAACAAAATTGTTCCCTTTAATCTTCTTCTATTACTACCTGAAGACCTCAGTCCAGTTTTCAACCATTTGTGTTTGAAAAATACAGGTATCTCAGCAACAACAGTCTCGTCTCCCTGTGACACAGTAAGAACATTTTTCTTTGGGATAGGAGAGATGCCTAAACATTGAATTGAAGCTCTGATTCAGAGAGGAAATTTAAACAGATAACCTCAGGCATGTTCTCTAAAAGTCAGCTGGACTACTGACATGGTTGAAAGTTATGCATAAAATTGAGCACCTTTTTAATCATGAACAAAATAGAATAGATAAAGCATTCATATTTGAGTTTGCTCAGCTGTGGAATGAGCTGCCTGAAGAGATTCGACAATCTAAAATCTGACAGCTTTTAGAGTGCTCCACTACCTCCTTTTTTAAGTTTCTTTTATAGCACTTGAATGGCAACAGAAGAAGGATAAATTGTCAGAGGCAAAGAAAGGAAAAGGGAAAAAAACCTGTTAAATAGACTTAGCTGTTAAATAGTTATTCCAGTAATAGCAATTGAAAAATAGAAAACTGATAAACAGTAACAGGAAAGAAAGAAAGAATTTCTATTTGCTAATGCTGTTTTCAACTGTTAATACTTTGAAGAAACAGCCAGATTCAGTCTGCATTTTATGAGGCCCCTATAGAACATATTGGTACACAACATCCTGCTAAGATGCTGTTTGTAAGATGAGTGAATGGCAAGGGTGGAGTGATTAAAAATAAGACATGCATCTCCTAATTCAAAACTTTTTTAATAATTAAAATGTTTTCTATCAAAGCAGGAAGTAATAGTTTGCCATTAAATTTACATATTAGCCTGTAGATAACCAAGGAAAATAATTACACCATGTGATTCAGGTAAATTTGTATTTAGGTTAGTACTTAGCATAAGACTCTTATTACAGTAAATCTGCATTAGCAATTTCATTATTACCACAAACAAGACAGTAAAAGGGAGCAGTACAAAATTAGTTACAGAACCAATAATAAATAAAACACTTTAATATCTTCTGGACACAAAAACATGTAAATAGCAAGCTGTGCTAAGCTGAACTCTTCCAATCAGCTCTGTCAGAGCCTTAGTAACTTGCAACTAATTGCAAATTACTAAGTATCTGCCCTTACCTTTCTCAAAATGACAGCTGCTGTTGATTCCCTCACTGGAATATCAAAATGCTGCACAGCACGACTACAGAGATTTGTCAAGTGTTGCACAGAGGGAACTTCACACAACTGCTATATCACATTGTTTCCCTCATACTCAGGCCTGCGGTTCATTCACTCATAGTGCTGAGCTATGACCGCTTTTCTGGTTCTGATCCTGCCAGATCAGAGCACAGCATTTCTCTCACTGTGAGTGAGAAATCTGGCAGGTTTGTGCCTAGGAACTATGGAACAAAGGTAAGAGAACTAACAGTAAACCAAACACAGACCTTGGAACACAGTGGTTTATTTGAAGTAGCAGAATTTTATTAATTCTGAAAGCTTAAGAGAAAAATACCACAAAAATCATAGAGTAATAGAAAGGATTGGGTTGAAAGGGACCTTAAAGATCACCTAATTCCAACTCCTCAGCTTGGGCAGGGACACCTTCCTCTAGATCAGGTTGCTCAAGGCCCCATCCAAATTGGCCTTGAACACTGTGGGACATCCACAGCTTCTCTGAACAACCTGTTACAGTACCTCACTGTCCTCTGAGTAAAAATCTTCTTCCTAACATCTGATCTAAATCTCTCTTCTTTTAGTTTAAAACCATTTCCCTTCTCCTTTCACTGTTTATATTTTCAATAATGTAAAAAGCTCCTGTCCCTCCTTCTTAGTTCGCTTTAAGTACTTGAAGGCTGCAATGAGATGTCACCAAAGCCTTCTCTTCTCTAGGTTGAACAAACCTGAATATCTCAGTCTTTTCATAAGGGAGATGTTCCAGCCCTTGGATCATCTTTGTGGCCCTACTTTGGGGCCTCTAAGCAGGACCACATCTTTCTTGTGCTGAGGACCCCAGAGATGGTTGCAGCACTCCATGTGAGGTCTCTCAAGGGCAGAGTAGAGGCAGAGTCTTCACCTCCCAAATCATACACATCACGCAGAAAGAAGGGCTTTCAAGAGTTGAGCATCTTGGCTGCTTCACTCTTGTGACTACAGTTCTCTCATTTTATAAAAGTGAAGTTACAAGTTCCATAACTTGTCTTTCCAACACCAGAGCACAAATTGTTCACTACCTTATCCCAGTCATCTGTGGTAGTGAATCTGCAGGGTAAAGGAAAATTGTGCAGAGTCTATCCAAGATACAGTGGAGAGAAAAACATCTCAAGGAAGATTACAAATGTTGTGCCAGAAGAACAGTGTGGATTGTAGACTGTCTCTTTAAACATCAAGTAAGAAGAGTAAACTAAAAATATATTCCTCTTAGTTTTTGAGATGTACAGTTCCACACAGGTGAAACATTGAGAATAATCTAGAGCTATTGCTCAGAGGCAGCTTGAGGATAAATTGGCAAGTAGCCATGTCTGTTTTATCCACAGAGCTAAACCAGAACTGTCTCTAACTGACAGTTTATTTTTTAAGAGTTGGAGGATAGTGGGACCAAAGCTAATGATGCAATTCAGAAAAGACTTAATAGCCAGACTGATATGGAAAAAATGTAGAATTGGTCAAACAGGATCACATAAAACTGAGAAAACTAAAAATTAAATAATTTTATGTCTATTAAATGTGTAAATTATGACCATCAACAGGAAAACATTTGCATATACCAGCAAAGATTTTTTTTCAGTACATAATTATTATTCACATTAACTTGGTATTAGGGAACCAACATGTTATAGTGAACACAGTTGCATGATCAGCACATAGGAAACCCAATGTGGTGTGAGAAAGATCTACGTTTCAGCCAAATCTATGCAGAACCAGAAAACTTCATGCTGAATAGACTGTTGTAAAATGCTTTTAAGATAATAAAAAGATTGTTAAGAAATCATATGAAATAGGAAACAGATTCTGGCCATGGTGGTGAGCAATATCCTAAAATATCTACTATCACTGCTCAAAAATTTGCACAAGTGAAAGCTGAGAAACAGGCCTCTTGGATTAAGCAAATCAATAACAGAAATTTGGAATTCTCTTATGCTTATAAAACTAAAAAAAATCTGATAAAAATATCGAAGACAGAAATTTGAGACTATTGGTAACACTTAGGTGTATAGATGCAGTTAACATATTTTCTAACCCTTTTTTGGCTCAGAAATGAAAACTTTTCAGCAATTCTTTCAGAAAAGGTGGTATGGCATTAGAACTTGCTGCATGAAAATGAAATCTCTGGAAAAAAATATGTCTTCCAGTAACAAAACAGCTCACTAGGATCCAGAAAGGGAAGTAGAAATTGAGATTCCTACATTGCCACTTATGACAACAGTAAAAGGATCAGAGCCACAATCCTAGCTCAGCTGGAAATAGTACGGATACTTACAGACTTACTAAAATTGATTTGCTGGAGAGAGAGGGGGAGTGAGTAGGAGTACTAGCAATGTGAACAACCTCCCTCTTTTTAAAATAAAAGGTAATAGAAAATTATGGATCAGGAACAAAGCAAAATGAAGTGTGATGACCACAGTTTGCCCAAATAGTAAGTTAATCGTATGTGTTCTTCTTTTTTAGGTTGCCACTGAGTCAGAAGAAAGCTTTCCTACCCAGATTCATAAATAATAATCCCTTCTTGAAAATAATCAAATGTCCCTATGCATAATATGCATACTCTGGAAATCACATCAGAAATTTGGACATTGTTATGAACACAAGACCTCAAACAATGGAGATTTGGGAAACCATCCATATTTCTTTAAAGAGCACCAGGCTCTGCACTTCAGCAACCTACAATATGACTATATTATACTGTATAGTATTTCATCACAATACAGTGTTCACACTGGAAAAGCAGAATCCCTCACATGTAAAGCAGGACTGTGAGACTCAGTTGTAGGATAATCCTAAACAAAGTATCAACAAAGATCTTGTTTCTTTCACCTGTACCTTTTCAAGGGAAGTGTCCTCCACAAGTCTGCCTTTCCAGCAGACTTCAGTGGTTTTCTGGGTTTATATAAACTCTCCGTCATTTCCTAAAGATTCCCTGTGTTTCAGTCAGCTCTAAGGTATTCTGTAGCTCTGTTTCTGGATGTCACACCTTCTTCCCAGCAAGGTGCCTGCCAGTTTTTAGCAGTGTGATGATTCATTTTTTCCTGTTCTCCTATTTCTCACCCATATTTCCCAGGTTAGCTTGTCCAATAACTTAGCAAGGCAGAGTTTCCTGCTCATCCATATGGATTTCCCCGGCCCTGATCACAGCAGCCCAGACAGACAAACCAGCCGCCTTCTTCCCTGTGGAATGCAATGTACAGTATGGAGTACCTCCAGCAATAGTTTTAATTTTATCAGCTTTAAATCAAGTCTGTAGCCACTAGTTTTAACACAATTGTATTATTTTTGGAACAGTTACACCCAGCTTTAAGTGGTTTAGATACCTCAGAGGCCATTCTTGGAGGACAAGGTTCAGCGCCTCCCCCTCTTCCCAGTTTAGTGATGACATATGACATTTTAGGCCACTTCATGTTCTATCTCTCACTCCAAGACCCATGTAAGATGGTGTCAGGGAGATACAAAACTGTGCCTCACTGAGGCACTGCAATGATTTCACAGTCCACCATACAAGATCAAGCAGACAGGGCCTTAAATTATGGAGAATGTTCTGGACTAAGTTTTACCTCCTGTTTGTAAAGAGAATGAACTGTGAATGGGTACATTGAACACCAGAGAGTCTGCATAGCTCAAGACCAAATACAGAAATGACTGTAGCCAAAAATGTCTATATCTACACTATCTATTTACCTAGGAAATGTATTGTTCTGAGCAGCCACAGTTCTGGAACTCTTTTGCTGGCATATCTTCAGAGTAATAAAAATAATTTTTAAAAAGGTATCTTTTAAATCTTCATAATAACATAAAGACAGCAACATCGTGCAGTAGCCTGCATGTAAGCACTCTTCACCAGCCTTTTAACATGTGTACTGTGTTAAGTTTACCACTAAATTAATGCACACAGATCTTGAATAAAACCAGATCGTTCATTTTGAATACCAAGGATTTAAATATGTTAAACTATCTTTTTCCTAGTTTATATTATGGGCTAAAATGCCTTCTTCCTTAAAACAGTTTTATAAATAAAGTAGACACAGACTAAAAGATGTTTGTAAATTTTTGGCTTGTTCCCCTTGGTTTTCTGACTGAGTAGTCAGGCCACTCTGGTAAAGACCATTACTTACACAAGCCTAAGGCATCGCCCTCAGCTTCATCGTTCTTCAGAACTCTGGACTTCAAGCCAATTCCACAGTGTTGGAGCCTCAACAGCTGTTCCTCTTCAGTGTCATAATCTGTAATAGGTAACAATCTTTTTTAATAAAACAAATTATGCAGGCCATTAGTTCATAATTTAAATAAAGAATATTGTAGTTGGAAGATGAATGTGGCACAAGAAATCTTTTTGTTGTAGCAGTGAGTGTAGGATTTCAAAGAATAGCAGAGTCATGTAGCTTATTCATCTTTTAGCAACCTTCCCAGCTTATCTTTTTAAAAGCTGTTTTTATATCTTTTATCCAGAGAGCAGTTTTTGCCCTCAAAGCCATTAATGTTGTTCTAAATCTATGGATTCTTTCTACATAGCTTGAATCAGATGAGAGTATTAGTTTATCTGCGGAGGGAGGTTTCAGATCCTTTCCTGAGAACAATTTTAAAACAAAAGAAAATTATTTTTAATGCAGACATTCAGATCATACATTGGGTTAAAACCATATTATGCAAATAATAAAATAAAAATCTCACCAGAGATTTGAGATTTTGAGATTTGAGAAAATCTCACCAGCTTCAGCAACTCCAACTGTTTTTTACTGAAGTCAACAGAACATGTTGGCTAAGATTTGGAGAGCGTATTCTGTTTTCTCTTTCCCTTCTTGAGGTTAAAGTTACAGATTAAGGTGCAGTCTTACTGGATTTAGCTGCTACTTTCATTTAATCTTACCAGAATTAACTCCTATTGTATCAAGGTATACACTCTCACTCTTGGCAAAGTACTTAATTGTAACAAACTAGTTGTGTCTAAAGTTCTGTGTATTTCAGTGGAAATTAGTTGTAATTTCACCACTAAAATTTACAAAGAATTACATTTGTGTAGCCATCATCTGCCATGATGAAGCACGGGAAGACTATGAGTAGCTACTGCCTTCCCATCCCACCAGTTGCTCCAGGGAGGCACAATTCCTTCTCCTGACTCCCTGAACTGAAGGCTTTCCCAGCTCCATCTTTTGTTACAGATCTCTTTCAATACTTGGTATGGGGCACCTTTCACTAGACCAGATTGTTCAAAGCTCCATCCAACCTGGCCTTGAACATTTCTGGAGATGAGATATCCACAACTTCTTTGGGCAACCTGTGCCAATGTCTCATCACCATCACAGTGAAGAATTTCTTCCTAGTATCTGACCTAAACCTGCCCTCTTTCAGTTTCAAGACATTCCACCTTGTCCTATCATTTTCTCCCCTTTTAAAAAGTCCTTTGGTCTCATAGCCCCTTTAGGTACTGGAAGATACTATAAGGTGTCTCCAGAGCCTTCTCTTCTCCAGGATGAACAGTCCCAACTCTCTCAGCCTATCTCCATTGGAGGGATGCTCCAGCCCTCCGAACATCTTCATGGTGTGCTGCCTTCTTGTAACGTATGGTCATAGGGTCTTGAGCTTTGAGTGGCCAAACAAGGAAATTGTGGCAGGCAGCAGAAGTTATGAAGTGAGTAAAGTGAATAGACAAGCAAATGCAGAATTTTGTCACACAGGTAAAAAGCCAAGATGAAAAGAGTGCATTTGCAGCATAAATATTTTTTTTTTACCCCTTGGGACCTTGGTGTCTCTGAATAAGAAACATCAATCCAGCCTGATGTTCCACCTCCAAGTATGTATCCTTACCACTGCCCAAGTGCCAGCATTATGCTCATATAGCCATGTGACAAGCCAGTTCAGTGAACTCCTTAATGTAAAAGTATAATTTAGGAAAATACAATATACCTCTCCAAGTAAATCCCTTTCTCAGTTTCGGTTCAGTTGTACTCCGTGTATTACCAATATAAAATTGCTTTAACAGCCAGAAAAGTACCATCCCATAAGCACTGACCTGCAATTATATTGGCCTGAAATTATCAGAGACCTTCAGTTTATGTACAAAATTTCTACCTTCCAGCTTGCTTTGGCTGCATGTTCTCAGCCTGTCCCTTGCAGCAGTATTGTGGGTGTGGTAAGTAAAACTGACATTCCTCTACCACTAAAACATAGATTATCCCATCTCTCTGTGATCTGCATGGTAATTCCTCAAAATCCTCTGGTGCCTCTCAGCACCTGCTCTGATATAAACTCACTTACTAAACCTAAGATGAATAAAAGAAAACAAACCAATGACAAAGTATCCACTGTGAGCTCAAATGATCCTCGGAACAAGTAGAAGGGAAGTGAAAACGAAGCATAGAAAGATTTCAGAAATAGTAACTGTATTTCAAGAGCAGCTTCAGACTAACTAATTTAGACATTTGTGATCTCATCTAATACCATCCTTTCTTACCACCCTCCCCAGGAGACCACTCGCAGCCTTTGAGCTTGTGTAAGTCCCTGAATACCAACAGTCATATCAACACAACATCTGCAGCATACAATTGTACTAAAAACTGTTCTGCACAAGTGAAATCTGAATGAAAACTATTGTTAACTTTTTACCAGCTTTGACTTTTTTTCTTCAAGGTTTCATTTTTTAACAATCCTTAGACATGCTTTCTCAAGTGGAAATACTTTTTTTGACGCCAAGAATTCTCTTTCCGAAAAAACAATTATTCTGACTTCAGCAAAACAACTTAAGAACTTCCAACCCCCTTCACTTCCCTCCCTGTCATTACAGCACCACTGCTTTGATACACCACCTCTCCAGCTGTGCTTGCACAGCAGTTGTCTGGCCACACTGGTGAATAGGAACATCGAAAAAATCTAGGTTAAAAGTAGCCCTCTGAAACAAAGCACTGTTTTTAATCCATGCTGTTGCTGCAATCTGCCTCTGATACAGACTCATGAACAACTGTCTCAGCACAACAGAGGAGGTAAAGTGAGCTTGAGATTTTCTTCACTCCATTAACCACTGAGTTATATACAGTTCAGGGGCACATCTCATTATACTTAACTGTGACTACAATGACCTATGATCAAAAACTCTGAATTGAAGTATCTTCATGAATGGAAACTAAGTATATAAACTCTAGGGCACTTAATGTAGAGACATCCAATTCATACACACAGTGATTCGGCTGACTTTAGAGAGGAGACAGCCTGAGACACCCGTATCCAATGGGCACCTGTGTTTGGGTGACTGAAATCAGCTGCAGGAGCCTACCTGAGAGTGGGCTACATTAGCATACAGCTCTGCTAACTGTGTTGAAAAGCCGTCTGTTGGATAAATGAGAAATTAGACAGTTTCCAGGTCTGTAATCTTAAACTGAATCCTCATCCTAAAACCTTTATGCTCCCACAGGAGCTCCTAGGTTCTGTGCCCATTCACATGTATCTCCTCCCACTTGAGACCTGCCATGGCAGCCAGGCTGTGTGGGAGCAGTAAGAGATGAGGTTCAGCCTGGGGCTTCATGGAGCAGCAGGCAGGATATTTGGATAGCATTACACCTGAGTGCTCAGAATGCCTAAACCCTGATTTGTGGGTACGCATGTCTCATGTTCCACAGACATTTCTCCAATAGTATAGCCACTGTGTTATCGATGACCGAGGCCAAATTTTAAGAAAAAAGTGAAAAAGAGTCTCATTTATTTAAAAAGCAACCAAAAGAACAGGCAACCCAAGATAAGCCCAAACCCCCGCACAACAGCTCAAAAAACCTAACAACATGCTAACCGCACCTTGGATTCTACCTCCCGCAAACCTCTACCACCCGTGGAACCAAAAAAACGCCCCCCAACCGAAAACACCTTTTTATAACTCCCCTGAGGCCTAGGATTGGTGGATTTTGGATTCGCGCGCTGATTGGTCAAATCCTAGCGCTTTGATTGGCCCTTAACGAGGATCATTCTGGACCAATCATTCTCCCAGGGCGTCGAATGATTGGTCGATGTTCTGGTCCAATCGCCCTTCGTTGTTTCCGTCCACTGTCCCCACCAAATCCTGGACCCTCCCCTCCCCCCTTATAACAAACGAGTCCCCGTTGTCCCAAAATCAATGAACCGAACTTGTAACAACTGTGTGCAGTTTCCATGCCGTGTCACCTCTTAGTTCTGCCACGAGCACTCTCTGTGGGTTTCCCTGCTGAATCAGCCTTTAGGAAGTGATAATCTTTATTTGAACTGATTTACCCATGACTGCAAAGCCAGCTGTATTGGGGGAAGCCATGTGGGGATACCTGGAGTCACTGAGAAGTGACAAGGAGGGACAGAATGGGGACAGCAGAAACTTAAACCACTTTTACACCAGAAAATGATTTCTGGGAACATACAAATTTTACATATGTATTTTAAAAAATCAAAGCAAAATACGAGAATACCCTGAGAATCTGTGATGCTTAATGTGTGAACAGCATGCTTCACTGCCCAACATGCCGAGCAGTTTCATTTCCTGCTTACAGACTAATTGATAAGGCATGTGCATAATTAACATAATGCTTATGTAATGAAAAATTAATTTAAGGTTCTACGTAATCTTTCCTTTTCACTTTGTAGATTAACGTATTTTAAAAAATAAATATGCATGAGGTTTGTAAATAATGAAAAATATATTCTATGTTTGTAATACCTTGAAAAACAAGTACTTCAGAAAGGTCTCCTGAAATACAAATTGGAAATTAGTTTGAATTTAAATGTTTCACTGCAGATTATGTATCACATTTTTTCCAAAAGTTTCTTGTCCATTTTATGACAGGATATTATATGCATTATTTTCATGTCAGTATCTGTTAAGTTAAAAACCTGCAAAACTATATAGTCAACATAAATGAAAAATGGAGATGAGAAACTGAAATTATCTGTAATAAGACTAAGGTGGTTGTTTTTTTTTTCCATAAATTTGGTGTAGAATTTCAATTTTTGTTCTCAGATTCAAGGTTGTGAAAATAAAAAATTCAAATTTCTGTATATTTTGATTGATTCTGCTGTCATTTAAAAACACCTAGTCTTAACATGTATTTTAAAATTTTATTTAAAACCCACTTTGATTTGTAAGTTGGTTTTTTTAAGATTTATAATACCAACATTTAGCTTGGAAGAAGAGTGTTCATCCATTGTAAACAAGCTAAGAAAACTGGGGAGAATTATAAATCTCTTAATTTAAAAGCAGATTAAATAATTTCTTTAGCTACTTCCTGGATGTTAGAAATAATCTCTTTTTAAAATTCTTGAGGTCTACAGTTTCTATAAATAGGGACTTTTTTTTTTTTTAAATATTTTTTCTCAATCTTTTGATCTGGGGAAAAAAGCAAAGGAATATTGAGTTATTTGGTAGATGAGGAGATCTTATTTATTTGCAGAATATTTTAGATGTGATTCAGACAGCAAAAGTTTCACAGCTGTTTTGCCATTTTGCCTAACTTAGTTATTCCTTAGAAAAGCAGGTGAATTGTGCAATGGAGATCTAGGGTAAGGGGCTGGAAAGACAGGAAGGTCAATGGCACGGAGCTACAAAGGGGAATTGGGCTGCCAAGGGTGTGCGGGACACATGAAGGCAATTGGAAGGGCTTTTGAGAAGGGCTTCACTTACTCAATGTTCAGTGACATTGAATGCATAAGGACAAGGGATGAGGCAGTCTGCAGACAAGACCCTTGACTGGATGAGTGCATTTGGAATGGAATAGGGCTGGAAAGCCTCAGTAAGAGCATTCTGCAGTAATCTGCATGGCTTCTCTTGTCTTTTCTCCCTCTCCATCCCAGCCCTTCTTAGTCATTCTCATCCTTCCTAACCTACTTAGGGTATGAAGTCTTCATCTCAATTTTGCATCTGCTGAGTGCTCACATGTCCTCATCAAGATCACCCATTTCTATCCCTGAGTTTCCACAAGTATTTCCTTCTAGTCCTCCTTTTACAATTCCTCCTACATTCTCCTTTGAATTTATCATTGGATTGAATTCAGATACCAAGGAACTAAAAGGAACTAAAAAAAGAAAGTCATTTAGTCATAGGTACTCTGATATATCTTGGATTCCTGTATTCCTGTGGATTGTATGGGTGAGATCCATCCAATGTGCAGGGGAGCATGGGAGAAGATCTGTTTAAGACAGGGTGATGAGCACTGACAGTGGCTTGGGTCTGAAAAACAGCCTGAATTAAAAATAATATTTCTGTACCCAAGGTAATGACTTCCTATTTCAGGCTCATTTAGCAGCAACCTGGGAACTCTATTCTCTTGTGCAGTCATCCATAGATGCCTACAAGTGAAGCACAAAAAAATAGCATAGGCAGAACTTTCTCTCACAAGATGACAAAAATTCTTTGAAGCCTCTATACATCCCCTCAAAACCTCCCTTACCTCAGCAGGGCTATGATAGATTATTTCTTTCACAGCTTTTACAACTGCAGATGCTGACACTGGGCACTATCTGTTGTCATACAGTTACTCTGGAATTTCTGTTGTATGTAGAAAACAGACATGTTTTTTCCACAATGCTTTCCAATTCTGGGCCTTTCTAATCCAGACCCACTGTCTTTCATAGAGTCTGAACAGTGGGAAAGGAATCCAAAGTTTATTTAGCCCTACACACCCCAAAATCTGCTATTTTTCTCTAGCAGCACCTTATATCTTCCATCTTGTTTTTGAAAATCCTGTGAAAGCAGATATAGTGGGACTTGAAACAGTTCTCAAGGTAACAGGGAGGCAGGGCTGTCGTTGGACAGAAAATAACTGCTGAAGTACCCTTCATAAACAGAAAGGCCTGCAGTGCTTTGAACAGAATCATTCACATTTATGGTACAAATCAAGCATTCTCTGTGACACTACCCACTATCACATCCTACAGACATCAGCAATCTCTGTTGTGCACACTATCTGACAAGGTCCTAATCCCTTTGCCTTAAAGGCCTTTTTGGACACCTATTGCTCTCTGCAGTTAAGTATGGGCTTCGTTGGCCCTTAAAGACATTCAGTAGGATGCACTGTGTGGAAAGGCTCCTAGGAAAAAGGCGTGTGGTCATATCACATTTGGAAGCATCTTGCTAAACACTGAGTTCCTTTTTATGTGCTTTATGAGAAAGGGTGTTGTGAGATATCACATTAAGTGATGTTTTACACATAAAATATAAAGGAGAACTGGTTGGTGAATTCTTTCTGACATTAGCGATGTTCACTGCATTTTGGGATAAGCAAAAAAATAAGAGCTCATTTAGCTAACTGACACCATTAATTGCCAAAACCTAGGTAAGTTATTCTACACTCCCTGGACAGCCACTGTTGAATAGCTGTCATTTCTAGAAAATAATCCATTGCACTCTAAAGTAGATATTTTGGATGTCTCCTACAATTAAGATAAATTGCATCCTAACATTCTAGAAGCTAGTGCTAGCTTAGACTTGGTTTTTTTTACAAAGAAGAAACTTCAGAAGAGCTACTTGGAAAAATAACCTTGGAAGAAGTAATCATGAATTTAAATTAAACAGTCTGTAATTGAGGCAGTCATTTCAAGGTGGATGACTTTAAGCCATTTACTAAAATCAGTGTAAATGAAAAATAAAGGGCAAGAACACAGTGAAAGTTTGAAATTTCCTTTAAGGTGCTGTGGAACATCTTAAATTACAAGTGAAAACGTTGCATAAAGGGACTTCAAGCTGTCTGTGAAGTATTCCAGAAGTAATACATGGAATGAATGGAAAAGGAAAAAAAAATAGTATAAAATGAAAGAGGTGTCAAAACTCAACCTAATTCAGTTCATATAAAACAAATCAAAACAAATGGAAAGAGATTATTCACTAAAAAGTCCAAAAGAGAACAAAGCATGTAGAAGCAGATATTAAGAAGTAAGAATGGAGTCATTATTTAAAACAGTGTAGGTATGACCTGTGAAACAGGTGACTGATGTGTATCCACTTTCAATTTGGCTGATAATATTGGTGATGGAGAAAAAGACAGAACAGCTACAGACATGAAAAATAGTAACCTAAACTAAGGGAATATGAAATTTTATAATGAAAGAATAATAAAAAAATTGTGGAAGGGCAATAATGACTGAAGCTATATGTGCACATTTTTCTGCTGCTTAGAAAAAATACAGATATAAGAGCAAAAAGAAAGAACTGCAAACTGCAGCTGACAAAGAAAATTTTGGGTTTAAAGCAGTCTGGATTAATCAATATTTGTCTGGATATAAGTTACTTTGGAGGAAAAAAATAATTACCTATTTTGGTAGGTCTAAATGTTTTTATAATGGTAGTATAGATAGTAAACTTTATTTGAAATTATAATCATCTGTATCCTCCAGACTACAAGCAGGAAAACAGCAATAGTAAAGGGATATACCTGTAAGTGACAGTCACAACTGTAATCTGGGTACCAGATTTTGTCTATGTGCCCTGACTGAATACCCACTCCTGTATTTCAGCTCCTCTTCTTTTTTTCTTCTCTCTGCTTCCTCTTAATCTTTCTGTCCTGGTTCCAGACAAGCCACGGTCGATTTTGGCAGTAGCCAGGAGTGGGCATGGCTGGGACATGGAGGCTACTTTCTAGCACATCACATGATTTTCCAGGAAAGGAGGAAATGGTTTTTCCAGGCTGGGGTAGCATGGCCAGGAAGTGGTAGGGTATTTTTGGGCTCCACATGGTATGGTGGTGACTCTGTTCCCTCTCTTGTGCACTTTTTTTGCTGTTGCTGATAATTTTCTTATCTCATTGCTGTTCCCAGTAAATTGTTCTGATCTCAACCCATGATCTTTACCTCTTGTGCCTCCACTTCTCCTTTCCAGTAGAGGGGGAGGGGGAAGTGGGGGTGAGCAAGGGGCACATGCTTTCAATTGGAACACTTAACTGGAGAATACCATTCCAAAACCATGAAACCTTCCCATCCTCTCTTTCTGACCAGAAACACCAACAGCAACAGCATTTTAAATAGAATTCTTTTTTGATATTGTTGGTCTGATGATACCCTCACCAAATAAAACCAACAAAAAAAACCCAAAAAAAACTCCCAAAAAACCAAAACAAACACACAAACAAAAAAAACCCAAACAAACCAAAAAACAGAACAAAACAAACAAAACACCAAACAAAAAAATCCACAAAAAAGCCACTATCAGAGTTGACTTATTTATTAAAAGAAAGAGTTTTACATGCGACTTCACAATGCAGTAAGGTGTTTGGAAATCAGCTTGGCACCTGAGCTCTCCAATCAACCACTGTCTCCCATGGAATTTGCCTTCAACCATTTATACTTAGACATCTGTATTTAAAAAAGTATTTACCAGAAGCTTAAGCCCCATTAACATCAGTGACTGGGTTGATACAGGTGTTGAAGTGTTACCTTGAATGAAGATACTTCTCTCAGCTATATTATTAACACAAAATCCTGCAAACCTTTTAGTACAAAGTGCTGATTACCCTCAGTTTGGTATTTTCCAAAGAAATTGAGGTGACTCTGTGTAAGGAATTGTTGCCTGGTGCTTCCCTACTCACGTGAAAGTCAGTAATTAAACAGTCCACTGTCTTGGCCTTACAAATATTTTTTGACATATTTGCACTAAATCTGTAATCACCTATGCTTTATATCTAGTTAATAATCTATACTTTGATCCTATTAACATAGTATGGTCTGGCTTTTCTCCTTTTTGGGAAAGATTTCTTATGGCTGCAAAAGGTGGCCAGACTGAGGCCTATATCCCCAAAGCTGTTCAAATTGACTATTATTCCTCTGTCACACACATCTAAGCATATTAAAAAACTCATGAATGGAGATTAGCCACAAAATATGTACCCGGAAAGTTTTATTTTAATGCAAAATTAAGCAGTTAAATGAAGTTATCTAGATGGTTGAAATCTGCCAGTTATTTTAAGCATTCCTGTAATGGAGTAAGCAATTCCTTGTAGGAGGAGTCAGGGCATTATTGTCACCCAGGTATAGTTAGGGATCAAAACAGTGCCATAAAGACAAGAAATAGAATTTTGTGATTGAAAAGGGATAGCCCTTTACAATGTACCAGAAAATGCCTCGAGGTTGTTTTAAACAAAGCTCTCAAGGAATGCTCTGGCAAATGACCTGACAGCAGTCATGATTTATTTGTATTTTCTTAGATGTTTCTCTTGAGTCATAAGAACAGATTATAACCGAGTTTATCTGTGACATGAGATCATTAACTCCAGGATGTAAAAAATGATACCTCTCCTGGGCAGAGTTCTTAAAAATGCTGTTTCTAACAATTTACTGGCCTTAGAAAGTTCACTGCTTTGTCATATTTACAACTTGTATCATATTAAAGCCTCTCACGCACATCATTTTGGGGTCAGATAAATGGATAATGCATACTGTATTATAATGTGGTATGGCATTTCCAAGTGTAGATCATTATAAAAGTGTATTTTAACATGAAATATTCCTAAAAAATAATATCTAATGAATGTTTTATATTCTCACTTTACAGAGATTTTAGATGCTTGGGAACACAGATGGTGAAATCAATAAAACAACAATGTCTGAATAGGATCTATCATTAATTATTCTTTCACCCATAGACAGACTACTGCCATGGAGGCAGAGCTGAACAGAAGAATAAAAGGAGTTAATTTCCCTTTTATTACCCAGTATTGTCTTGAGTATCATATTCTTTTAAAGTGTAAATTAGCCAGATATTCAAAATAGTTTTGTTGATTTTTCTGGGAAAGTATTGGCTTTGTTTAATTTTTAAAGAGAAGTCCAAACCCTGGACCTACTGAGATGCCATCAGTCTGATAAACACTGATATGTAAGTGATTAAAGGGAGCATGAAGGGTATCACTGCAGTAACAGTGGTCTTGGTGGCAATCAGCACTTCATGAATAAGTGAATTCTGTACTCTGTAGATATCAGTGTCAGTGCAATAAAAGTTGACCTGTTGGACATCACTCTTAACTCTGGGAATCTGAAAGCTTACTTAAAAAAAAAAATTCTGGATTGCACGTGTAGTCAATGGTGAGAGAGAGCAGAACACCTACAGAAGATAGTCAGAGAGAATAATTTTAGACAAGTATTGCAAAATAGGGTGTGTCTCACCTTGTCCACTGACAATAAAACTGAAGTGTAGGGGTGAAGTTCACCTTTCTTATCGTTATCTATGTAAAAGTTAGCATTCTAAGGTTTATTTTTCTCTATTGACTTGAAAGATATCTAGGCTATCTTTGATTGAGATATTTTCACAGGAGATATGTGAATATACGTGAGATGGAATCCCCCCTAATGACTCTGTATCACGAAGTCTGTTTCACTTATTGCACTCCATGCAATGTTCCTTCTTTCCTGGCTCTAATAAATTTCACAGATTTGGAGAAATGTGCTGATTTTATCCCTTCATACTACCTAAAACACAATTAGGCCAACACTTAACAAGAGATTCTCAAGCAAGGATCTAGTCTACCCGTAGAAATATGTGGCTTAAAACTGCATTTTAGGCATGCAATAAAATAAGCACACCATCCTTTTATTATTTCAGTGGTTGAAGAGAGAGAGAGAATCTTTCTTTGGAGGCAGAGCCTTATTTCTTTTTATTGACTGTACAGATATATTAGGTATTAATTTAAGGCTGTGTCACAAGAGGTCTCCATCTTGTCTATCTGTTAAAAAGTTACTTAGTTAGTTACTCTAGGATATAGGTTTTAGGTTTCTCTCATTTTTGTAGTTGGTGGAAACAAGAATCTAGAGGATGATTCATCCTGAACCATTTTATCATTTCAAATCCTAATTTAGATATATCAATTTCATATGCAAGTGAATAGAATAGAATAGAATAGAATAGAATAGAATAGAATAGAATAGAATAGAATAGAATAGAATAGAATAGAATAGAAAGAATATTTCAATTTCAGTTGGAAGGGATGTAGAGCACTCATCCAGTCCAACTGCATGACCAATTCCAGGCTGACCAGAAGTCGAGGCGTGTTTTAAAGGCATTGTCCAAACATCCCTTAAACACTGATAAGTTTGAACTGCATAATTGTCATAAGGAATTGCACCAAAACAGAAACTGAGACTGAGATTTTGAAAACTCAGTCTTGTGAGGAGAGGGAATGAGAATGGTAGCTCTCACCCTGTTCTTTTGAGTTTTCTTTTGAGTTTTTTAAGTTTTCTGATGTTTGCATTTTTATAATGGAGTTTCTTACGCACTTTCATGTAAATAATAGTTGTTTTGTATTCTTTTCTGTAAGTAGAGAATTTTACTAGATTGTTGGTTTAACCAGTGTAGTTAGAGAGGTAGTCATGTTATCCTTCAATCCACTGTCACTTTTGAAATTCTGTAAATGTTGAGGTCAGGAAATAAAGTTCTCTCTTCCTGTTCTTGTTCTGATGAAGAACATCTTTGCTTGAGTCTTGTAGTCTTATTATTTTGTGTTACTACAGTGACAGGTAGCAACTTATAAACCAATCTTAATTTTTTTCAGAAAGTTCCCTAGATTTTTTGCCCATAGAGGTAAAATATAGAAGCTGTTTACCAAATTTACATCTGTGGAAAACGAGCTGACAAACTTTTCACCCATTCAATTTACTAAAAATAAAATAAATTTTAAAAAAATTAGACGATGTTTTCATATGAGGAAAAAAAAGTCTATACTTACAATAAAAGTTTCTTTCCATGGGAAACTAAATAGAGACACTCAGTATGACCCACCTGAACCAGCTGGACTCCGGGGAGTCTACAAACACCAGCATGAGCAATAATAGCCTCCACACATGTAAGAATGTTCACTCAGTGAATTGCATTGAGGGATGGACACTCAGATAAGTAAGAGCTTCCTCTGGACAGTGTAATTCTGACCTGAGCCTTTAGTGCCTTAGTGTTTTTAGAGCTCTACAACAAACTGTAGTAGGAAGGTACAGAGCTTTACAAGGTTGTAGCCAGGAACAGGGAGTTCTGCGTACATTTCTGAGGAACTGGAAAAGAAGTCTCTTCATCCTGACACCTGATCAGTAACCTGCCATTTTCCTGGGATCCTCCAAAGGTATCTGCCCCTCTACATATTAAAGCCTGCCAGAGATGAACTGAGAACTGAGGTCAGCCTTCATTTTCCATGGCAATACTGAACTTAGTGCTCTCTACTTAGTCCTAGCCTTTTTCTGCTCATCTTGTTAGTGGGTGAAAAAAAAAAAAAATAGTCTGTCTTGTCACTTGCTGTCTTGTTTCCATTCACTTTAAGGGACCTTGTTTCCATTCACTCTGGAACCTTTTTCTGCTTTCTTATCAGAAAATAAGGATTTATGTTTCATCAGGAGAGCAAACATGATGGCTGCCCCTAAATTTTGAGGTTCTGTTTTTGTCCAATCCATATCTTTCAGTCACAGCCTATTCAGCAGAAAGGACTCTTCCTCTGGAAAAACACTAAGACAGAAAATACACTTGTGAAGAACTAGTGTGATGTGAAAGGTAAAAATATATGCTTCATCTAAGCCACATTTTCACATCTCAACTTTGCAGACTTTGTACTAGAGGTAGGAAAGTAATAATCAGATATTCTTCCCATGAGGTATTGGCTGTTCTGTAGCACAAGGGAGATCCACTAGAAGAAAATGAGCCCTAATGAGAAACATTAGAAAGGACAGAAAAGAGAAAAATGTGGAAGCTGAGTCATTCATGTAATAACTGGACGTGTTCATTTCAGATAGACTGTTGTGTGACCAAGCTTTTTTGTTAGCTACTTTTGTATGAACTGCCTTGTAAACAAAATAAGTAATTGTCAATAAACATAAAAACCTCATATAAACCTTTTCAGAATTTATCTCTAATAACCATAGTCTTTTCTAATTAGGGGCAAGTATTTATATAGTTAATTAGGGGCAGATACTTGTTAATTGAAATTTATTTTCAATAAACCTTTACTGCCAATTTTTTAAATTTACACTGAATATGTAATACTCTCAAGTCGGAAGTTCTCATCAGTAAGAAATGTTTCATACAGATTAAATCTAATCTAAATGACATGATGCTATTTGTTTAATTTTGATTATTTTTAAAGCTTCCTTAGTTAATACATCTACAATGTCCTTTAAGCACTATATTTGAAGAATTAATTCAGAAATGTCTGTAAAAGGTGTCTTAAGTAGTCAATGTATCAGGAAAAGACTCTTGTCCTATATCTACAAGTCTCTCAAGCTGTCTAAGTAGGTAAAGCAAGCAATTGTGATTAAGTGTAAGTGAAACCTATTTTCCACCAATCCTATCTTTGGGTAGAATCAGTAAATACTTAAGCAACTCTAATCTTTATTCTGTGCAACACTTGAAATTTCTAGGAAACCTCAATTTTGTCAAAGGAAATCGTCTAGAAGTAGTGTAGGGTTGAATTTCTCAGTCCCACGTATTTAAATGTCTTATAACTTGGATTGAAAAAGAACACCACCAAAATATTATGGTTAATCTCTCCAACAAAAATATATAGCTTAGTGGATCCCATTATTATTATTATGGTATTAATGTCTCCTGCTAACATATGAAAAGGCCCATTAAATCCACAAAAGTCCAGCAGTAAAACATATTTAATACCACCAAGTAGGATCTTGCTAAAAATTATTCTCACACAATGAATCCTTTACTCCTCTGGAGGGGTGTAAACTCCAATGTACAGTGCAATGCATTCACTTAATGAAATAAAAATTAATTTTCCAGTTATGCTGTCACTCTCTTAATCTTTCAGATCTCAGCTACCTGACATGCAGGAGGGTTTGAGCTACCCTTAGTTTTTTATTCTGTGGATCAAAGACATTCACTATCAGCAAATTATATGCTAAGCCACGTTCTTTTAAAAATACAGAAAAAAAAAGCAGACAAACAAGTCAATAAAAACCCAACCACGTAACCACTCCAAAAAAAACCCCTATCATAACAAACCAAACATGGACTATGACTGCAAAATTATCCCCTGGTAATAATCTCAGTATAAGACCTAATGAACTGTTTATTTGGATCTAACTTTACCATCTCCATAGAATAAAAATTCAATTTCTTACCCACAGAAGTCACATTGTAATCAGCTCCTTAGTATTTTCTCTCAGTGTTTAAAAACATTGAGTAGCTCTCAGGCTACTTAAGTTTGACTAAATAGATTGATCCACACTATTGCTGTGTTTTGTTGGAATGAGATTTTTTTTAAGTTCCCCTAGGACAAAACTTTTTCATTACCTCACAGTGATTACCTAGATACTATCAGAGTATGCTAACAGTCTAAAACTACTTCATAAAGAATGTGGGTTCATTTCTGCCTGAGGTCATGCAAGCTTTGCAGCATGAGTTTTTAAAGGTAAAGGCATCCATGAAGAGGGGACCCTTCCAATCAGTTGTTCAAAGAATGTGACTTTCTAAGCCACAGGCCAGAGCCTCGGACTTCTCCAGTCTTTGAGCACTACTGATCGTTGGTCTGACCATCTCTGGGCATTTGTACCAACATCCACACACATTCTTGGCTCTGGTGCAATGCCCAGTCCTGATGGAGAATCAGTACATACAGTGGGAAACTATCAGTACATACAGTGGGAAACTATCAGTACATACAGTGGCAGAAACACTGATACTTTTTAGCTAGAAAAGCAAAACAGCTTGGAATTTGCTGCAGCAGTCAAGCCACATGCTAGAAAGGTAGCAAAAAGCTATTTATATGTCTTCCCCAGTGTCTGCTAGTATGACACACCTGAGCATCTGGAGCATTATGGATAAACATGCTTACAGCAGTAGCAGTTGAGAGAGCACAGAACACTCACTGTTGTTTACATGGTTTTCAAAATAAAGTCAGGAATGAAAATGACAGAAAATCAACATAGTAGTAGAAGCAGTACTTTTTATTTCTTTTTTTTAAAAATAATTATTAGTGTCATCGTAATAATCTCAGATATCCTACAGTATAAATGGTTTTAGATAGTTATGTTATTATTGATTTATTAAAAATAAGTATTTATTTAGTAAATAAAATTATTTAGTGCCCATCTTTGTACCCTGAAATCTCAGAGAGACAATATGATTCATTGTATGCCAGTTAGTCTGTTACTCAGGACCTTGTCCAGATGGCTTTTGAATTCTTCCAAGGATAGACTACATCACCTACCAGGGCACCTGTGCCAGTTTTCCAGCACCCTCAGAGAAAAAAAGTGGTTCTTTGATGATCAGAAAACCTCCCATATTTCAGGTTGTGACTACTGCTTCTGGTTGGTGCTTCACTTGGCATTATTGAGAAAAGCCTGCCTCAGAAAGGGCTGCAGATATTTGTAAAGCTGAAATAAAACAAATAGCCTCCAGGATAAAACCAAAACCAGAACCTTTCTGTCCAGAATAGTGCTTTTCACAGATGTTTCATATTATGTGTGCCATCTGAGGAGAAAAATGTGTGATATTATAGCAGTACTTCAGGCCATTTCTGAGTAGAGTCAGAGGAGAAGTCTGTCTTCTATTAACTATAGAATAAAGTGGCTGTTATCAAGAGTCAGGGATGTTTTAGTCTTTGTAAATGAGCTTCAAATTTATGTAAAGTGCTCGAAATGAACAAGAATGGAGAAAGAACTTTTCAATTATTACAGGACAAAATAAAACACTAGAGTTGTAACAATATAGTTCTCCACTTTGATTCACCAAGATGACTCATTCTAATAATGAGGAAATTTATTTTTGGGCCTAAAATGTGGTTGGTCAATATGCCCATGCAGCCCTGGCTTAGATTATTCATTACTCATTTTGAACTGCTTAAGAACCCTTCTCAAACATAATGCCAGAGGGGTTGTTAATTGTAATGGCAGTGTGATGCTGTGAACACCCACACTTATGACATGGCCAAAACTCAATTTATTTCTCAGGGATCATCATGAAAACAGTCATAATAATACCTTATAGTCATGTGCAATGGAGACAACAGAATTATTTTTAGATTTGAAGTCACAGAAATAATGTAGGTAGTCTTAAAAAGTAATTTTTGATAAGCTGACATTTCTCACCACTCAGAAAAGGAACAGCTGACAAGTGATTGAACTCTAAAGGTCTGTGCATTATGAGCTATGATTAAGCATGGTTTGATGATAAAATAAGTACTGTTGTTTGTTGCTTTGACATGCCATATCCACTAATTTTCATAGACTTTCAGAGAGCAAGTGTGACGTTACAGATAAATGTGATTCATAAGAATGATTTATTAATGAAGCTCTAATTCATGTATTAGGCAAGAGACTAAAATATGCTGCATAATAACATTATAATAAACAGAGCTTTAAGAATAGACAGTCAAAGAAGTGTTGGGGGTTTTTGCTCTATATCAGAGAATCTGGAATCACTTTTCAGGCTTGAATGGCTTTGTAATGGAAGATACAGACTGCATGCACATTAAAAAATCCTGAGGATAATGAGTTTGTTAAAGAAGATCCTTTTGATATGTTACAGAAATAAAGCATCAGCAATAACTACTATATGAAAAATAAGTATTCACATCAATATTAATGACTCTATAAGAGATGGTATGGTACAATGGAAAACTGGTCTGTTTTGAATTTTAGTGAGACAAAAATAAATGAGGTTCCAAACACTATTTTTAATAGGGTTCACATCTCTTCTCTGAACCTGATGATCCTAAAATCAGAATATATCACAGGAAAACAAATCTTGCAAACAAATCTTAATGCAAAGGTACTGCAAAAAGACCCAAAGTCAAGAGAGTGTCCAAGCACAAGAGCATTAGCTAGTCTGTCATAATTGTATGTGTTTATTGGACAGAAAAATGAATGCATCTACATATGTAAGAGAGAAGCAGAAATATTTCTAATCTTTCAAACAAAGTCTTTACTATATTTAAATGTATATTTTACTGGCAGTTTTCTTATAGATATGCATTATATGAATGAACTACTATCCATTTGTAATAGGTCATAAGTGGAAATCAACATAGAGAAGCAGAGACAATAATTAGAGTTTTAGTTTTGCTTTGCTGGGGTGTTTAGAAGCTTACTTTATGTGAGTTACAACTCTCTACCCCAGGACAATAGGAGATACCCATCAAAATACCATGCTTCAAACAAGGCAAACTTATTCATAGATAAGTGTGGCTCTTGTAGTCACACATCTTTTGGAAGTCCTTAAGGATATCTGTGGATGGTGTCATGGTATCATTCAATGGTAAATAGTTTTCACAGATCCTGGAATCACAGGAAACTGGGCTCATTATCTTTGCAAAATAAAATGTATACTAAAACAGGGAGTCCTCCCCACCAAACAGACAATATAGTGCCAGATAGCTAAGATATCTGTAAATGTATACACACTGTGTATACATTTAAAAAAAACTCAACCCCACATTTAATTGGCTGAGTATAATCAAAGTTCTGATTCAAATCTCATAGCTTCTGCCTTTTTTCTTTAACCAAGAGTAAAATAGCCGTTTTAAAATTTATCATATTTAATGATCCCTACTGACTGTCAGAGGAGTTACCAATGTGTAAATCCCAGCTAAGAGTTAGGCTTTCCACATCTGGGCTATCTGATGGAGAGCCAGATCTAAGTTTTATTAATAATTAGGAACACAGATGTGATGGAACCTTAAAAAAGCATATAAGCATTGGTTTGGTAATGATTGATGAGAAGAGCTGTACTACCGAGAGTAGCACTGTCAGTATGAATGCTTTTCTTTCAGAGGCATTTATTTTTTTAATCTATTGTGATATTAAAATTTAATATCATTAATCCGAATGTTCCCATTAAAAAAAAAAAAAAAAATGTAGATGTAATTCATCCTGGGAATAAACAAGCTAAATTTAGGTTGAAAGGCTAAGTGAAGGCAATGGAAAATTCTATCCTGTTCAGATGACAATTTGGTTTTAGGTCTGTTTTTTATTGTTATCAGCAATGAAAAGAAACTTAAACTCCTTTTTTCACTACTTGGTTTCATTCAATAAGACTTAAGGTCATTACTGAAATAGTTAAAAAAATCCAGTGTGTGTCATCCTGAAAACATAGCTTTGAAATACTCCAAGAAAGAGTAAATATATCTTTAAAAGATTTGCACAATCATAATGTTGAAGCTGGGAATTCTGTACTGATAAAAGTAAAGAATCAGAAAAGTAGCAGGCCAAGAAGAAGTAGCAATGGATTTAATACCTCACTCACTTTTTAAATTCTGTGACCCATGGTATTCAGGTCAAAATACATGCTTTCAAAGGTGTATCAAATTAAAGTTAGAAACCAAATCCAGGGCATATGAATTTTATTACTCTCTGGATGGTACAAAAACTTTATGCTTTTAACAACAACTTAGAAAAAGAGAAGAAATTTCTTGATCACAGAACAGTCATTCTTTGGGATTCCACTTCACTTGTCAGAAATGAAAGTAGAATGAAATATTCAGAACCCAAAGACTGAAATAGCAACTGTCTTTTGGAATGGGATGCTGTAAGTAAATATAGAAACAACAGTCAACAGTCAGGAGGCTCTGCAGAGGGATCTGGACAGGCTGGATGAATAGGCTGTAGCCAATAGTTTGAGGTTCAACAAGGTAAAATTTCCAGTCTGCATTTGGGTCACAACAACCTCCTGCAGTTCTACAGGCTGGGGAAGAGCAGCTGGAAAGCTGCTTGTCACAGAAGAACCTGTGGGTGCTGGTCAACACCAGCTGAACATGAGCCAGAGTATGTCCAGGTGGCCAAGAAGGCCAGTGGGATCCTGGCTTGTCTCAACAGTAGTGTGGCCAGCAGGGCCAGGGCAGTGACCATCTCCCTGCACTTGGCACTGGTGAGCCTGCACCTCAAATCCTGTGCTCAATTTTGGCATCTCACTAAAAGAAAGACATTGAGGTACTGGAGCGTGTCCAGGGAAAGGCAACAGATATGGGGAAGTGTCTGGAGCACAAGTGAGATGAAGAGCAGCTGAGGCAGCTGAGAGTGTTTAGCCTGGAGGAAAGAAAGCTCGGAGGAAACCTTACAGCTACTCTATAACTACATTATTTTTCTATAACTACATTATTATTTTTTTGAAAGAAGGGTGTATGCAGGCGAGGGTTGGTCTCTTCTCCCAGGCAACAAACAACAGGTTTAGATGAAATGTCCTCAAGTNTCCTGTGCTCAATTTTGGCATCTCACTAAAAGAAAGACATTGAGGTACTGGAGCGTGTCCAGGGAAAGGCAACAGATAAGGGGAAGTGTCTGGAGCACAAGTGAGATGAAGAGCAGCTGAGGCAGCTGAGAGTGTTTAGCCTGGAGGAAAGGAAGCTCGGAGGAAACCTTACAGCTACTCTATAACTACATTATTTTTCTATAACTACATTATTATTTTTTTGAAAGAAGGGTGTATGCAGGCGAGGGTTGGTCTCTTCTCCCAGGCAACAAACAACAGGTTTAGATGAAATGTCCTCAAGTTGCATCTGGGAAGGTTTAGTTGGGATCATATGAAAAATTTCTTCATGGGAAGGGCTGTAAAGTATTGGAAAAGACTGCCCAGGGAAGTGGTAGAGTCACTATCCCTGAAAGTGTTCAAAAAACATGTAGATATGGCATTTGAGGGCATAGTTTAGTGGTGAACATGGTGGTAGTTTGGGTTAGTGGTTGGATTTGATGATCTCAGGGGTCTTTTCCAACCTTAATGATTCTATTATTCTATGATTCTGTACACCCCATGCTACTTTTTTCTCTTAGAATGCTTTCTAGGACATTTTCTGATATGCATAGTGTTTCATTGAGTGACTGAACAGCCTATCAATAAGCTTAAAGGCTGAAATTCCCTTATCTGGCAAAAATAGAGCTGAAAAGAAATGATGAACATTCCTGAAGGAAGAAGCAAAATCTATAAAGTAAATGTAAATCTTGGAATAGAATTTCCTGTTACAAGAGCTTATGCAAGTCCGTTTGAAGACATCTTTGCTGAGGTGACGAGTTTAGATCATTTCCTTTTGCATGATATGTAATTAATTCCTACTACCTGAATTCAGGTAGTAGGAGTAGAACTTTTTAGGGAATTCTCCTGCTAGATGCTATACAACGTATTTTAAATGGATTAAGTTTGGACTAAGTAAAATGAAGCATTCTATCCTAAGCATCTAATGTGCTTCGCACTTACACATTTACAGACATTGGCAAAATGAGACCAGTGTAACTGCGAGATACAATCAGATCATATTGTGCTGAAATACAGTTGGTACATGAAATCAGCTGGGATTAGAAATAATAAATGGAATCCATGGAGATGTCATACTCTGCACAAGCCTAGAAAGACTGGTGCTAGAATATTGGAGATTTGATGTGCAGTATACCTAATCTCCAAGAATTCCCTCAATTGCATACCAACCTTCCACTTTCTTTATCTTACCACTTAAAAGCTTTTTTTTGATTATACATGAAGGCATTTTCAATTTATTTGGAATGTCATTTTACTTATCCCTGCCTGACTTTCATGAGACAGCATAATATAGTTCCAAATTATTTGCTGAAGAACATTTGACTCCCAGTTGCCTGAGAGTTTGGAGGAAAGTGGAAAGACAGGTTAATAGCTGTGTCTTTCTCTGTCTAATAGATTACTTTCATTCTAAAAAAAGGCAGTGAAAGTTGTTTGCTTATGCAAGGCCTTTTATAAACCTTTCTAAATCCAAGGCAGGGACAAAATGAGAAAGCAAATTAACTTTTAAGATTGAGATTAATCGACTTGAAATGTAAAAAGAATCAATGCTTTGCCAAGAATTTAGATAGAAAGGCTATATAAGGAATATGTGAAGGAGAAGAAAGTCTTCTCAAGAACACAAGGAAAATATTTAGCAACAAAAGTCAGGTTTATCTAAACTGGGAGTTATCATTTATCTTTCAAGTCATCACCTAGGATAGACAGACTTCCAAGGACCATTTCATACAACATACATTAAGTACCTTCCCTAGAATTATAAACTTGATTTCTGTCTATCCCTCTACACTGCTAAATGGAGACATGTTTATCTCCTCACTTGGGGTATAAAGGGCGTCAATTGTGTCATTGTGTTTTACCTGAATTCTATGTTTTAGATGTCAAGATTGGTGAGATGATTCTTCAAATGCTTGATGATCAAGAAAAACATGAAAAGTTGGTACTTGTATACAGAATGATGAATGCATTCAGCTATTTGAATATTTTATTTAGAAAGTTACACTCAAGGGCAAATATACTTTTGTTCTGGTTCCTTTTATACTGCTGCTATATCTTGCTTCTAAAAGAGGACATCATTTAATGCCAAAGATCACAAAAAATTCCATATCAAGCCCATAGCAGTTAACAACCAAATGTGCTATTTTTTAATTACAAGTCCTTCAGATAAGATACAAGGTCTGAAAATCCAAAGGATTTTATATAGCTAGCAGACCACACATAAGAATTCAGAAACTCAGACTCACTGTTTTTTATTGTCGTCATGTAGGAGGCTAGATAAAAGTTTTCTATCGCATACTTTATTCAATCTATAAATGCAATGAGTAAACTAAGCTGAGTGTATCATTTATTAGTCCAAACAACATGTAGTAAATGTCAATACCATATCAGTTTTAGCTATATATTTGTACTGCATTAGGACCCTCCCAAAAATTTTACCAACACTTCTAGATTTCATGCAAGACATACAAAAAGGAGAAAACACAGGAAGCTATGTTTTTTTTCCAGAGCTTAGATCAGAAGTCTGTTGACTTTAATATCTGAAAATATTTATCTTGTTAGGAATCAGAGGCTAGAAGTCATAGCTAGTCACTCACTAGGAAATACTTCACAGCAAGTAATAATCTGTAATATTGTTGCGTATTCCCCAAATCTCACTTTTGAGAATACCATAAGACTATTCTAACTCAGCTAGCCTTTTTGAGAAGCAGTAGAGCAGGGAACTTTTGGGAACACCTGTAAATTTTTTTTTTCTTCTCTCTATTTTTCTCACCTCTCCAGTGAGCTGAGAGGTAAAAAAAAGTCTGTTGCTGTTCATTTTGCAATATGTAAGAACAGTTTGAAAACTGTCAAGCTACTTTCCTGATCACCAATTTTGTTCTGCTAAAATTACAATTTAACTGTCAAATTAAACAATGGAGAATCAAGTAAAGAAGAGTGATTTCTGTACAGTAATTTTCTTGGGTAAAAAATCTCTCCCCTCACACACAGTGTTTTTGAAATAAGAGTAAAATATTAGTTTGAAGTTAAAAAATAATGTAGTGTAAAAGCCTTAGGCAATAAAGAATTATACACAAGACTATGAAAATAAAGACCTGTGAGGGACAACAGGAGATAATTTATTCCAGTTATCTGCATTGGAGTGGGCTTGAATATAGATAGATATTTCTTCACCTAGACAGACTAGTGTTCACCTGGCAGTAAGAATTTTCTTTGAAGAGATTGCACAGTCTCCTTGCTCTGCTGTAGTATTTCACTACCTGTGTAATGAGAATGCTCAGTTGCTACTGAGAATGATTAGCAAGGGAACTATAATCCTTGACATCATTTTGAGATCTTGAGACTGATAACTAAGGTTTTAATTAATGCAAGGATTGGTTTAGGATTTTTTTCTAATTCAAAGCAAGCAAAAGCAAGTAATCTGTTCATATGTTTATTAATATTGGTAACTTTATAAATAATGTGCTGTTATTTGTTGAAGGGCTTTCTTATTATGTGCAAAACAAAAAACAAAGAAGCTGGTCTGCCCTTCTACCATAACTCAACTTCCAGGACCAATTTGAATGATTTCGAAAGAAGTTGGACATTTTTTCATTAGAATTCCTCTGGCAGTATCTATATGAAAAGAGGAAGTACAATCATACATATTTCTTTGATTCACAGATTATTTTCTCCCCTGTGGGCACATGACTAGTGTATTTCATGGCAATGAATGTATAGCTGGAGGATTAGAAATTCTTAGCACTCATTTCCAAAGCCAAAACCCAAACCAAACCACCTCCAATGAAACAGAGCAGAGAAAAAAAAATTAACATAACCATGTTTGTGACTTTCATTTGTCTGAACAGAGAGTTTGAATCTCTGATGTTTAATGCTTAATTCAATTAAATCAGATTTAACCTCCTTGGTTGTAACTCTTCCTGTAGTTGGCTACTGACAAGAACTGTGTGGCTTCCTCATCCATCTGTAGGTGTGGTGGTCTGACTACCTGCATGCCTGTTCCTCTGTCAGGCTTTTTTTCCCAGCCAACCATAGTAATCTTTGAACCTACTAGCTAATTTTAGTTACGCCTGAGAAATGTCTGGAGGCCTCAGTGGTAATCACTGCCTAAAAATGGGCAAATTATTAAAAAAAGAAAAAAAAAATTCCAAATTATTATTCTCCATCCACCCTTTGGCTGAGGCTGAAATGTGAAAGTAGTTATCTATGCACAGGAGAAATCAAACAGGAGAGAGCTATAGGAAACTAATCTGTAACTGGTGAGGCACACAAAATTTTGCACAGCTCTAGGTGTGTTAAAATGGTTCGGGTAAAAAAGGAAAATTTCTAAAATAGTTTAAATAGTTAATAGTTAAAATTTAAAATAGTTTAAATGGCTGCTGGTGAAATGTCATGTTGGACTGAGATTCCTGTATCCTGCTTTAGGTATGAAAAGCTTTTCTGACTCTGGTACCTTCTTTACCCTGTGTTCAGATAACAACAATAATTTCCTCCTCTTCCCTTTTTACTGAAGCAAAGTCATAGTGAAGGACTCACAAATCTCTATCAAATATTACTATTTGGCACAGCCAGACCATTGTGTCAGTCTCATCACTGGCATTTAAGCATTCCTTAAACTGTACTTACTTAGTGGCTTGAAGTAAAAATGTCTTGTGCTGAGTCATGCCAAGACTTCAGAAAGTTGGAGACTCGAAGTTCATAGAGAGTTCATATCAATAAGTGACTCAAAAGTTAAAAGCACCAAAACCAGATAACATTAGTATGGAGGGGACAAATGGAAAGGTGGTGCAACATTTAACTTTTGCTGAAAATCAGCCAGTTATTGATATTTAGTATTGATTCTCCCGACTGAGGAGCACCTTAATTTCACCTGGTATGTGAGCACCAGGCCATGTCTGACTGAGTGCTTCACAATTACCATTTCCTTTCACCTGAGATTCAGAATATTGGGTGCTCACATGGGCTTTGCCACTCACTCACCACTGAACAGCAGCAATTACCTGTGCTCAGGTACCATCAGCTGCTGGTAAAGTCAGCACATTGCAATGGATACCCCATGGCTCTGCTCAGTCACAGCTGGAACAAGAGATCCACAATGATATGTTAGCTTTTTGTCTCTTTTCTGGTGCCTTCCAAAGTGTTGCCACTTGACAACATGGCATCTGAATCACTGAAATTTATTTGTCTATGCCCTCACTTTTGGTGACCAGATTTTTCCCATAAAAGTCTAATTTTGATACTTTCTGAAGGCATGATGTCTGATCAGATCATGTATTGCAGCAACACATTTCTTCAGACGAGGTGGTGCAGTATTACCAAAGTCAAACTTTGAGTTAATTTTTTTTTTTTTCAGTTTTCTGAATTCATAAGAGATGGTGAGTAGTGTCCAAAAACTACTGATTGCTTGAGGCAGTAAATGCAAATCAATCGATACTAAAGAAAACAGAGATACTTTGTGCCCCATAAATACAGACTCTAGAAAGAGACTGAGCCTGAGAACAAAAATATGTTGTTAACATCTATTTATTTAGCTTTGAACTCTGTAATTATCCTTCTCCCAAAAGCCTTATTTTATAACTTTCTCCACAAATCCCAGAAAGAATTTTAAAACCAGGAGAATATATTCATCTGTTTCAAACGGCAGAGAACAATTCAATTTGCTGAGGAGTGTGTGCCTGCATGAATGAACATTTGAACAGTATGCTGTTAGCAACTGATACCATGTCCCTGAATTCTGGTTTAGTTTTATCCCAGTGTCATGGATTCTGGTTTAGTTTTATCCCAGTGTCATGGTTTAACCCCAGCCAGCAACTCAGCCACACACATCCACAGACTCACTGCCCCCCAGCGGGATGCAGGAGAGAATTGAAAGGGAAAAAGCAAGAAAATTCATGGGTTGATATAAAACCTTTTACTAGATAAAACAAATGCCACACACCTAAGCAAAAAAATCAAGGAATTCATTCCCCACTTCCCATGGGCAGGCAGCTGTTCAGCCATTCCCAGGAGAGCAGGGCTCCATCACAAGTAGTGGTGACTTGGAAAGACAAACACCATTGCTCTGAATGTCCCCCTCCTTCCTTCTTCTTCCCCCAGCTCTATATGATGAGCATCATTTCATGTGGAATATTCTGTGTGTCAGTCAGGGTCAGCTGTCCTGGCTGTGCCCCCTCCCAGTTCTTTGTTCAACCCCTGTTCAAGAGCAGAAGAGGCCATGATGCTGTGTGAGCACTGCCCAGCAGTAGTGAAAACATTCCTGAAAACATTGTCAAACACAAATCTAAAACACAGCCCTATTCTAGCTGTTATGAGGAAAATTAACTCCATCACAGACAAAACCAGCATACCCAGAAACAAGATTCTAAGATAAAAATACCTGGTTATAAGGTTGATCAGACATCCAAATAGGCATCCAGGTACTTGGAAACCTTCATCCTGTATCACTGTCTAACTGGGGCAAAAACTAAGGGAAACATACATTTTTATAAGCAAAACAAGATAATGCAGAAAAAGAAGTCTCCTTTCCAGGTTGGTAAGCAAATTAGTGGTTGAGGAAGCTGGAAGGCATGCATCAAATTTCCTGATATCTGTGATCCAGGCTGGAAATATTAATCTTATACCAGATCCTTCAGGGCAAGGCTGCTTGTTCCCCTGCCATGTTCCTTCTTGTCTGGCTCCACACTGCCACTGACAAGTACAGATCCACTGAGAAAGTTTCAAGGAAACCATGGTGTTCCCATGGAAAGCTTCACTATTTACGACAAATCACAAAGATTTGTCACTTTCTTTTCGCCACAAAGAAGGTGTCAGACCTATAGAGCTTTTCTCACATCTTAAAAGTGCTCCTGTGCATCCAGGAATGATAAGGCTTCAGAAACTTTTGGGTGCTAATCACACTGTATGTGATTTATAAATGTTAATTATGAAATCACATTTTACATGAAAAGGACAAAGAAAGAGATGAGCAGTTGACTTTTGGTTTTTTGTTGTTTATTTGGTTTTGTTGGGTTTTGGGTTTTTTAATAGCTATTTAATTTCTCCATTATGCAGTCAATACAATAAGGCTTAGTTGTAACCCAGCCTTTTGGATACTTTTTCTCTTTCCTAATTCTTTTTTACTTCTGTATATTGATTTTGGAGTGTGCTGAATAGTATTGATCAATATCCTACTGTCTTGCACACAGGTAACCACTACAGTGATTTTCTTTCCAAAGATCCTCTTATCTCTTATGGTGGAGGTTTATAATAATATTAATTCTTAATATAATATACCTGCTGTTTTTCAGAACTTTTATAGACAGTACTATAAAAGAGGACCTTTGTAGTAGTTTAGCTCCACAAAAGGTGGGACACAGGTATCACTAACTATAGAACTGAAAATATCTGTATCAAGTTACATCAAAAGTACTCAATATTTTTCTTTACTTGCAGTCAAAAGAAGCTGTCACTATTAAACTGGAGGTTAAAAAACCAACAGCCATTTTGTAGATTGCCAGGGACAAGGCAATGTGCATTTCCAGTCATTGGAGACACCCAGTAGTTGTAAAAGCTCATCTACTGATCTGCTGAGAGGTGCATGTAGCTTGGATGATTGAAACAGATGATTTTCAATTCATATTGAAATATTCAATAATCTTTTGTGAAGGAGCAGGAGTGAGGGCATTATCTGGGGTTATTCACCCTGGGAAAGAGAGATTCTGGGGAGACCTTATTGTACCTTCCTACCTAGAGAGAGCTTTTTATATGAGCAGATAATGACAGGACAAGGTGGAGTGATTTTAAACTGAAAGAGGACAGATGCAGATTTGATGTTAAGAAAAATTAATTTACTCAGAAGATCATGAGGTGCTAGAACAGGTTGCTCAGAGAAGTTGTGGATGCCCCATCCCTGGAAGTGTTCAAGGCCTGCTTGGATGGGGCTTGGAGCAAGCTGGTCTAGTGAAAGGCCACCCCTACCCATGGCAGGGATGTTGAAACTAGATGATCCTTGCTTCTATGATTCTATTCTACTGGAGAAAAGGTTTCCACTGGTTTAGAAACCAGTTCCTTTCTTGTAGTTGTTTTTAGTTCAGAGGGATGGATAGATTTTTTAAGGTGCCTCCAGTCAAGTTATATTTATTTGCTGACTAAAGTTACCCAAATTAAATAGATTACTATTTAGTGAAAAAATAAAAAGACATTCCATCTGAACTTGATCAATTCACTGCAAATAGTCTCAAGATTATTTCCCCCCCTCCCCCCACCCGCAGCCTACACTCCTGCACTCTGCTAAAAAAAACATGGGGGATAGTTTTATAAGAAGATTGGGGGATTTTCAGTCTGGTTAATGATTTTTTTATGTTTTCATGAGAAAAGTTATACCTGGTAATGCAAAGAAATTGTAGCAGTAAAAACAGGAGTGGTCGGTCTTCTGTTATACACCTTCTGTCATGTTACCTTTTCAGCCATCAACTGTTGCCAGAAGCTCTTACTTTAAGTAGATCCACAACATAAATATGAGTTGAGGTGATCCTTCTTTAGCATCTTCCTCTTCATTGTAAAATTTGCTCTGAACATCAGGTAGCCCTTTGATGTATAGTCTGAACTACATCACAAAAATTTTGACACCAGTTCCTTCTTTCCTGGAAGATGACCTGTAGTAACCTAAGAATAGCTGTTCTTTTAGGCTGATCATAATCCTTCAGTGATGGGGAGGCTGCAATCTCTCCTAGCAGAGTGTTCCACTGCTCCTCTATTGCTGCAACAAGAAAGGGGTTTTAATCTTTAAACTGATTCTCCTCTGTTGAAATACGATCTCATTACTTCTTGCAGTATGCTTGGTAATTATGAGCACCACTTTATCCTCTTTCTGTCTGCAGCCAACTTTTCTGCACTTGAAATCCATTAACATTATTCATTCCTGCCTGTCTTCTCCAGGTAATACAGCTGTACTAGGTCACATCTCCTAAAGCTCTGAATATTCATATGATTCTCTGGTTTCTCTCCAAGTGGTTTGTAGCCTTCAAAAAGGATCTATATCAGTTTCAAGTCATTTTAATTTCACCCACATAAGACATGAAATAATAACACTCTGAATTTTGAGTTTCTATTCCCAGAGCCTGATTAATTTATCTGTGATTAATCTGTGATAAAACATAATTTTTAGTTCTATCCAGAACCTTTCACCTACAGTGTGACATGCAAACAATAAGTTTGGGGATAGTATTCCATAAATAGTATTCCTAATGGCATTAGCCTGTGGACAGCAGTATCTGAATTTTTTGAGTGCCTTTTAAAGTGTCTTGTACTAATGGATGTAAATTATTGTATTCCCTTTTTCCAGAGGAAAATAGAATAGCTGTTCTGCCCTCATGCTTACAGCCTTCTGGCTGAAGCTCTCCAGATTATTTTATTCTGTATTTATTTAGATATTTACACATAGTTGGGTTTTTTTCTGAATAATGTACATTTTAGTTTTTCAGAAGTTACACTCTTCTTCATCCCTAGAATTTTAGAGACTACTATCAAAAAATGTAGAACTATGCATGGTGTAAGACTTGTGTGGTAGGTTGAGCTCAGTCATGATGATAAACACTAAAGGATATACTTATAGCATCCCAATCAGTTGAAAATCAATCTTCATCCAGAAACATAATGTCTTTTTAAACAATTTATAAAAAAATCCAGTTAGATTGAAAGATACAGTAAGATAATAAATTGTCAATTCAGTGATTGACAATGACTGAAATCAGTGTAAAATTTTAGGAAGGTGTTAAAAAGATGCTACCATTCCATAATTAAATATCATTTATTATTTTAAGAAAATAAACTGTGTGTAAATAAAGGTACATGGAGGTTTCTATGTTATTTAGCAGTAGTCATACATAAAATAAGGAATTAATGTTTAATTTGTGGAAGTATTCATGAAAAGTAAGTTTGGGTTGTGCAACTGCCGGTCTGCAGAATACCTACCAGTGTCTATAAACTCATTAGGCATAATCTATCATCATAAAATACACTTCAACCTCAAATGTATAGTTTTATGTGGCAGGACTTCCTAAGACTAGAGGCAAAGTCATTATCATGGTCTTCTTTCCATCACATTGAAAACAAATTTTTGATGGCGGAAAAATATGCCTGGTTTTGTCTTTTTTTTTTTTTTAGTAGTGTAAACAGATCTCCAGAAGTAATAAAATTGCATGCACTTAAAGCATGAAATTCTGTATTTTGTAAGCTGAAATTCTGTATTTTTTTCATATCACATAAACTAAACCTCCTTCTGTGGTGATGTAGGTATTCTTTTAACTACTGGCTCCTTTTAATATAAGGTTACCAACAAGGATATAATTTAGATAAGAACTGGTTATCATTTATAACACTAATTCAGAAATACTTCAAAATATTTCAGTGGGAAACCTTCTGGAAGAACAAAGTTAGGGAATTATAGTTTTCTTTCCCAAAGTAGAAAATAAATGAAGCCAACAATTAAAACACAGCCGAGAAAACTTAAACACAAACAACACAGATGCTTGTAAGATCTTTCTTGCAGAACTTGATGTAAATTTTATTGCCTGAACATTTTAATTTTTTAGAGTGGATTGTGTATGAGAAACTTGTATGAAGTAAAGCAAGATTGATGTGGTTCATTGTTTTCTGCTATATTTGTATTATTTCTTGCAGACAATGTTCTGTTTTACTATAGATATTGTTATAATGTAAAAGAAGAAGAGAAACTACATGCACTAGCTTTTATTCAGGTGTATTTGTGTGGAAGATGCCTGGCAGCAGAATATTTCAGTAAAGTTACACTACTCAAGAGAGTAATAAAGAATGTTACAATATTCCTACCATTTGAGTGTGCAGACTATGATTTTCCGAGGATAAAGTACAGGTTTTCTGACACCGGCAGTCAAAGCTTTTGTTTTCCTCTTTCTGAGTTTATAAAACCTTTGGGATATTTTGTAAATGTGGCCATAAGATAGTAAAAAGTGGGTTTTACTGGAATTACAGCATTTAAAGAACCCTGTAAAGAGCTGACTGGGGCAACGTTTATGTTGAAATTTGTGAACCATGTGCAGTGTGTTACCAAACTGGGGTTCTATCACATTTCTGACATGCATTCTGAGTTTTCAGTGCACCTGTCAAAAGTCAATTATATTTCTTATTTATTGGAAGTGGGCCAACCAAAGAATGAATAGCTGTACCTGGTGTCACTAACTCCATTGTCTCCTCTGGTAAAATCCAAGTCTGGATGTACCCAGAAAGCAAACAGCAGTGTTTCTCAACATAAACTCACAGACACCAGGGATTTGGGAAAGTATCATCTCTTGATTGGAGGCACACAGCCCATATCTAATTGTCACTGATGGATTTTTTTATTTTACTCCTATGGGAATTAAAAACTCTTAAAAAGTCTAGGCACTTTGAAAAATATACATAATCTAGATCTTTTGAAAGACTTCTGTTTAAGCACAGATAATGGTTTGGCTTGCAACTCCTTTTTTATATGTCCAGGAGGAAATTTCTCTAACATATTCTTTCTTCTTAATTAATTTAAAAGCCTTCCAGTGTCTTTCATAAGTGTTTGTTACTTGTGTCTTTCCCCAGAGAGTTTCTCCCAAAAGGAAAATCTTCCAGTGAAAAAATTGTAAGAGAAAAATAGAAGACTAAGAAAAAACTTTTTTTTCAAAGTCTTTTGGCCTCATTCATGAGTAGCTGGGCTTAAAATTTGTAGGTAATTATCCTCCCCACCACAAAATATTTCTGTCTATGAACTTGGACTGTGCAAATCAAATCCATTGTCCTCAGGCAGACACACTCCTGTGTGGAGCACAGGAGAGGTGCCAAGATATTGTACCCAGGACAAACACCTCAACTAAAGGCAGCCAGACTTCATCAGCATCATTTACAAAATGCAGCTACACTGTATGTTAAAAATGGAGGCTTTATAAAGGCTAAGTCTGACCAAAGCATGAACGTGATGCTGTCAGGATGGGCCCTGTGCCTTTTGGGGCAGCACTCAGCATCACAGTGCACTGATTGTTTATAACTCTTTCCTAACCAAATAGAGTCAGAACAGTATAATGAACCATAACTTTTCCTACCCTAATATCAGTTTTAGAAAGAGCAGTGCTGGCTGGTACTGCTCTGTATTAATTGTGGTTTTGCTTTTCATTTCCTGTGTCCAAGTAAAAGGTTTGTATTTTAAAGGTAGGTCTGCCATAGAATCTGAAGGACTGCAGTGAAGTTAGCTACATCTGCTATCTTTAATTTAGCTAGCTCAAGGACTGATCACAGCCATACAGAGGCTAGAATTTACAGTCCTTTTTGAATCAATAGCAGGACTGTTATTGACATGTGAGATGCCTACTGTAGATATATCTCTGGATACTGAAGTACCTGAGTTGCTCTGCAGAGGACTAATGTGAGATTAATCAAATCAAATTAATCAGTTTAATCAATGCATATTTTGAAAGTTCCAGTTTTTCCATAGCATAATAATATAAGGTCTGACATTATTTTAAGGTCTTGGATTGTTTTTAACCCTACCTTAGTCTAGCAATCAGGCTATTTTAAAGTGAAGGTTACACCAATACACAAAACTATCAAGTCCTTCTTCTCCTTTCAAAAGTGTAACTCATGTAACCAGTGTCCTTTCTTCTCTGCCTAAAAAATCTGACATGGATGCTAGATAAAAGCACATAGAGAGGGCTCAGCACATTGTGAAACACAGCAGGTTCCCTCAACATCGAGAAACATTTGTTCACTGTCAGGGTGAGTGAGTGCTGGCACTGATTGCCCAGGGAAGTCAAGAGGTGGGGGATCTCCCTCCTTGGATATATTCAAGAGCCTGGTCCTGGGCAACCAGATCTAGGTGGCCCCAACTGAGCAGCAACGTTGGGCAACATGACCTTCAGAGATGCCTTCCAATCTCAACTGTTCCATCAATTTGTGACTGAAAAGTCCCTCACCACCCACCACAGTCACTTTTTCTAACTGATCAGCCAGCTCAGACTGTGTTTCATCAGGAGCTGAGCTGTACCTCAGCTGCCATTCAGCCATCAGAATCATGACAAGTGCCACAAAATGGGAATTGCTAAGGACATTTTGAGAGTAAGCCAGCCTCATTACCATACCTCATCAGGATCTTCCAAATGGTGCTTTCCTGGGGAAGGGCACAAGCAGAAAGACCACCTGTATTTCCCTGTTAGCTCATTCCATTTACATGACCACAGGCTGGTCTTCATGTAAGACTTGCATCTTTACTATCTGCTGTAGACAGGAAATAGGACTTGCCCAGTTTGCCATGGAGGAGAATATCATAACTGGTTGAAGATTCAGTAGCCTGTCCAGAACATTTGTGTTTTAATGCCTACCTATATCATTGATTAGTGCAGCACCACCATGTACCATTTTATTCTCCAGAAATGCATAAACAAAGTCTGAGCTAATAATATTTTTTCTCAGGCTGTTTATTGCCAGATGGAATAAGAAATGTTAGAAGATTCTGGATCTCCAAAGCCAGCTTTCACTTTGCCACAAAAAGGCAGTTGTGCTAAGAGTTCTATTTTTAAAAGAGATATTCCAAGTTTCCACACTTTTGGATAATAGTACATGGCCTTTTACTAAAAGCGTTTCTGAAGCAAACATCATAGGGATGAATATTTTTTAAACTAGTATAATATTTCTACATACATGCATGTGGATGTGTCACATGGGTGTACAGATTCCTTGTAATTTATTCCTGTTCATCAGGTGTAAAAGGAAAGAGAGAGAGATAAATATTCTAAATTTGGATTAACGGACTAATTCACAGTGAATTATGTGTGTTCAGCAGGATCTGCTTTTCTAAGGTGCATTAATGTTTTAAAGATCTCTGAAATTATAAAATGGGATTGAAAGAACAAACAGGTTAATAAAAAAGCAGGCAAAATGGTACAAGGTGTAATTTGTTCCCATGTCCCAGCCCTCAGAAGTTTTTACTGTGAGCAAGTATGTGAGCCTTAACGAGGAGCAAATTAAATGACAGATTAATTCCTAGATATGTGGGAGTGCATGTGGTGATATCAATGATTTCTATTCACAGCAATGACTCATCTCATCTGCTTCTTGAAATTCAGCAGTGAAAACTGGACTGGCACCATGCTTCTCAATGGCAGCACTAATTGCTTTCAGATCTTACATTGCAGGGATATCCTCTGGACTGTTCACAGGCACTGAGCCCTTGTGGCTAATTAGGATCTAGCCCACAACTCTGAATGAAAACCAGAAGTTTTTAATTAAATTTTTTTCCTGTAACATTTATCCATAAGTCTGCTATCAAGATAACCATATCTAATAAAAAAAAAAAAAAATTCATGAGCTTTCTCTCAGGTTAAAAATAACACACTTCTCTCCTACAGAAGACTCTCTGTGTCTACTAGCATTTATCTGAGATAAATAAAATTCACATCTCTTTCTACCTAAATACAGTTGCCAGAAATTTTTGCTGCCAATAGGAATGTCTCTCCCACTTAGAAGATTCCTAGTATAAATCCAAAAACTTCATTGGTAACTTTTGGAAAGATGCTCTAAAAGAAGCAGCACTGATACATTCAGTTCCTTTTTACCCTCTTTGGCTCCCAGGGTGCTGAGGACTGTAGGACTGCTAGTAATAAAATCACTTTAATTCTCTAGTACTTGTTACCATGCCTGAAAGGCTAAGTTTATTGCTATAAAAGGTAGGAACATTGTACTATCTATTAAAATTAAAAGCATAAATACCAAACATTAGGGAAGTGAGTCAGTAAAGGTCAACAATCATCCACTAAATGCAGTCACTGCCAAGATATTTTTGGAGGTGGGTGCCCAGGATATGCGGCAGCAGAGCATCAGAGTTTGGTGTGGCTTGAGCAGGCTTTCCTGGAAAAAGAAGAGCAGGGACTACAGAATCCCTGAAGCAATATTTGTCTGTTTTATTAAGATGATAATAGACCTCTGCAATATCATAGTGTTGTTTCCTTTCATCTTAATTAAGGAAGCCATGCAAAACTCTGAAGAGACTGGGTAATTATTTTAGGTCCCAGAAAGGGCCAAGTGAGATGCCCTAAGCCATGCAGGGAATGGCAGAATCAAGAAATGAGGGAGAGTTTGAGTGCACTTTTTCTGTAAAGAAAGTCAATCACAGAAAACCTGCCCTGCTATTCAGAGATACAAAACAGCTGTACTATTTATCTGCTTCATGGGAGGTGAGTCCTGCAGCAGACAAAACAAGTATGTTTGAATTTCTTATGTTAAAAGCAAAAATGAGAAGCTTTTAGTGCTATTAACCAACTTCATTTGACAACAGGATTTAGATCCACAAAACAATCAGAAAACTGTGGATTTGCTGTGTATAAATGGAAGCTTGTACTACAATAAAAAACAAAACAAAACAAAAAAATTCTTTCACACTACTTTTTTAAATTTAAAACACAGATTTCAAATAACTAAACAAAATATCTGGCCTTTTCAAGATTGCTTCAACACTGGTGTATATCTAGTTTTGCCTGCTCAATATGTCTGTCCTCATTCAAGGTATTACCTCTCATTTTCAAAGGGAGCAACACACAATTCTCATTTAGGTTCTTCTGATTCTTTCAAATAGTTATACATGCATTAGGCTGGAGATGTGGTCAAAATCCACTTCCCAAATTTATTTACATTTAATATAATTCAAGAAAGTAAAATTACAATACCATTTGTATGTCGTTAAAGAAAGAAGTGCCTTAAAAAGACAATAATATGAGAAATTCTACTAAATCCATTCTTGGACATCCTTAGAAGTGTAAACAGTAATTTTGGTAATCATTTTTACTCATCATTCTGGAAGAAATTATACCTTGCTACAGTCAAAATAGACATGATACATAATATAGAATCAGCAGCATTATCTTTCTCCCTTTTTTAATATCAAATTTTGATTTTTGTTCTGATTTTAGTGTGAATTAATTGCCTTGTAGAAGAATGTCATAAGAACTGTCAGATATGGAAAAGGTCTCTTACTTATGAAATCTCATCTAGATAGAAGAAAGGATGAAAGAAGAGAAAATGTTTCAGTGTGATGTATCTGTCATAATCATGAGTGTGTAATTATCATGTTTCAGACCTGAAACAACTGCAAGTCATTTTGCTGTACATGTCTTGCCTTGTGCCCTTCCCAAGTGCATATGATTTATTCCTGTATACAACATTCATATTAAGGCTTCTAATTGGAAGCCATGTGTTAACATGATACATGTGGAGTGTAGTTCTGCTATGAGGATGCTGTAGCTTGAATCTCAGAAGACTTTAGTTTAATTTTCTGTCTAATACAGGCTCAGTCTGTGTTCTTCAGTTCACCATATACCTAACAATTTTCCTCCACCTCTGTCTATTTCTCAGCATGTCAGTCTGGCTTTCAGGTAGAACTGACATCAGCTGAAATTCATCTCATCTGTGTTAGGAAACTAAAAGTAATGTGAGTATACTCTACAGAAAAAAAACCCAAAAAAACCCCAAAAAAAAACCCAAAATTTTTTTAAAGTAGCATTCCAACTGCAGTTTGAATTTATTCAAGAATGGAGACTCCACAGCCTATCTGGGCAACCTCTACCACGGTTCACTCTTACAACAACAGAAAAAGCTTACTTTTCTTCATGTCTTACCTGAATTTGAAATGAGTCACTTGAATCTCTCTTTAGGTCCTTTAAGTAGAAGAATACCAAAAAATTTTCTTAATTTTTTGCCTAGATGTTGAACATCTAAAGCTAAATGAAGTGAAACATCCAGAATTACCAGCTGCAGTCAAATAGGTTGGTAGTCAGAGAAATAAACTCCTGAGGGTATAAACTATATGATTCCAGTCCTTACTCTCTTTAAGGAATTTGAACTTGCATTCCCACATTTGGATCATTTAGCCATTAGACTAATAGACTATTTGAAGTACTGAAGCAGTAGTTTTCTGTCTCTCTCTCTCTTTTTTTTTAATTAGCTGATTCACATTCCAAGCAAATTCATGTTTTGGATGCCTAGAAAAAGGAAGATAAAATAGTACCTGCTCCATGTTACCCCACTATTTACTCATCACTCTATTTGCACCAAACTCTTCCCACATTGTTCCCTTCTGGATAGTTATGGAAGCTCTCCTCAGAACTGACTACTGAAAATATACATCTGCCATGACCCCTTTTCCCCTACTCCCTGAGTAGTAGGGGGAAAATGGACTTCTAACAGTGACAACTTCTTATACATAAGTACATATAAGTACAGCATTAATTTTGTGTATATGATTGAACTGCATACAGTGCTGTACTACTAAATGCACTAAAGGTTTGGCTCAGCTGTGGACAACAGCTCATTTACTTTGTGTGTAAAACCACATCAATCACTTCCATCTTTCATGCACAGTGGAACAGTTTCAGCTGTGCCTTTTACTGCAGCATGAAAGCACAGTTTCTAACATCTTCTACACATGGCTCTCTCCTCCTCATACCACCTTCTCAGGGAAAAAAATGGATGCATACTGTTTTCATTTTCATTTGGTTAATTTGGTTCATTTGGGTTTTTTCTTGGTTTTTTTTTTCTTTTTTTAATAACATCCATATGCATATTTTTATACTCTTGTAATAGAAATTATACAGTAAATAAAATATGCCACAAACTGGAGGCAGTAAGCAATTATGTTTGAGGCTATCCTCATCATAGGGGAATTAATTCTATAGCTTCTGACTGGAGTCCCCCCCAGCTCAATTTCCTATCTCCCTTTCCCTTTTCTCTTGCTCAGTGGCATGGTGCCCAAAGGCAGTTACATGTATAGAAGAGTTTTCCATAGCTGTTTGTGTCCTGGCTGATTTTCTGACAAGCAGCAAAATCTCTGTTTAATTAGTTAAAGCTAAAGAGCCTTAGAGGACTACATAGCTTTTTTGCAAATGCAGTCATGTAAACATAGAATCCATCCCCTTTAGACTTATTGGAATGGACCTATTTCAGCTCTGGGAATTATTAGAGAAGCTGTGAGTACAAGTCTTTAATGTGATCCAGTTATAAAACACAGGGAATCTTTTTCATTACTGTGGAAACCTCTGTTGACTACTCTTAATTATTTTATACAGTGGACAGTATTAAGAAGCCAACAGATGGGTTAAATTTATTGTGGAGAAATATTTGACTATAATACCATTGTTCCCTCTGCTGAACACAGTTCACATTTAAACAATGTTTAGTCATGTCCTTAACTTGAAAGTACAGGAATAAATCAACAACTTCTGGGCACTACTGAGTTTACTGATGTAAATGCACAAAGATTCTCTACTAGACTGATAAGGTTCTCAAATAATGGAAGGTTGTTTAATGGAAACATCTATCCTTCTGTGGGTATGTTTATAGGCCATAAAGGGGGCTTATTAAAAAGGGGTGTGGGTGTATATAAGTATATATATATATATATATATAT
>VZRH01002939.1:588842-645260 GCA_013397555.1 Urocynchramus pylzowi
CACCAGGATTGTACTGACAGGACACTTTTGTGGTTCATCTTTTGCAAAATCAAGGTACTGAGACACTCCAATAGGTTGCCCACAGAATTTGTGAATGACTCATCATTGGAAGTGTGATTTATGATTATGATGATTTAGAGTCCCCATATCTCCCTGCAGATATATTCATCACCATTATAAAATCACCGAGGTTTTAAAAGTTAATTTTCCTCCTTTGGTTGAGAGGATGTAGAAGATAAATTGCATCGAGAACAAAAGATATGTACAACCAGCACTGGAGAAATCAGGTAACTCAACATGTGTTAGCCCATGAAAGACAAAGGCATCTTCAATCTGTCCCCCACATGGGCATTCTCACAGTCTGAACCACTCAGGAGCAGGGTTAAGCCTTAATTCCAAGCTTATCCATCTGTCTCTTTCCCTCACCTTCATTAAGAGCCCTACATTTTAAAATCCTTGTCTGTCGCCATAGAGCGCGACACGGCGCGAGCGTCAGCGCTCAGAACAGGTCTAAACAGCTTCTGCATCAACAGTCACAAGGCTGTTTAGACCCCTTTGTTAAAGCAGCATACTGCTCTTGTAGTTTTACAAGATGTTTACATTTACTTAGCAAACACATACTCTGCCCATGGTCATAAAGAAGAAACAAAGCTTTCAATGGGTAAAAGGAGCCACGTCACTGTGTGAGCCATCCAAAGTCCAGATCTCTTGCTTACATTTTTTCTTCTCTCTCTCTCTTCATGTCATCAAGGTGATAGCCTTGGTAAGTTCCTTGAAAGAGATATGAGGTCTTCCTTACCTTCAGGAAGCCTCAGCTGGCTCACAAGAACAGTGCAGAAATGTCTTTCCTACACTTGTCCCAAAAAAAACCTAACAAAAAGTTATTCATCTAATAACTAACCACTCTTCTGCATTGTTTCCCTGTAGATATAGATAATAATAAATAAGGCAGACTTAAAAATAAATGGAAAAACCAGTTGATTTACAATCCAGTCTCTTCAATATATTAGTTAAAAGCACAGGAAAACAATTGAACTCTGTTGAATACCAACATATCTGAGCTACTGCAGATGGAGGGGAGTCTTACTCAAGGACTCTGCAGTAAGAAACTAATCTCCACTAGGAGTCTCATCAAAGCAGTAGGAAGGAAAAACAAAAATTGAGATTGCTGAATGAAAGACAGAATCAATACTTCTTTTTAATCTTCCAAAAGTCTGTCCTCTTTATTAGGAAAACAAATCACTCTTCTAGGCTATTCAAAACTGCAGAAAGAATCCCAATGAAATAGAAAAATAACATAGTTAAGTAGTAATGTCTGGATATTTAGAAACTCTGTGATCAGATCAATAGCTTGGGGTATGTGAGTCATTGTCTAATACATAGATTTTTTCTAGAAACATTTTTCAGCCTCTTGTCATGTCACTATGTTTTGGGGTTTTTTCCTATTTTTTCAGAAACAGTCCATGTAAGAAGAGCTTTTATGTAAGCTCAAAGGCTTCAAGAACTCTAAGTAGACCTGAGAGGGTGTGAAAACTAGCTAAAAAGTTTTCTAAGTAATTTTATCTCCAAATTGCTTGGTTTGGCCCAAGTTCTCAGCCATCTATTTTCATCCTGAAAGCAGCTCATCTTCAGTGCTGGTGGCAAAATTGTTACAAAGAGGGATTTGCTTAGTGTGCCTAATGTTGAGAGGACCTAATGTTCTGAAAAATGAATTTGGAAAACTTCCCAGCTTGCACATCTGCCCCTAAAACATGAGAATAATGGACTGAATACGAGAAAGGAGGATTAAGTGAATACTTCCTCTCCTCTGCCTTACCTTTCCTAAACCCATGTGGTCCCTCTGGATGACCTTTATCTTAAGCATTGCCTCACAGAATGCAGGCTACCAAGCTAGCTTACAAAAGCAGAAGACCTATCTGACAGGCAGATGTATGGATGTGATACTGCAAATCAGCTGGCTATATGAGCACCATATGTCAGCAGTTGGAAAGAGGGTGCATTGGAAGAAAATTCACACTATGATTAATTAGTAACTTGAGAGGTGTTTTCTTGCTGCTACTCTTTTTCTTTCTTTCATGTTAGTGACTCTCATATTGCCCTGATAATGAAGGAAGTGCATCAAAATACACGAAGAACTGAACAGTCTCTAAATTAAATAAAGGTGGATAATAGAATCACAACATTAAAAGATGAAAAGGATTCTCAGATTTTTCTCACTTCCTTTTCCTGCTTTATGCAGCTGTTTCACAGAATGTACTTTCTTAACCTCCATTTACTTGGCCGTATGATCCAAGAAGTTTGGCTTTAGCTGTTTTCAATCTGGGACAATCCCAAAGCATAATATATGTCACTGTCAGAAAACATTTTCCTGATAATCAACCAAAACATTTGAGGTTGAGGTTGATTAGCTCTCATTAGCTTTTACAGCAGACCTCAGATGAAATTACTTATTTCGTCCTCTGTGTTTAAATCTAGGCAAGGAAAAATAAATAATGAATTTAAAACAGATCTCCAGAGGACAAACATATCCAATACCTGTTCTAGCTCCACCTACTTTTCAAAACTATCAAAACTATAGCTGGTTACCCCTCACCTCAAACTGTCAATTGATGTTTCCTCTTACTGATCACCTTTGCTATTACTGCTTGCAACCAGTGATGCTGAAAGCCTGCACTTTGGATGTCTGCCTCAAGCAGGTATTTACTAATTTATTTTAGACTTCAGTTAGAAAGATTCCATGGGGAATGAAGGAGAATTACTAGCTTTTAAAAATATATTAGTGCCTCTGATGCGAATAGGAGAACTGGAAAGACGTGAATGGATTGAATGTGATATTCAAAACATTTTTTTTTAACTACCAAAAATTCACCAAATTTTGGATCAAAATAAAATTCCCTTGGAAACTTGACAGCATCCACTGTGCTAATAACAGAATCCTCCTCCAGGTATGCACGACCACTTTAGTGAGCTACTATCCTGGTAGAAAAGACAATGTAAATACAGTCTGATCCATTTCATACAAAATCAGCCAAGTATGAACAGGCAGCATAGAAAATTTGAAGATCTCAAATAGTCCTTCCATCTTCAGATGGAAAGGGCCAGTCAACTCTAGCCAGCAAGCAATGCCTCAGGGCAAAACCCTCTTCAGCTATCATACTGAGATCTAGAATATACTGTCTGAATTTGATCTTGAGGTCTACTTGTGCTGTACATGCTTCCCAGAGCTTCAGCACTTTGTTTTCAAATATTTTGTCTGTTTTGTGCATTTTCCAGTTCAGAATCTTGTACCCTGAACCAAGGTTTCACTATATTCACTTCCATTTTATGCAGAAGGTAAGTACAGTACAAATACATAGTGCACTCCATGGAAAGGTAAAAAGGATTTTGGATGCTACTGTAATCTTCCTTAATGTGTCTGCAATAACTGACAGTGTCTAGCCTCCACAAAATACTCATTCCTTTTAGAAAGTAAGATCTATCTGTTATCTGAGATAAATTTTAAGGTTTTCAGTGAGATCACTAACCACAGCCCCAGTACACTGAATGCTAACTGACATCAATTATTGGAAAGTACTAGTACATTTTCCTTTCAGCAGAAAATATTAAAAAACTACACAGAATAAAATATTTTTTAAGGCAAGCACTAAGCAGAATTCACTTTTGAACTATTTCACTTCAAGCAAACCTAGCGTCAGAAAAAGTCAAGCTAAGATGAATAAATAAAGATGTTTTTCTCTTACCTTCTAGTTTTCTCCCAGGCCAGTTTGCTCTTGTGGGGTTTTTGATGATGCTGTTCTTAGCAAAATTTATCATACCTGAAGGACAAAAACAAAGCCAGATGTTTGCATGTAGACTTTGTAAATAGCTGCAACCAGGTTTTATCTTAAGATTGTTCTACTAGTTTGATTGCATAATTTAATTTTATGTCTGGCATTGAATTCTTCTTTTTCATGTACCAGCCACAGAACTGCTGTCTTCTTTTTTCAAAAGTCAGGAGATGATGACTTCTCTCAGGTGAGATATTAAAGCAAAATTCCATTTATATTTGTTAAGCACAATGTTGTTATAAGTGAATCCTATGCCCAAATGTATTATAAAACAAAACATCCATTATAATGATTATAATAACTGCTGCTACTTTGAATTTAGAAATATACATTAGCTAATGTTAGGCAGAAGCTCTTATGACTAAATACTCAGTCATTATTGTGCACACAGTAATTTTTCCATCATATAATGTCTAGATTTTTAAACAAACTCTAGAGAGTTAGAAAAGTAAGTGAAGATATCTGAACTGAGAAGCTTCTACTTAAATGGAATCTATCTCTATATATAGATATTTATACAAATACATGCAATTAAGAATAAATTAATACATCAGAGATGTATTAGATTGTGGAAACATCTCCTAAGAATCAGGGTCTTTCACATGTCACTCTAAGATATGAACCAAAATGAGATTACAGCCACAACCAGAGAGTTGTAGAGTGAACTACCCTGTGAAATCAGATGAGTGCCCATTGGGACACACAGGGGGACACACACTCGAATGATGCATTTATCCACACCTTTGACTGAAGTCCAAGAATCAAAACAAAAAAAATAAGACAGCATTTGCAGTGAATTTTCACATCAGCCATTTTGTTAGCTATAGGCAGTCCATTAGCTGAACTTTGTCCTCCTCTTAAATATATTATAAAACTTCCTTATATTTAGAAAGTTTCCTTATAAATTTGTAAATGTAAGTATTTTTAAGGCCAGATTTAAAGAAGCTGACTGTGGCAAAATGAGCATTTGTGGTTAACTTTAGGATGTTGTCCAGTTTTATTGTACAGTCCCAACTAGTGAAAAGTGATGCCCTTATGGTTGTCTGAGCCTGTGAAGGATACTGTGATGGGAAACAAGAAGTTAACCCATGGAATTTGTCTCATTTCATAATGGTTCTCTAGGAAAACCTCTCTGCAGTCCCCTTGAGACACTAACAGCTCCCAAAACTTTTCTTCTATAACTTCTGTTGCTAACAGTAACCTTATCTTCACCACCTTTTGCAACTGTCCCTCCCACTCATATTTACATAGTGGTGGAAATAGCATTCAGCTTAGTTATATCCTTTGTATACTAAAACAATGGAAATTTTATAATTAAATAAAAATAATTCATCATCAAAATCCAGGACAAATATGCAGAAGGAATATACAGAAAATATAGTTTATCACTGAGTACCAAGTCCTGTGCCAAGGCAGTTGCAATAAGGTATTTGGAGGTTCATTTATTTTGTAAAGCCATTTTTGTTGTTATTTGGATTTACCAAAATTGCTCATCCACTGAAAAATTTTGCCAGTGTTTACCTAGATTTTACATAAAGGTGTCCGTAAAAGCATTATTTGCTTCTAGTTCACTGTCTCTTCTTTTTAGCTCTTCATTCCATTCTAAAAATAATTTTGATCCATTTAGTTATTTTAAAAAAATTCTAAGGCACTGCACAAGAAAGTATGGAATACTCTATTTAAAATACAACTTTAAAAAAAAAAAAAAAAACAACATTGTAGAAGCTTACTAAGTGGAACAGTTAAATTCATGCATTTGCTCACCTTTAGCTACTCTTTATCTTTTGGGACTCCTTTTTCATAATGCATTGGTATGCTAAAATGTACTGTTTCCATTCTTGCATGTTTCCAGTCTCAGACACACTGATGGCACTTAACTACCACTTAATAAGGTTGGCTCCTAAACTAGCTGGTATTCAGCCCAGCAGTGAAGCCAGGCCATGATTCTGTCCCATCAATAACAGAAATAGCACAGAGTTGTGTCAATTACTATGTCCTATAATCAGCACTTTTCTGTGCCAGAGCCCTTTTGTTTGACAGGAGATTTGAATACATCATACACATGGTATTGACACAAATTGTTTTAAGAGCACTTGTTTTCATATTGAGTTCATCCCTGGCTCTGGTGGATTTATTTGAATAGAGATTATTTTCACAATCTCTATTCATTTTGCTACCTGTCCTAAAGGCCTCACAGTGCTCCCATCTCGTGATAAAAATATATCAATGAAACACTCATCTTGCTGATTTGGCACTGCAATAAACCTACCCCAAAGCCAGTCCAAAGACTTAAATATGCCTCCAAGTCAATTGCATGAGTGTAGAGTAGCAATTCCCTTTTACTGCCTTAGTATGCAATATATCCCCTGAGTAAAGCTAGTTTGGGAACAAAGAAAGAGTCATTCTCTCCTATAATTTTCTTTAATAAATAGGATCTAATGATAACAACATCCCTGTTGAAAAGCACAGACCACTGATCAAAAATAACAAAAAAGAATAAATACGTAAATGCACTATTAGTCAGTGACAACAGATGTGTTAGGGTGCAGGATTATTTATACCAGACCTGAAAATAACTGATTTGTAATAGCCTTAATGTTTCTTGTTCTGCAGCCAATACACCCCAACCATTTTATGTGCAATCATCATGAAATAATACACCAGAACTGACCAACTGTTTGAAATATTCTTAGTCACAGATTTACAATTGAAGTCAATTAGTTAAAGATTTTTTTAATAAGTTAATTTCTAAACCATAGCTCTGTGATGAGTTTATAATTATTAATCAAGAATGTACTAGGAAAAAATATGCATCTTAATTAATTTTTTTAAATTTACATTTACACTGTCTGGAATTATTTACGTCCAATTTCCACTCCTGGAACCAACCCTGCTGTGAAATTGCAGCCTTCTGAAGCACTTGGCAACTGAAAAACCTAACTATGAAATTTTGCTCATCATTACATTTTTTCTCCTTTTCAATTTTACACTTAATTATAGACCATTAAATCAGTCCTCAATAAATGTATAAGATTTTCTGTCTTATGCAGAGTGGTTCTTTATTTACCATCATTGACAGAATGTTGGAACACTCAGAAAGAATTCCTTTAAACATTTATTTGTTGTACTGCTTACTGTAGAAAATGCAGAAATCCTTAAAATAGCTTCACAGTCACAATGCTTGGCAGTAACACTCTATCCAAAATTGCCACGAATCCTGTATTTGTTGCAGGTTCTCTTCAGTCCCATATATAACACTTTGCTTTCCTTTTCTTTCACCCCTCTAACCCTCATCTTTTCAACATAAGAATATCCTTCAGTTCATTTTAATAAGTTCATTTTTTTTTACTTTTTTTCAGTTATTTTTCAGATCACTGAGCTTGGAAGCTATGGTTCACTACTAGAACTACAACCCTGACTGTGGTTTCAGTCAAGATGAAAAAGAAATAGATAAGAAACAGAAACATAAGAACGAGATAGGAAAAAAATTGTATTTCCTGTGCCTATTAAAATACAGGAGAGAGACTTTAAAATTGATGTTCTCTCCTATATTCTAACAATTCTCAGGCCAATATTTTACACATACCCCTCTCTTCTAAACTTCATTGTAATCCAGAGAAAGTGTAGAGAACCTGAGCCTCTGAAAGCATCCTAGGAGCATGGAAAATCACACAAACAGCACTACATCCATCAATTAGCACAGCACCTTGTTACCAAGCAGAACCAAAATAGAGAGGCGCCTGGTTTTGTGGGTAATCCATTAATCAGCATAAGAAAATTCAAATCTACGTCTCTATTCCCAGAGGAAAGGGGGTTTGTACCATTGACCTAAAGACTCTAAACAAAACTGCCTGTCCTCATCCCATATAAGTGGTGCAAAGACACCAGTAACACACAAACAGTATAATCTTTTAAATTTAGTGATCAGGTTATTAAAGTACAGACCAGGGCAAAATATCTGGACTAGAGTTCCAACTACAACATCTTGTTATGCTTTTAAAATGAGACATTGCTTGGATAAAACACAGAAATAGTGGTTTGGTCTGCAGTAATGTGCTGTGTCCATTTTAGTTTGGTTTTGTTTATAGAGACTTTATATACTTCCTATTTCTCTACCTCAATCAAAATCCATTTATCTCTACAGGAATATATTGGCAAGACCAAAGATTTGACCCCAAGTTCAAGAATGTTTCTGGATACATTTAGTTTTGAGCAGAGCAGTACCCCTGAGGATTGTGGGGGTTAAACCCAATATGTAGTAAAATGTGAACAACACTACATATACTTACTTACTTTATTTTGGAATCAGATTTCCTGATTTTGATAGAGAAAAGCGAGGATTAGTTTGATCTTATTTCTGTTAGTCTGGCCAATGTAGCACAAAATGGATGCAGTGAAGTGAGCTTTCTTCCAACTTGACTGCCATAAGTGGAACAGTGTCTAGGCCAGCCTGTGGAGCCAGGGTGACACAATACATGAGGATGATGAGGTGGCAAATGATTCACCAGAAGTATTGCTGCAGTTACAGAGATTTGTCAGGTGCTGATAAGCACAGACAAAAAACCATCTTAAACTTCCAGCTCCAGCTTCCAGTCATATTAAATACATTAGGATGAGGGAAAAGAGAATATTTTTAAATGAATTGAGCATGGTGGAGACTGTTGAGAGAATGTATATCTAAACCTCACAGAAGACCTATTCCAAAGACTTTTACAGAGCAGTGGTTCAGTTAATGACGCAGAATATATGAAGGAAAAAATGACACATTATAATGAAACAGTAATGGCCTACCTGCATAATGTGAAAATATCCCTGTGATACAGAGTAGATGGAATCAGTCACCTGAATAAGTCTCACCTCCACTGTGCTGAGAAAGCACAAAAACAGCAGCTGAGGAGCATGAATGGTGGGGTAACCAGGGGGGAAAAAATGAATTAAATTCAATTAAACAGGAAATAAAGTGGCTGAGGGTTTTTATCTTTCTGCAGTAACAGATCAGTGGACTAAAAAGCTGACCCTTCAGCACTGAGGGTTTCATTTCTATTTAGGAGCTTGTGCTGCTTATAGTGACTCAAAGCCAGAATTCCTACACAGAATTCCCAACCGAGACCACCAGGATTCCAATGACTTAGAGGATGCCTGTATCAGATGGTATTGGGCAACAATGGATCACCACTGTCAGCAAATGCTGGGCAGTGCTCCAAACACTGGCTAAGGCAGCATACCTTGTAGTATGTAGTATGTAGTATGTAGTATGTAGTTCCCTACACTCTCCATTGAGTATGGAGATATTTTACATAACAGGGCAAAGACAACTGGTTTGCATTGGCTTTTATTTCACATATCCATTATTTTTTGTCCTATTTTCCCCTAAATCTATTGTTTTATCATACAGGAAACAATTTATCTGTATTTTAAATAACTTCTCAAGAGGACATTTGAGGGACGTTATTTAATTGGTATGTCCTGATGTTTCTTTTCTTCTTGTTATGGTATTATCAAACTCCTGCTTCCCACAACTGTAGGCTGTAGCTGAATTAACTGCTCATCCTTTACAATTAGTTGCTCAAAAAATATCTTTATATCACTGTTCATGGAATTCTCAGACAATTAAGCTGCTTAGTCTTCTTCAGTGCTGGGGTGTTTTCATACTACATTTTTATGAAAAATAATCCTGCCTTAAATGTTTTCAAATTGGAATAAAATCCTCATAAGATTTGAAAATATTTCTTCCATAACTAGAAATTATCTTAATTCTATAAATTTCAAGGTACAGTACTGCACACTTTAAGAAAAGTATAAATCTAAAGATTTCATCTGAATAATATCAATTCATTGCTTCATTTATTTGTGAGAAAAGACAACACTCATTTCCCAAGAAGACATTATTATAGTCTTATAATGATTATCAAAGAAACATACAGGCTCAGAAGTGCATTGATAGTTGATAGTTTTCTAGGCAGGGAACCAGACTGAAAGTACCTCAGTCTGTTCTCAGATATCCAGAAAGCATTTTCTGTGATGTTGAGCAATGGTTTATGCTTTTACATTTCCTTCAGAAGAAAGAAATTCTTATATTTCTTTTATTTTCATATTATGTTTTTTCCTATACAGTGCTATCTAGTCTCTTTAATAAAAACAACTCTTCCTTCACTTTTTGGTGAAACATCTGAGCAGTAACCTGGCCAATCACAATAAGAATACCTAAATCATTCCATGTTTTAATCTTTTGAAGTTCCCACCAGAGCACATAAATAAAATAAATACTAATTGATATAATTCATATCATCACTATGATCAGTGCTGATTTCAACAGTAAACCTAATAACATTTTCTCAAAGTACCTCATTTGCATGAAATAGAATTCTTATCCATCAAATTGGAGTTTTAGATCTAAGCAGGATTTCACCATTGTAGCTTTTGTGTAAACCAAAACACAGTATAGAGCTAAAACCCCTCCAATTTTCAAAGTTTAGCAAGAGTAGAGATACAACCCCGAAATGTGCTTGTGAATTTCATTATAGCTTACAGCTATCAAAACTAGAGCCAGTATTTTAACTTAAAGAAAACCAGGTTTAAAAGTGAGGGAATGTAGCTGATCTGTGAATTATATGTTAGTGAATTTCAGAAGCACTGATTAAACTAATCATTTATAGTAGAAAGATTTCTAAACGAACCCTGTGTAACAGGAAGAACCAGTCTGTCTTTTAAAATGAAAAATCCTGCTTCTCTGATAAATCAGGACTTTTATAGGTATCAAAAATTCTTCAGGGGAATTGTTTGAACTTTCATTTATTACTTCTTTGAACTTTCAGATAATTATTAGCAATATTCCTCAATATTAGAGAAAATGAATAGGTTAAGAATTTGTGGGTGTAACAAATAGTTTCCAGGGCTGAAAGCAAAACCAGGAAAACCTCATCAAATACTTAGTGATAAGAGGGGATAGCAAGGATCTGTTTAACACCAATCCCAGATTTAATACTTACCTGAAAACTGTAACTTCTCTGTCTTTCACTCAATTTTTAGCACAGATTATATTCACCTGCAGAACAATGGCAAGGTTGGTTTTTTGTCCTTATTTTGAGGAAGCACTTTAGCACATAAATTAAGTGATTAATTTTAAGGAATGCCACAATTATGGAATCTGTGCACAGTTAATGATATAGTAGATTGTCTATACAGAATATGATTTTTCTTCCCAAAGATGTGTACAAGCATATGTTATTTTTCTTCAAATACAGAGAAAATATTTGTAGAAAATATTTAGAAAATATCTAAACTTTATATCATTCTAATATTTGAAGTAGAGATCATTTTGTTCACCTTTATTTTTTTCCAGCAAAGACTATATCCTCTCCCTTATTTTCCCCTTCTCACCCACATCCCCCAAGAGAAGAGATTTAAAAGACTGAAGGACCTTCTTATGTAGAAACAGCAGATCAGCAAAGTATAAAATAAAACATTGGAACATTTCTGTGAGAAACATACAATTTGGTGTAAAGGAAGACACAAGTATTTCACAAAAAAAAAATCACAAGGATAATGTTCCTAGCTCTTTTTTTTTCACTATTAGGTATCTTTCTACAGAGGAACTGGAATGCTATCTATCAGCATGTCACTCTATTTCAAAGTGCTTTAAAGTCAAGTGCTGCATGCAGCAGTTTTCTAACTGACCAAATGCAACCTGTGCTTTTCTATTAAAGTTCTGTCTGCCTTCTTCTCAGTGGCTCTTGAGATTGTTTTTTTCACAAAAGTCTCATGAGAAACCACAGATATCTACAGATGCCTGTGTCCTGAGCTGCAACGTTAAACAATTCTTACTGGTTTTTTGTTGTATCAGTCCCACGATACCTTCCTGGAGAAGTTGCATTCAGTCAGTGTAAGCTGTTTCTAGTGATGCAACTCCTTGTAACTAAACAGTTTTGTGCTATCTTTGGAAAACAAACCAAGAACAAACCCAAAACTTTACAGTCAGAAAAACTTCTGAGTTAAAGATACCAAAACTCTGGAGAGAAAGAACCAGTGGATGAGAAAGAAGACTAGAATTTCTGTGTGGTTTTTTGAACTAAATTGATGACACATGCAACTACTGAAGACTTGTCTTCAAAAAAAAAATCATTCCTGGGAGAAAAATTCTCTAGTTTCTGTGACAAAACTCCACATACTGTTCTAGCTCAGACCAGAAGTGAATTCTGCCAAGCTAATCTCCAAATTCTCCTAACAGATTATTCAAGCAAATTTCAGCTTTCTCAGATGAAACAAAACTGGAAGGTGTATTTCAGGAATGTGGACTCTGACTCTGATCTGTCATTAAGGCATACAGTCCCTCAGTCAGGTGAGAGCTCAGCACAACCAAAGTCCCCAAAGAGGGGGAGTACTTAGCACCTGAAGTTTCATTGTCTGGGTCCTCTCCTGTACTCACCAGCCAGTCTCCTGCCCACCTTACACTCAAACTATATCTCATAATTTTGGGTGTAAGGATGCCATAGAAGATTACATTGAAAGCATTTCATCAGAAATCAATTACATTAGCCAGGCATATTTGCCCATGATGAAGAATTGCTGGTCATTCCCAGATATCTTCTTGGATCATCAGAGACCTCCTCTGATCATGACACAATTTATTTAAAAAAAGGAATTAAACATATTGAAATGGTAAAATGTATCAACTGGTTATTTTAGAAAGATATATATAGAAAGTGCAAATTATTATTTGAGGAGGTATAAATACTATATTTAGAAAACCTTAGTAGAAAGAGCTGGAAAATCTGGAGAGAAACTTAAAAGATACAAGAAATCATCCAAATTGATATGGAAAATTGCCTTATTGTAGCAAAAAAAAAAAAAATGTATCCTTTTTCAATAGAGGAAACTAAGCATTTCTCTAGAAAGCCCTTAAAAGAAAATTCACCAACACTAAAATTCCATAATTAATGCAGACAAGCATAGAGGATAATGACTCTCTTTGGAATGCTGTAAATCTGGTGACAATGAATTCTACATAAATATCCCTGTACTAAAGACTTCCAGAAAATAACAGCATATATGAGAGTGTAATCAGACCTCTGGGAAAGGACTGCAGGTAAAAACAGGATAGAAAGAGATCAAATAGACAAAGATTCAGTTCAAGGTCAGGATATCTACCTGGGGGATTTATATATGACCAAAGTGTCTAAGCACCATCATAGCTGATGAATATCTTCTCAACACAGTCGGTGGTGTCTGAAGAGCCCTCAGCTGATCAGCAGCTGGATATGTCCTGGAGGATGCATTGGTGGCCCTCAGCCCAGCAGAGGAGGTGCCATGAGGTGGCACTGCTGTAGTACAGCTGCATGGCACCACCTCAGCCTTACCAAGAAAAATTTGTTGAGAAAGTGTGTGAACTGCAACTCTGCAAGGCAGGCAAAATGGAAACATGGAAGGGAATTGCTGAGGTAGTAAAAGCTGTTTTAGAACCCAAGTGGAAAAAAATACTGATGTGAAGAAGGAATTCTGTGAGGAATAAAAAAGGCAGAGAAAAGTAAGACAATCAAGTATTACCAATCAGTCTGTTCCAGGGAGCAAAGTAGACTTACATCTCCCTGCAAGGCTGGTGACTGGCTGACCAGAAATGACCTGCTGGGTGCTGTGGGTGACCAGCATATTCCTGCTCAGTCTGGTACACCACAAGTCCCAGATGTGTTGCCCATGTTAGCACACAGTGGAAAGATGGATGGGGGTAAAATTAGAAGAAACTGAGAATTTATATTTACATCCTAACAGAAGTTACAGAAATTATAGGATAAATTACATTTGCTGCTCCCTGGATGGAATGCAGTTGCTGTGCTTGTAATTTATTCCAGGGTGATTCCCCAAACCCACAACCTGCAGCCACAGCACCTGCTAAAGGGGATGGAACAGAGGGTGGAGCAGAGTGGAGTGCAGGCACCAGGACTAGGCTGTGGCAATCCTCCCAGGGAGAGGAATTCAGTGCAGCTTTGCAGCTGAAAAACCACACAGCACCTGTCAGCCAGGGGAGAGAGGAGGAGATGTCCTGCTGCTGAGCCAACAGCTGTGCTGAAATCGCTCTCCTCAAATGGACTTGGTTCATTGTAACCTAAGTGTAACATTAACACACACCTCCAACCCAAAGGTACCACCTCCAAGGCACAGCCACTCCTCGCTGGCCCTGTGCTCTAAATTTTATTTACTGTATCTTTAAAAGCAAAGNGTGCTGAATGCTTTCATTGGGGATTACAGCTTGTCTGTGTGTTGCTTTCAATACATTTTTGCAGTCAGCTACTATCAACAACAGTCCTCAAATCTTAACCTGCCACAATTTTATATTAATAAAGAGTGTTATTCCATGAACTGTTGGTGTGAGTCTTTCACAGGTGCTGGCAGTCACTGGCAGCATGGAACAGACCCAAATGAAAAGGAAGAGCTGCTGAGGAGTCTCGCTTATGTTGTTGCCATATTTCCCTGAACAAGTCAGTCAAACCAGCCCTCAATCCAGCAGGACTGCTCAGTAAAGGGTCCCCCAAAGGGGACACTGACAGACTGGTCAGGCACAAGGGTCTCAGTTTTCCTTGGATGCTGACAGACAAATCAAACACTCATGGTCAAGCCCATCTCCCCACATTAAGGGTTGTGGAAACCTCCCTTTTTCACATGACAAACAACTGCTCTGTATTCCTGTCTGTGTTCTGCTTCAAAAGTAATTTGAGGCATGGTAAAAGGCACCCAAAGACCAGTAACAACAGTGAGGGAGGGTTACCAGCTCAACAAATCTAAGAGGAACTTAAATATTCTGTGCATGTCAGTCCCTGAGTAAAACCGTGTTGCCTCGGAAGGGTCATCTCTTTTCATTTTAAGACACAGATTTTACAGGGCCTAACCTTCAGCTGCTAATTCAGAGGGGTGACTGCATGTGATTTTTATTGTGATAGGACATACCATCTCCTGATGCCTTCAGTAAAACCTCTCCAACTATCAGGTGCAGACCTGCCTGTTCTGGAAGTGAGCTGTTGTGATTTGACTAAGTAACAAAATTATAAAACTGTAAAAACTCTGGTTTCCATCTTCATATCTTAATTATCTTTTTCCTCTCCTTCTCCCTGCATGCCCTTTCTCAGTTCAAAATAAACTTTTTCTTAATCATGGCAGATTGATTACATTGATTACTGTGCTGTCCTTTACCCCTTCTCCACTGGAAAGGAGACCAAACTCTTTATGTGCTTGTAAACAGTAAGATCTACTTTTTTCTTACTTTCCCTTCATAAAAGCTAATTTTCTCATCCCTTCAGCATGCACATGATAATGCAAAACAGGGCACAACCCAGTAAGTCTTCTCCTCTTTAAGAAACTATTTTTTGCATTTACCATTTGCATTCCTGGCTTACCTATAGCCTACTAAAGTTGTAAAAGTAAAAGTTCATTTTGAGAGCAACTTTCAGATTAATGAGTACTCTATCCTTAGAGGGATGCCTTTTCTGTAAGCATCTACATATGGGCCAAGTCTGATGCCACAGAAAGGTAAATTAGAGGCAAACTCTGTTTCACTTCCCTCTGCCTGCAGTGACTTGCTTTAAGGGAACGTCTGCCAGAGGATGGAGTCATGCCTCCTTCAGGGCTAAACTGGCTGCATTTACCACAGGCACAGATTAACAATCCTTACCACTGCCACCACCCTAATTTATTTCAGGGTATCACACCACTGTTGCTTGTGAAACAACTGGAAAATGAAATTACTTACTGTGATAACATCATCTTTGCATTTAGCTTTTTGTAAATTGTGAAAACAAAGTGTTTCCAAGTGTTCAAGTTTACACACTTCAAGAGATTCATGCATTTTCTTTAAAAAACAAAACAAAATTATGTTTTGCACAGTTTTTTATCTGTTGCTCTAATTTCAGAGGTCTGTTTCAAACTGATAAAATTGGAAACATTGCTAAGTGTGAGAAAACATTTTTGTTCAAAATTATCAACGACTCATAGCATATCTTGTGGAACTTTTGACATTTTCTGTGAAAGGGCAGACTGAGATGAGGAATCAGGAAAGCATTTCTTTGGCTCAGATCTAAGCCAAAAAACTATATAATTTTGTTAGTTTTGATTATGCTTCTATAGTGACAGCAAAAATATTCCTGTCAGCCAAAAAACTTATTTTTCCTTTAATCTCTCCTAATCAAAAATAGACCAAATTATTGTAATAAAAAGAGAACTAAATTATTGATTCATTAAGTAAGTTTGGCTCATGATCAGAGTCTTGAGCTAAGTAATTCTGAATTGTCATTTATAGAAATATATTAGTAAGTTGATTCACTTGAGTAGCAAGGAAGAAGATGGGTTGTGAGGATAATAGTATATAAATATATATAACTATATATAACTACATGTAAAATGATTCCTGGCAACACCTAATGTGAAGAAAGGGCAAAATTAGGAGGAACAAGGTTACCTTATTATGCCACCATCTAATTTCAAAATGACTGCATTTTCAGATAAACTATAGGTCAATGAAAAAACAGTCAAAAAACCAAGAGTTCCTGATTTGAAACTTTTTGAAGTGACTTCACCTTAAAAAGAGAACATGAAGCAGCACACTGTTAAAGTCTGAATACATATATGAAGAGGAATTTGAATAGGTAGTTAACAGCTGTTATTGATTAAATTGTATGCAAAAAATAAACAAGAATAAAAATAAATAAATAAAAATAAAATTTGTTCTTGAAAATCTGAAACCCAGCACACTGTGTAATAATAGAGGAAATATATCAAGACCCCTGACAAAATGTTGTGTTCAACCCATTTTTTTATACAAGGCTAGGAAAGCAGTGAGCTGAATCTCATATGGTTCCTGCCTGAGCTTCTCTTCAAAAGTATCTTTAAACATTTTCTTAGCTTCAAATACTTTTATTGAATTCATTATATTGTGTGACTCATGCATGTGCTTAAGAGTCTGAATAAAAATCACTTTAAATATGTGCTGTGTTTGACTAAACTGGACTGTAAATGTATCTGGTGCTTTTCCCAGTGGGAAACAGAACTTGGCAAGATTGTTAATTAAGGTCTAAATTAAACTAGTCATCTATGTTTCCTTGTCACTGGAGACATGATTGCCCTCCAGAGGTGATTTTTTCTCCTCGGCACAGAGCTGTTCCATCTGGCCAAGTTTAGACAGACATAATTTTGAGATGGCTTCCTGAAGACAGTGCAGAGCCAGGACTGAATTCAACATGCAGCCTCAGGGTCCAGCAGGAGACTGCCACTACCAACATGGACAACATCCCTGCTTGTCGTATCACTCACACTGCTCCTGCTCCTTCAACAAGACCAGGAGTGTCTTCCATCTGCTTGCATACATGAAAACCAAGCTGTGCAATATCACAAAAATACATATTCCTAATTGCTTTTTCTAGCACAGGTTGATTCTCTGAAATATTTTGAAAAAGGGGACAGCAGGCAGCACTTCCTGACTAGAAAGAAGCTGGAAATAAGAAATTATGGAAGCATTTCAATGCAAAAAGGAGTAAGACTTAGGAGTCATCTTCATCCTCAGCAGGCTGCCTGCTCAGTCTGCCACTTTTCATGGAAACCAGTCTGAAAGTAAATTTTCCTCCTAACTAGAAGGAAATTTGTTCAGGAAACCAAACTGTTCAATCCAGGTGTGGATAACAGTGTGGAGAGAAAGCAATCTAGAAGTTATTCCCAGCAGTGTCTGAGTGAGATGTCAGTGCTGCACCAGTGAAACAGTGGTGACAGTGGCAGAGCCCAGAACCAGCAGACTGTCTCACAGAAAATACTAACTTTCTATCTTTTGGCTGAATCCTGAATTTGATAAATGTCAAAATGTATCATACACTTCTTCACAGCATAGGGGCAAATAAATACATTTTAAGATTATAAAATTAGGATTTTTAAGAGCATTTATGTAGAGATTGGAGCTCACAGTGAGAAAGAATAGTCTTCCCTCTACTCAGCACTGGTGATGACAGACCTGGAATGCTGTGCTCAGTTATGGACTCCCCAGTACAAGAGGGAAATGGACACACTGGGGAGAGTCCAGTGAAGAGCTGCTAAAGTGATTGCACTGGAGCATGTCCCCTATGAAAAAGGCTGAGAGACCTTCCACTGTTTGTTCAAAGGCTCAGGGGAGATCTCATCAATGTATGCAAATTCTTGGAGGGGGATGCAAAGAAGGCTGAGCCAGGCTCTTTCCAGTGTGCCCAGAGACAAGACCAGAGGCAATAGGCACAAAATGAAACCCAGGAGGTTCTGTCTAAACATCAGAAAGGTCTTTGCTCCGTGAGGTGATCAGGCACTGCCACAGACTGCCAGGGAAGTGATGAGTTCTCCCTCCTTGCAGATATTCAAGAGCCATCTGGACATGGTCCTGAGCAAGTGGCTCTAGGTGGCCCTGCTTGAGCAGGGAGGTGGAGTGAGATGATGTCCAGAGGCCCCTTCCAATGCCAACAACCATTCTGATGGTGATGTGGTGGTGTGGTGTGGTGGTTCTCCCTCCTGTGTGGTTTGTGTGCTAAAGAGCTGGTGCCTGCCTGGGGGTCTGAGCAGTGACCTCAGCTGGAACTATACTAGGAAATAAAATGTGTAGTGATCTGTCTGCTCATCCTGAGACCAAACTGAAGTTTACTTCATTCTATACAGATCAACTCTCTTCTTCCTAAAATAAGGTGGTTTCATCTATTCTACTTTATAGGTCCATGACTTTTATCAAGTCAAAAACTAGCATTATTTGGGCTAGTGCTAAGCAGCAAAACCAAAAAATGTGCCAAGGAATGTGCTAATGATTAAAGACTATGAATAATCCCATGCTAATGCTGGGACAATGTCCTGGGCTTGTTCAGCTTAATGGCATAGATATAGCTTTTATATTTATAACAAAATAAAGGACATAAAATAGAGCTCTAATTTCACTGTATTAATATTTAGCATCAATTTCCTTAGCAACACCTTTTCCAGTGCTAAATCTTATAATGATGCCCTTGGCTTGATATCTAACCATACTTCCTTTGTTAATAAGATTATTTCCTACTCTGTTTTTGGTGTGAGAGGCCTCCAAGAAAATCAAGAAAAAAATTTCAAAATATATTGTTTGTCACTATTGTCATCAGATTTGCATCTATAAATACACATAGACCAGAAATCTCTAGAGATTTATTTTACTTTCATGGGTTTTTTTATACCTTAAATTTAAGGAATAAAAGTTTGATTTCTGTTTCTGAAGTCTACTATTAAAAATGAAAATACTACTTAGAAAGCTACAACTATTTTTGCCTGAAATTTCTATACATTTTTATCATTAAATATTTTTTACAAGAAGATGTTTTGTATGTATTTCAATAAGCATGCTTGAAAAGCACATTTATAAGCATGACAAAATTAATTATGTACTACTGAGTAAAGGGAAATATATGTTATAATTAAGTATGAGCAATATCAGAAATGCTGGGTGAAAAGCAGAGATAGAAGGGTTTGTATATTTGAAGACAAAGATTTGTAACTCTCACATTTGCCAAAGGAAAGTAGTCACTCCAACTTTATTTTTTAGTCTGAAAATGTATTACAATTCTTTGCTTTCCTTCTGGCTGAATTGATATCGAATTTAAAGATCCATGTTCTTACTAAAAATAGTCATAGTTTTGACAAATCACTGTTTCTCAGTGTCAAGCAAGAGTAAATTTTCTTCAAATACTCAAATACATGAATAATTACAATTTCTTACAATATAATTTCATATATACAGTTCTTGTTTTTTAATATGGACAACGTAAGATATAGAGCTTAAGATAATTCAAAAATATTTTTACTGCACTTTCAGTTCAGACAGTGTCATAGAAAAACTGATGCATTATTCTTTGAAGAGCCTGTTTTTCTAAGAACTAATGGATGTGAACCTTTTCTCAAATGTAGCAAATTGTCCTTCAAAGCAACAATCATGCTAACAGGAAATGTCACCTTCACTTCAGCTATAGATTAAGTATAATTTCATTGTTATTTCTTTCATTATATCCTGTTTAATTTATATAAGCTGATGTTGAGCAGAGGAGTTGTGGTTTGGCATCTAGATGACCATGAATTTGTCTCTCAAAATATACAGGCTAGTCAGAATTTTTTCTTTTTAACAACTACCTGTTAACACTTTACAGCCTTTAACCTTTAAACAAGGAAAGAACCTCGAATTAAAATTAATAGCTTCTATCCTACAATTTCTTTTCAACTCCAAGCATCCATTTCTCCTTCTACCTCTGCCTTATTTGTTTCAGTACCAATATTGACTTTACAAGGAATATAAGATTTCATCCTATTTGTCCAGTCTACATGCCTTTGAAAACAGGGAGCCATGGTCAAGGTATAGATCACTGAAGGAGAAAGCTGGATTCTCATCTTAGCTTTGCCTTGACAGTTTGTGAAATCTGTGTAGGATTCACTGAAGTTTATTTTCCAAAGGTATAAAGGGAAGAAAAATCGTCCCTATTATTTTCTCAAGTGCTTTTTGGATTTAGAAATGTGAAATGGAATGTTACACTGTGACATCTACAAAAAAATATTCTTGATGTTTCTGTAATCTCTAGAAACACTTAATAAGATGTAGTTTGATATGAACGAATATCAACAGATCAGAAACAGAAACAATTTATATTATATGCACATAACTTAACAAAGCAAGTAATGTTTCATGCTGATAAACATTGAAGACATTTTTTAAATTTGAGTGATCTTTAATTTCGGATTCTTCCACTAACCAGAAAGTTTGGATTTGCTTAGTCATTAATGAAATTTTTTTTTTAAAAAAAGTCTTTCTAGAGTTTACTTTGCTGGGGTGCTTTCATTTTGTCATAGACTTTCTGTTTATACTGCAGGCTGATACACATCCTGTTAACCTTGTTCAGCTTTATATGCTCATTACACAGATAAGTATTTCAAATTTTCATGTCAAACACTAGACTTCTTATTTTTCAAGACACAGGAAAGGGAATGCAGTATGCTTAAAAAATTATTCCCCAGTTTGGACTCTGTGTAGTTAAAACACTCCTTCTGATTGTTCTAAGGTATAACACCTGGCCTTCCATCTCTTATGAAAAGATGGTCTAAGTCCTTGAACTGGGACATGATTCTTCTCCAAATTTTAAGAAACCCCAAGAATGTCCCATCCAACATTCATCTATGCTCTTTTCTATTTCAAATCTCTCTCAGTGGATCACTCTGTTCACTGGAAGTTTTCAACTTGTGACTTTCTACTGTGACTTCCATGGGAAGAGCCCATTATTTAACTAAAAACAACAGGAACTAGGACAAGGATGTGAGTAGGGACTAAAGCAGCTCCAATTAATCACCATCTCCTCCATCTCACCTGCCACATGAGATGAGAAGACATCAAAAATGTTATCTCTCTTTTTCTGATGTAACCAGTTTCAAGTTTCCTGTCTAGGAGGAAAGAGTTTTGGTGCAAGTCTGCAAGAAGCTGCAGGAGTCAGGGAAATTGCAGGGAACAGGGCTGCAGAGGAGGTGTGCATATAGAGTCCTTGAAGAAAAGTGTTCATCCTCCCCAAACACAGACTGGATATGCTATGGATGAAGTTTGAGTGGGAGAATGGAAAGTAACCTAATCGATGGGAAAGCAGAGGAAACACTGGGAGCTGGACTGTGAGAATTCTCAGGGGACTGTACTACACTGAGGCCACAGGCAGCTGTGCCAGAGGTCAGTTCTGTGAGGGAACAGGGAGCAGTGGTCATCACTCCAGAGGAGGCTGGATGTCAGCCCATGGCAGTGCAGGGAGAAGCAGCAGCACATGGGAGAATGACCCAGGTAAAGACATAAAAGACACCCAACAATGACATTTGGGAACAATGGCTCTGAGAGATGCTACGTTATGGCTGAAGATGCCCTGTTGGAAAGATTCATTAACCTTCATCACAAATTATTCACTTAGCCCTGAATTTGATCAGTAACCTTTTACTACACCACAATATAGGAATAATAATGTTTAAATCCTGTTATGAAGTCATATTCTGGTGTGATCCTAAGCAAAGTAGAATGGATATTTAGGAATATCACTGGGTAAATATTCACAGATATTTCAAGATACATGCTTTTAACAGCTGACACTCATTAAAAATAAATATCTGTATATTTCCATTTCAAAAAAGATAAAAGCATCAAACAAGGTATTGATTGAATGTTCATTCAAATTATTTGTTAACGGAGTCACAGAATAACAGGTTGGAATGGGTCCTCAAGAATCATCTGGTCCAACCTTTCTTGGTAACAGCATGGTAAAGTCTTGGTCTAGACAAGATGGCACAGCACTTTGTCGAGCTAAATCTTAATGGTGTCCAATATGGAGGAATCCACCACTTCCCTGGAGAGATTATTACAAGGGCTGATTGTTCTCACTGTGAAAAGTTATCCTCTTGTGCTCAATCAGAATCTCCCCAGAATTAACTCATACCCATCCCCCCTAATCTCTTCCAAGTGACTCCTTCTAAAAAGGAAGCCTCCATCTTCTTTGTAGTCACCTTTTAAATACTGGAACATGGTGTCAGGGCCTTCTCTAAGTCCTTGTCCTTCAGGGGTGAGCACACCCAGATCTCTCAGCCTTTCTTTGTAAGTCAGGCTTCCCAGTCCTTGGATCATCTCTGGACTCCTTCTCTGGACCCTCTTCATTCTGTTAACATCATTTTTGTATAGGGGGGACCAAAACTGAAGATAGTGTTCCAGGTGTGGCCCGACAAGCACTGAGTAGAGTGGGATAATGCCTTCATCTCTGCTGGTGATGTCCCTGTTGATGCATCCTGTTGACTTTCTTTGCTGCAGCAACAAATAGCTTTTCTTGCCTTTATTCTCCCAAGTTTGTTAGGTACTAAGATGATGTTTTCAAGACATAAAACTTCCTCTCTGTCATATAATCAGATCTTTATCTCCTCCTCCTCCTTCCGGCTTATAATGGGAAGTCATAGCCTCTTGTTTATAAGACCATCAAGGCAATTACATGACAAAACTTTCAGCCACTAGTAATCATACTCTTTGTAAAATGTAAAACATTCAACTATATGTAGAATTGACTTTAATTAAATCTTGTTAAAGGAATAAATTTTCAAAGCACAAACTCCACAGCATGCAAGGCAATACAATCATGTTTTTCTGAACAAAGGCACTTCATGTCAAATTAATTTCTTTCTAAATAAATTAATAACTATCCCTTCTGTACCCTATTATATATCTCAAACTATGCATAGGGGAAATACAAACAGAAAACCACAAAGAAATAAAAACAACAACAACAACAAAGTACAAACAAAAGCAAACAAACAAAAACCAACAAAAAGTCCCCAAGAAAATAAAGACAGGGGATGAGGCTAACAAACTACTTTCATAAAAATTATTTATTATAAAAACCAAACAAAACTCCCATTGTACCAAGATGGATATGCTATCAAGAGATTAATGAAACATAAACTCTTTCTCTGTGAAATCTGTTTCAGAGCTGGTTATCATGACACTGGACCATCTAAAAAGCAACAAAGAAATCTTTATTTAAAACATCAGATAACTAATGTGAAGAGTACTGGAGTCTCAGTTCATTCCCTAATGGACTTGTTTCTCACAATATGCAGAAACTATGTGAAAAATCAGGTGGTATTCTCTCTCCTCCAAAAGCACATCTCGTACTATTCTAAACTTTAAACAGTTCCTCTTCTGCCATCAGTAGCTTACTGTGTTTGATTTTATTCATTTGAGACATGTCAAACCCAAAACCAGAGTGTTTATTACACATATAAATATTTATGTCATGATTCACACAAACTCCCCAATTTCTTCTTTATGCTGTTCTTTTACTGTACATAAGACATTAAAAAAAATCAAGCCCCAAAGCTGCCCAAGCTAAAGGCAAAGAACTATAAAACATAGGTAGGGTGGAGACCTTCTGTGTCCCAGGTGCGCTGTGCAGTTCTGTTTTTTAGGAACAGGGTAAAGAAACAGGAAAGAAAAATATGCTTCACTTTGGGGAACACAGGAAACCCCATCGTAGTCTTCAGCAACTCTCAGAAGTAGCCCATAAATCCCTGGTAAATTATTGTGTTCTCTGCACAGATTTCTTCCTGTATCCAGTCACTCCTTTCCTTACAACTACTATATACTTTTTTACATAGCTAAAACTAATGTTAATGAAAAACAGCTGTTCATGTTCTCAGGTGACTAAAAAGAAATGTAAGATTTGTGTTAACCTCCACAACCTCAGTTGTTCTTTCCCTTTACATTTCTATTCTTTTCACTGAGTGAGGCAGGTATTTTGTTAGGGAAAAAAGAGGTGAGAATAGATGTAGAGTTTAAAACACACTGTATACCCACACAGCTTCTGAATTGAAACTGGGAAAGAGCCAAATAGGTATGTTCATTTTCTAATTTTTGACTACTTGTCTTCACAAGTCTTCCATCTGTGGCAAGGAGATTCTTAACTTAAAGAGAGGATGTGGTTCTGGTTCCAGATAAAAGTAAGAGAACCCAACCCAGTTTCAAGGAGTTTCTGCTGTGATGAAAAACATAATTCCCAGAGAACAATGGAGAACTCCTGTAACAGAAGCTGGAGCTGTACATGAACTTCAGGAACAGTTGTTTTCACTCTGTCCACTCAAACCTCAGTCCCACGAAAACTGTTCTGACAAAGTTCCAGTGCAATAAATTTTGTTACTACTGCTTTTGAAGTGGTCTGTTTCAGGCCTATAAATGTTGTCTTTCTTCACTATTGTTCCATTAAACTGCTAAACCTTTTCTGGAAAATGCAACTGAGGATGGAAAGGCCAGTTTCTAAAGGTGCATAATTGAATGAATGCAAGGCAATGAAAATACATATGAAAGAAACTATGGTATAAAGCTTGAGAGCATTCTCCCTTACAAATGTCCGAAGTTCAAAAAATCTCTTAACAGATGTCAGGTTCTAGAAAGGCACCAGTATATATACAAGAAATACTAATAAAAATGCACAGAAATCTAATGTAAATTATTAAATTAAAAATAAGTAGATGAAAGTATAAATTTCCCTCATTTCTGCTCTAAAGCTTCAAAACATTGAATATGATTATAAAACTCAAGTTGTCTGCCTTACATAATGATGGATTGCAGTACACGTGATGAGGTGCTGAGCAGCTGTATTGTTCTCAGATAGACAAGAAAACATCTAATCACCATCTAGAAAAGATTTATCAACATCTTAAGAATATGTAAAGGCATAGAAGACAATCAGGACTGCAAGTCTTCATCCAAGATGGATCAACATCTTTTTTCAATACGGACCCATAGGAAAAATAAAAACATATTAAAAACATTCCAGTTTTTTCTTTATAACACACACACACAAAAAAAAAAAATCAAACAACCCCCACCAACATCCTTTTGTAACCTATATTTAATTCAAAAAGGTGTAAAAATAGCTGTTATTCATCATCTCAGATGCAATGGATAAGAGCAGGATCCTATACTGGAACCAAGGTCTGTAGGGCTGCTGAGGATCAGTATGAAGGGCTAATAAGGATTTATCAGTGAGCAAATGAGCATTTGTGAAATACCTTACAGAATGACTTTTTAATAGCTAGATCCTGCTTATCCCACAAAATATGTGCCATATACCATTTATTTTTTAAAAAACTTTTAGCTGTATTTCTTTCATCCTGTATTCTCCCTATTTCATTTTATTTACTTCCTGTGCTAGTGAAGCAGCAAAAATATTCTTAGGTCAAAAAAATACTGAGAGAAACATTCACTCTCACTGAAAATAATATTGAACCATAGGTTATTTCCAGACTACAAGAAGCTGATAAAAAAAATACTGTATTAGGGAAGATAGCAGGATATAAGGAATGATTCTAAAATTTGAAGTGGTAAAAAAATCTGGTAGCAAGTCAACCACCTGCTACCTTGTAAACAACAAATGAGCATTTTTAAAACCCAGCTTGTTATTCAGCTAATGTAAATTATTGGCTTGGACAAGGAAATATATTCCAATTAGGAACTGTCACATGGGATTTTACAACCACTCTTTTTTTCAATATTACTCATAAAAACAATATATTATAAAAAAGGATCAAGCATTTTTCAAGAAAACACATATCCACAGCTATTGCTACCTAGTCTTTTCTATGGAAATAAGGAGTGAAAATTGGCCAATGCTGAAAGTTATGTTCAGTTAGTAATGAAGCCAAGCAATTCACACATACTCAGCAAATCCTCAGGTTATGCTTCCCACAGAAAACACAATCCACCAAATTTACAGACTTTAGTTAAAAATGGTGCAAAAATGGACCTGAAAAACTTAGATAAGCTGACAACTCTCAAATGTTTTCTTTTGTTAGAGTTATTCAGTGTCAGGAAATCTCCAAAATTCCCAGGAGATTTATTCCAGTATTACATTATGGTTCCAGTTCAAATATTTTTCTAAACATGTAAACTGATTTTTTTCTTGCTGCAACTCAAACAGATTACTTCTTACCTACCCTGAATCTGTAGAAAAGATAACCTCCCCTTCTTTACCACAAAACTGTGTAACTGTGGGCAGTAACTGCATCCCCATTCACAGCCTCAGTCATTCCTGTACATATCATATTCCTTAACCACCTCCTGTTCATCTTTCCTGAAGTCCATTCCTACCCAGAAGAGAACCATTCCTGGGAAAGGCCTTTGAGTAACAGACAGTGCAGTTATATCACTTTACAGATCCATATCTGTAGTTAAGGTGTTCCCATCAATTTACGGTACTTTGTGTTGTCTTGAAGAGCTGTGTCTGATTTTCATATCATATCTTCAATCTCTTAAGACTTGTTGAATTCTAATCTATACTTCAAAATAATTTTATTATCTCCCAGTTTCAGGTAGTCTGAAACAACAATAATTGAAGTGATTAATAGAAGTACTTAACAGTACAACATCTAGATGTCTTACATTTCCATTAAAAAAAAAAAAAAGCAAAACCAAAAAAAAAACCCCACAAACAAACAAACTTCCCCTCCCAAAAAAAACCCCCATGAAATGTCTCTCTCTGTACATTTGTACATTAGTACAAACCCTTTTTCACCCATGCTATAGTACTTTCCTCAAGAACATCTCAACAGCTTTTCTTGTAAGTAAAATGGGTGAAACAGTGCCAAAAGCTTTTCTGAAGCTAAGATGTATCATATCTACAATTTATTTCTGTAGAAAGGCCTTTTACCATCCAGAATTACTGAGGAAATTGAAGATAAGTGTCAGGTTTATAATCCTCTTTTCCTTTTTCCTTTCCTACTTCTTCAGACTTGCACACTGTATTTGTCTGGTTTCAGTCTTCTGGCATTTCATAAATCTTTCAGACATTATCAATGAGAACACTTCTGAAATTACCTCAGACAGTACTTAACAAATACTCAAATGGAAGAGTTTTACAAGGGATTAATTATTTTTTTAGGGTCAATATGAAAAATTACACTTTAAGAAAAAAAAACACCCCAGCATAAGCTCCCATTCCATATCTCTACATTGCAGGACAGATGGGCTTAATGTCCACTTTATGACAGTCAGGCACTGGTCATAACAGCATGTCAGGACCATGGTGGCTCATAGAGAGCTCTCCACTTGTAATTTGGGTTACACAGGAAATGAGATGGAATACAGGAAAAACTCAGTGAAAAAAATTGTGTTAAACAAAATGTCATATTCATAAAATCATTTATTTTTCTATTCCAAACATGCTGGTAGTTCCGAGTAAGCACATTTTTAAACCATGATGCTTAATTTTCAATACCTAATTTTCAGTTCATCTCAATCACAGACTTTCCTTAATAAAACAAATAGTTCCATGACCACAGAGGTGCCAATTAAACCTGGTTTATCCTGTTGTTGACTGATTGTATCTTTTCTAAAAATTGGGTTGATACTGAAAGGGTTGCCTCGAATGTGAATTCTCTACTGCCTGTGCTGGAGAGCAGCCCCACAGAAAGGCACCTGTGGGTCCTGGTTGAAGTTGAACACAAGCCAGCAGTGCCCTGGCAGCCAGGAGAGCCATCCCTGTCCTGGGGACATCAGGGACAGCATGGCCAGCCAGGCAAGGGAGGGGATTGTCCTGCTCTGCTCTGCACTGGGGCAGCCTCACGTCCAGTGCTGGGGGCAGTTTTGGGTGCCACAATATTAACTATTAAAATTATTAAACTATTGCAGAGTGTTCAAAGGAGGGCCACGAGGATGGTGAAGGGCCTGGAGGGGAAGCATGTGAGGAGTGGCTGAGTCACTTGGTCTGTTCAGCCTGGAGGAGACTGAGGGCAGACCTCACTGCAGTTACAGCTTCCTTGTGAGGGGAAGAGGAGGGGCAGGCTCAGATCTCAGCTCTCTGGTGACAGTGACAGGACCCAAGAGAATGGCCTGAAGCTGTGTCAGGGGAGGTTTAGATTAAATATCAGGAAAAGATTCTTCACCCAAAGGGTGGTTGGGCATTGGAATGGGCTCCCCAGGGAAGTGGTCACAGCTCCAAGCCAGACAAGAGTTTAAGAAACGTTCAAGTGATGGTCAGAATTTAGACTTTTATGATCCTTGTGGGTCCCTCAGTATATTCTATATGATCCAGAAGTGCATGCACAGCCTCTGCAGAAGACAAAATTCTTTGGCAGTTATTCTTTCTCCTGTCCACAGCTTTCACATTATTTTTATGACTTTATGAAATCTTTTCCTGCTGAAAGTCTAAATCAGATTATCTTGCCCTCAATAACTAAAAAGCAAACTCAGAGAGAGTGAATCCTGCAATAAAATATCTTAAGTCAGATGAAACAATGCCACCTTTAGAATATTCTCATAATGGACATGGATAGTTTAATATTTTTCTGAACCATCCTTAGCTTTTCTACCTAAATCATTAAGTGTCATTTAATAGGAAAAGTCTTCGTGGCACAAAACTTGAAGACAGTGAAAAAGGGGAAATATTACATCCTGGCAGTGAGTTTTCCTTGCCCTAGATTTCACCTTCAGTATCAGGAAACACAGAGAGAGAAAGAAAAGGCTTGGACACCTGAGGACTTGTCAGCTCAAAATCTTCAAACTAAATTCAATCTGCTCCTTCTGTGAGTTAATAACATGAGCTGTGGGAAATACCAGGAACAAGGCTTTGCAGACAAGAGGTAACCCTGGGATGACACAGCAGTGAGTTAGCACAGCTAAGACAAGACATTCAGCAGATTCTTTTAGTGAGTACAAGATTCAGCAATGCAAGACAGAGGGTTAGAAAATCAACCCACAGCTCAAATGTTTTCAGGATGTCATGTGCAGAAGTGTGCACATCAGCTTTGTGTTCACAGGAAACAGCATTTCTACTTAATTATTCCAGAAATGGAAACAAAAATGTCTCTGCATAATTAAAATAGGGACTGACCAAGTTTTCAAGCTTAAAAACAACAACAGCAAAATGGAAAACAAAAATATCACAATTAAGTAGTGAAATGCAGGACTTATGCTGCCTACAAAAGGAAGTACTTATGGATTATCACTGCTCATTGGACCTTCTTATCAAAACATCTCAATTAAAAAGTAAATGACCTTATGCTTTTTAACTGTCTAAATAAATAGACTTTTTACACTAAGAAAATTGCTCCTGACTTTTACCTCATAAGGGCTTGTCTTCACCTAACAGTTCTTTTGCAGAAATTTGGACTGTCAGCTTTACAGTGGAGTCACTACACTGCTCTGCTGTCTCCTGCAAATACGCCTGATGCCTCTAGGTGCTTGTATGAAATATATTTTTTTCTCTAAGGGTGAAGGAAGGTAGTAGACATGATGTGAGAAGGTGTATGCACACAAGGAAATAAAAAATAAGCCTCCATTCTTAAGCCCTGAGGATGAGAGGGCAGACATGAATTTGTTCCCTCCCAAATGAGTGAGCCACATGCAGACTGGCACTGGGAATCACCCCTCACCCCTGCAAACTGCTAAATCGTGACCACCCATTATTTGGAATATTTCTGCTTTAAAACAAAGCCAAAAACATATTAGGGATCATGATAATAGTTCATCAATATGATCCCCTGGTTGTGTTTGGTTTGCTGCTATGGAGCCAGGCAGAGTGTGATGGGGAGCTACTGCAGACTAACTGGCTACTTGGATTCCATGGCTTCCCTTTCTGGAAACTAATTTCTCTTTCAAAGGAACCTCAGCCAAGGAATGGTACCAAAATCTGTTTTACGGCAGATAAGTAACACTGCTGAATTTTCTGACAGAGAAGCTATGAGAAAATTGACTAATGACACAGAACAAAACCTGAGTGTTACATTCAAAACTGACAAAGCTTCAAATCAAAATCTAACTCTGACATGTCTTTGTTCTGACTAGCTCTAAAGGCTTTAATAATTTACTCATGTAAAATGGCTTTATTAATATTTAAGTTCAAAGATGAGTAGGCATGTAGAAAATAACATTAAAACCGCAGGGTATTTTTTTATTTTCCCTTTAGTCTTGTTCTACAGCTGTAAATACTAATGGAGATATATTATATTCTGTATTTATATTCTGCCTGGCATACTGGAGAAAACCTAAGTGACATATTCTACATACTATATCATACAAACCACTGCCTAGCTAGTTACTCTTAAAATGTATCTGCTCAAATCCATGTGAGGCAGAGACACGGGATTGATATTTCCTTACCACATCCATATTAACTTTCTCTGTATGCAAAATCAACAGAAATTCTACAAATTCCTTAACATTTGAAATGAGATTTATTTATTTTTTTTTAGTTTAATTATAATCTAGGGAAAGATTTTCTTTTTTTTCCTCAAGAGGTAATTTAAAATCAGAAACATTCATAAGAGCTGATTAGTGATTCTTTCACTGCTTTCCACTTCTTTGTTCAGACAGACACACAACTCCCAATCACAGGCACTCTTTTTGCACCAGCCTCTGCAGGACTGGCTTTCAGTCACAGAGACAGCTAGGCAACAGAGCTAGGTATTTTGGTTTCTTTTCCATTGTCTAATTCAGAAACCAACATAGCTGTCCTCTTCCCTGAGAGAGTGATGAAGGCACTCTCACTGAGCTTAAATGCACCTGTTAGCTGAACTCGCTCAGGTGGACTAATTGGCAAAGATAACTGTCATACTATGTTAGGAATTCATTATTTCTGCAGACTGGCTGGTAACAGGTTCAAGCTTTTTTGGGGGGAGGAATTGCGTGTTTTTTCATAAAATACAAGAAAGAAAGACAAATTCTGGTAAAAAAAAATATTTTAATGTATTTAATCCTTAAAATAAGACTGAATCATTATAATTCTTATTATGTAACATCTTAAAATGAAAAGGAAGTATTTGGGATGGAATGGAAATAATCATCCAAATTAGCCATATCTTTTTAAGTAAATAAAAGGCTGAGAGCACAGGCTGAAGCAATGGCATGCACTTGTCTTTACTTTTTAACATTTAGTGAGCTCTGTGTCATAATGTCAGCACAGACTTCCCCCCAGTGCTGGTATATAGCTCAGGGGCTGGCTGAGCCCCAACAGACAATTTTTGTGCAGTCGTCCTGTTCTGTGGGTGTCAGAAAATCCAGCTGGAGGGATATATCTGTGCCATGCCAGTTGGCCCCAGGCCAGAAAGCAGCCCCTCTATCATTTAATTTATCAGCCTGGCTGTAGCTGTTAGTTTATAGAGGAAAGCACATGGGAAAATATGATAAATAATGGGATTCCTCCATGTTTCTTCCTTGGGACACAGAAAAGGCTTGATGTCCTTAACAGAGGTAAACAATCAGACCTAACAGAAGGCTCTTTGGAAAATCAGGACCATCAAGCCATGTGCTTTATATGTTGAACCACAGGATACAAGTGAATTCTTCTATTCAGATTGTCACATCCCACCTGCTTTATCTCAAGAGCACTTTGTCTTTCTGTTTACTTCATCTCAGGAAATAGATATGAAATTGTACTTAATCTTTAATCAGTTGGATGTTGCCTTGAAAGTTTCTTTCCCCAAATAGTCTGAAAAATAAAAATATTTAATTGTTTATACTATTGGTAAAGGTATAGGGGGGATGAAGTCTTTCTTCTGAGCCACTGAACTAACAAAGGCACCAAGGCAATTTGCTGTATTTGATAAAGATGGCAAGACATTACCAGAGCAGAAATCCTGCAAAGCTACAAACAACACATATAAATGTAGAAGAGCTCATCTAGCCATGAGTGAGGTATGAAAGCAATGGTCATACCTGCAAAGTAAGGTCAGAACTGGCATTTGAAGGAGAAGGTTACCACGCCACACCTGGTCCCATAGGATTGGTCTCTGGCCCAGCAGTCACCGGGCACATGGAGTTATCCTGCTGCCCCTCATGGATGTGCAGACTGTGTGACAAAGCCTGCAACTACTGAAAGAGGTAAGAGCTCTGCAAAAATGCGTAGGAGCTGTATCACCAGCCCAGAACTTAATGACTTGTGAATGACCCCAGCATTTTCTCAGCAGTGTAAAAGAACAGGCAATAAAGAGCAGACGTGTCAAGAGCCAGTTAAACCTGGATATTCATTTTCAGATATAAAGGCTTTTATGTCAAGGTCATCAGCTCAAACCCAGCTAATAGTGGGTCATCCATCTACAGCAGTTCCTGTAGGCACTCATGGGAGGTGAGGCTTCCCCAGCTACTACCGAGGAAATAGCTAACACTGATGTTCTCCAAGTGAAGCACACTTTTCCATCCTCTTGCAGACCCCCTGAGCTTTAAGGATGACATCATGACGCACCCATTTGTGTATAAACGGAAACTGTTTTACGCAGCTGGGAAATCTTATATATATTCCATTTGTCTCGGAAACAAAATGTGTGCAAGCTTATGTAAAGCCCATCCCAGGCATCAGTAATTTGGAAGCTGTTTACCCTGTGATAGCAGAGCTCTGTGATGGAAACCCACAAGGAAATAGATATGCAAACACGCTGGTGTGGGCACTGTTGTGGGAAATGAGAACTACACAGCCTTAAGCTGCACATGAAATTCATCCTAGACTGCAGAAAGGCCCTTTTATTAACCTGCATATTGAAACTTCTAACAATGTCTGGAATATTCCTCCAAATGTTTCAGTCTCTATATGCAGTGCTCAGTCAAATCTTATGGGTGGATAAAGTGTAGGCAACTGCAACTAAACCAATGTACAGTAATCCAGTAGGGTGCAGTAAGTCACAGAAGAAAACTGACCCAAAATGATGGTGATGTTTTTTTTTGTCTATATTGTTTAATTATGTACATACAGTAATAGAAGGTATAGCTCTCTGCTTAAGAAACACAACAGTATTTTTGGACAGCAAATTAAAATATGGCTAAAAATTATAAATAGAAATTATTGGAAAAAAAATTTGGAATGGGAAAAGAGAGTAATTTATAATTATATCTATATATTTATAATTTAAATTAAGATATTTTAAGAATATATATGTCATTATTATTTTGAAATTTTAGAAAAGATGGCCAATGGAACCAACACTACGGATAGTCAGAAGATAGACACAAGACCCAGATCCACAACAATTCAAGTCTTTGTTAGTTCTAGTTAAGATAATTTTAGTTTTATAATAATATTATAATATTATATTATTGTTTAATTATTAATTATAATAGAATGTAATTGCTTAATTCTTATTAATTGATATTTTATAATATATTTTTTCTAGTTGCTATAATTTTATAATATAATATAATTCATAAGTGAAATAAGACCTGACTCTCTATTCACTGCTGAGTCATCTGACAGCAAAACCAAAACTAAGACTTTTAAAAATACCAGCCAGAAGTGAAGCTGCTTCTCTATCATCTTTCTCAAAGTGATTTTAACTAAGCATCCAGCTGCCACTTTACACATTTTACTATAAATAACTCTTGGAATCTGCACATATCAATGAACATAATGTGGTTCTATGTGCTACAGACATTCTTATTTCAGATCTGTCTCTTCATCTCTCCTCTCTAGACATATTGCTCTGGACTGAAAAAAACCTCCATATTCTAAACAGAAGGGAAAACCTAGTGTCTTAAATTTCTCAGTTTATAGAGAAGATTTTTAATCAAAAAAGATAAAAAATTAAAGGTCTAAAATGATACAAAGATAATAAAAATGCACAAGACCTGTTCAGAAGACCTGTTCTTCTGTTTTATAGATTTATTTTATATATTCATTCTATTTTATACATTCATGCTCTTACACTATACAAAAAAGATAAATGAAGAGGTGTTCTAATGTCTCAAGCACTGATAAAAACACCAATAAAAATTCAATTTCTTTAAATCTTGTTTACAGTCAGCAGACATTTGGCTAAGAAATCACTTAGTGCCCAATGACAAATTCACGAAATGTCTGCTAGAATTAAAAAAATATAAGAATTTAAAAACAAATCCATATTGGAAAATATGAAATTTCTCAACAGCTCAGACAATTATTTCAATATTGTCGCTTTTTAACTTTCATGTGACAAAGCAATTAATGATCAGTAATGCATTTTTAAAAATTATTTAGATAGAAAATCAATGTTATGATATCTCGTCTAGAAAATGCTGTCACTAGTGTTTTCTCATTTCCTACTCTTTCCTTTAAAATAGGAATTTTCCAATTTTAAAGCCCAGTCTATCTCTATTTCTCTTTACTACCCAATTTTCTCACTTGCATTGCATTTTCCCTTGTTATGACTGAGAGATACAACAAGAAACTGAGTTTTTGAAAAACAGGGCTTTTTAATTCAGAATATGGAAATTTATAACATCGGTATATTTTTACAGGATTATCATACACCTCATTTTGCAACTCAAATTTCAATATTTTTCTCTGTCTTGGCATTACTGGCTGACTGCTAAATCCAAATTAGCATTAACAAAGTCTGTCTTTTATTTCTGCTGCGAGCTGCACAGAGGTGCTTGGCTGTACACATTTCAAGGACGTTCCATACAGGAACCTCAAAGTGTAGTGCTACAGAGGCAGTGAAAAGCTGTAAACAAACTGGTCAGGGAGAAAGCCAAATAGCATCATCTTATGCCTTTGGTATCAAATTTTCTTAACACTGAAGCAGAAGGAGTGAACCATATAACCCATTTTAGTCAAATTATTTGGATTATAATATGCCATGCTGCATAGAGATTTATATTTCTCAGATTTGGCAGAATCCCAAAGTCAAAGTCACATATTTAAAGAGTGTCAATGCTACACTCTTTGTATTTATGTTTAAAATTACCTGACTGTATTTGGAAGTACTTCCAATTTACAGTACAACATGTTAAAAGAAGTGAAACCATCTGCTTATGAAAACAACTATACAGCTATCTTATATTCCAAATGACAAGAACAAACCACTCATATTTTTCTCCATTTAATCTTCTTTCCAGCATTGTCTCCTGTCTCATTTCTTCTTTCTCCTTGCATTCTCACAACTTCAGCTTTTATAAATTCAATTTTCAAGTCCATGTATTATATGGCTACTCAGTCGTCCACTTCTTTGCCTTTTACCTCATAATTTGTTTATAAATCTAGGAACTGATCTCCCACACATCAAAACAGGCAGCCTGAGCACTTTCTTCAGCAGGGAGTTTCTGTTGCTCACCCCTCTGTTGCATCCTTTCTTTGGAAGAGAAGGTATCAGACTCAGCAAGAAGATTTAATTCAGGAGAGAACACTACAAAAAAAAAAAAAAAAAAAAAAAAAAAAGGAGCCGCGAGAAATTAGTGGACTGGAATTGAAGAAATGGCCCTTGAAATGCAGTCAAAATGGTTATTAGAATAGGCCATAGTCCAGTTTTTTAGTTAAATTTACAGTCCCACAACGTTTAAAACTCCTAATCCTAGGCTACAGCACCTCCTAATCTGGAATTTCTGGATAACCCTAGATCAGAGATCAAAATATATTTTAAGCCACCTCTATCATAGAGCCTAAACTTATGGCAATGTTTTTCACAATGAGTGGCCAAGTGCTGGGATATGATTCCCCTAAAGGTTATGGCATCAATGTTTCTGGAAATATTCATATCTCAGCTGGAAAAGGCTTCAAATAAACTGGTCATTTTTGGGAATGGCTCTACTTTGAGCAGTGGGTTGAACAAGATGACCCCAAAGGCACCCTCCAACCTAAATTATAATGCTTTTATAACTGAGAGACGGTTAAGGAAGTGACCATAATAATGTCTTTATTCTTACCTGCTTCTGCTTGGAGACAGGGCAAGGAGGACCAAATATTGCAAGGTTGTGGATTCTAAACATCCATCTTCTAAAATGGATGGAGGACTACATTTACTTCATCTGCCAAGAAGCAGGACAATGCATAAAGTGAGACATTGGAGCATGGAAGTGTCTTCCTGGAAAAGCAACAAACCCAAACCAGAACACTCAAACAACAGATGGCTTTTGCCCCTGAGGACTGCAGGGATTTCTAGCCTTTCTGTCCAAGATGGAACACACAAAATCTGAAGAGCCCAAAGCGCGTTAAATCACAGAATGATACGAATGTTAAGGTTGGAAAAGACCTCTAAGATCATCAGGTCCAACCATCAACACAGCACCACCACCATGTTAGACATCAGGGAAAAATTCTTCACTGAAAGAGATACTGGGCACTGGAATCATCTGCCCAGGGAGGTGGTGGAGTCACCATCTCTGGACATGTTTAAAAAAAGACTGGATGTGGCACTCAGTGCCGTGGTTTAGTTGATGAGGAGGTGTTAGGTCATAGGTTGGACTTGATGATCTCAAAGTTCTTTTCTAATCTAGTTCATTCTGTGATTCTGTGAACCATGTCTTCCAGTGTCACATCCATATATTTTTCCAACAGTTCCAGGGATGGTGACTCCACTACTTCCCTGGGCAGAAAATTCCAGTGTTTTATAACCCTTTCAGTGAAGAAATTTTTTGCTAATACCTAATCTAAACATCCCTTGTCAGAACTTGAGGCCACTTCCTCTTGTCCTGCCTCTTGCTACTTGGGAGAAGACCCTACCTCCACCATACCACACCATCCTTTCAGGGAGTTGTAGAGAGCAATAAGGTCTCCCCTGAGACTCTTTTTATCCAGGCTGCACAACCCCAGCTCCCTCTGCTGCTCCTCACACAAATCCTCTCATCAAAATATAAAGTTAATTTCAGGAAGACCTTGTTTCATAGCAGATAAAAATCAATTTAACAATGGTGTCAACAAATGAAGTTCTCTGAGCTGTGACTGTATTAGTCTGAGAATTTAGTTGTTGAAACCAATATATGGAGCATATATTATTACAGTAAGAGCACAGTTTAATCTCCTCACTTCAAAGTACCTATAAGATGGTCAAATATGAATGGGAAAAGTATCTTCTCTTCCAATCAGTTTTGGACTGCCACTTGTAAAGTTTCAGTTGTAGAAGCCTATATTCAATCATTCCTTGAGAAAAAAGATCCTGAAGCAGTCTGCTGAATCTGAAATGTCCCCTTAGGAATTAGATTATCAGAGCCTGCTTATTGAGATCTCTTTTGTGATTATGATTTATGCTGACAGTTTTAAAGTGGAGGGTGCAGTTGCCTGAAATGAGCTAATTCAATTTATAAATGCAGACTGCAGGAAAGAAATAGGTTTTTTCAAGTCCAAAATGAATTTTGTTTTACCTTAATTAGTAGAATATGTGAAGCAAATGTGGAGAAACAGCTTTTAATTTACAGTAAAAAAGTTAAAAAAAGTAGTTTTTAAGATCAGTCGCTAGAACAAGAAATAGACAGTTTGAGACTGTTGTTCATTATTCAGTACATATGATTCTGTATTTATCATGAAAATTCTCTGGAATTAGATTAGAAAGCTCAGTTCATTTTCAACTGCTTAAGCAGCAGAAGAAAAAAGCTAAACTAAGGTCAATGCATATGACATGGGCATGAATTATTTTTTTACACTTTAATATTGATATTTAGGGAAATATTAATCTTCATGGCACAAGCCAGTTTGGGGGATTATTTCTCAGCAAGTGGCAAAAATCTTGCACAGAAAAAAAACATTAAATCCTCTTAAATAGTAGTAAATGACATTATTTATGGGATGATCCCCTGCTTCACTGACAGAAGAGTCTTTGAAAGGAGAGGACATGAGCATTCAGAGTTAACAAATCAGGCTGTACATGCAGAATATGCAGAAGATTTATATTCTCTGTGATGGGAAGAAGGAGAACATATTTCATATATACTAACTTGCAAATTATAGTCAGCCCTTGGCATAACTGCAGTAATAGATTCAACCTCCAGCAACAGATCTGTGACCAGAAGGAGATCTACACACACTAATAGAAATAATGCAGATGCTGGCTAGAAACAACAGTTTATGTCCTAGAAGCAACATTAAATTAGGGGATATTGTTCTCATGACACCCAGTCTGGAGTTCTGCATCCACCTCTGGGGTCCCCAGCACAGGGAGGACATGGTCCTGTTGGAGTGAGTCCAGAGGAGGCCACCAAGATGATTTGAGGGGTGGAGCACTGCTGCTATGAGGAAACACTGAGAGAATTAGGATTGTTCAGCCTGGAGAAGAGAAGGCTTCAGAGTGACCTAGTTCCACCATCCAGTTCCTGAAGGGAGCCTACAAGAAAGATGGTGGAGAGGCTCTTTACAAGAGCCTGTAGTTACAGGACAAGAGGGAATGGCTTCAGACTGAAATAGAGTAGGTTTAGATTAGCTATTAGGAAGAGGGTCTTTACTGTGAGGGTGGTGAGACACTAGAATAGGTTGCCCAAGTAAGTTGTAGATGCCCCATCCCTAGAAGTGTTCAAGGCCAGGCTGGATGGGGCTCTGAGAAGCCTGGTCTAGTGGAAGCTGTCCATGTCCATGGCAGGGGAGCTGGAACTGGATCATGTTTATGGTCCCTTCCAAACCAAGCCATTCTATGATTCTATGACATCAAACTTTTAACTGCTTTTCCATTTCACTGTAACCTACATAGAGGAACAATACTAAACTGGACTTAATTCCATAAAGCGATGGGAATTTGAATAGTACTCTGCTTAAGCCAGATTCTTTAACTATTGAAGAGGTTTCTTTAGTAACATATTTCTTTTTTTTTTTTTTAATTTCAGCTCAAACAGCATCACAAATACAAAAAGTAAAATCATCATGAATATGCTGAGTGTGCCTCCATCCCAGGAAGAAGAGAGCTATTCCCTTCCATCAGCCTGGTGTACATAGTCTGTACATAGGTGGTACATAGTATTAAATAGTAAAAGAGATTTCCCAAAATACATAATAATATAAATAAAATAACTATGATGCAAAATTAGGTTTTTGAAGAGGATTAAGAAATGGCAGTGAGCCTGAAATAGCCATAGTGAGGCACCATAATTTCAAGGCCTACTACATGGAAATTTGGAGCCTTGCCCTTCCTCCACTGAGCTGAAACACATTTATTGCTTTGGTTCACCTTGCCCTGACGCTGCTGGAATTGAGGAGCAGTGAAGCTGAGATTCACAAGGAAAATGAAATAAATATAAAAGTCTGCACTATATAAAAATATTCAGCTATGTCTACAAGAGTTCATACTGAAAACCACACTTTGTGCTGGTGTTACCAATGGCTTTGTGACCTCCTTTGAAGCTGTGCTTGCGACTTGGTTATGGCAGTCTGGGGCTGGAGGCAAACTGGAATTCTCTAGCCAAGGACAGGATAAACCAAAGCTGTTCTCCAGTATTCTGACTTTGTTGCCAGCAGATTTTTTTCATTATAAATCTTTTCTTTTTTTTTTTTTTTTGTTCAAGGCAACATCAAGGATGAATGTCATGCATTTGTGTGCATACAACTCTCTGACAAAGGAAATAGCTTGCCCCTGAAGCTCATACCTTTCCCAATCACATAGAAACTAAGATAGCAAATTTTTTTCTTAAACAAAAAGACAAGCAATGACAATTGCTGCTAAAAATTACTATAGGAAGATGATAACCATAAGAAAAAAGTATTCCTATTATCATAGCATTTCATAGGAGAAATAGCAATCTCAGAAGTAATACAGATCAAAAATCATGTTATTTGTCTGCCATTATTATAAAAGAAATGCAAGTTTCACAGCATTTCCCCAAAGCCAGAGATTATTAGAAGGTTGCTAAATTATAAAAACCCTCTAGAATTCCCACCACCTCCCTCTACCTTAATGAAAACACATACCACAACTTCCAGGGCAAGAGGTAAGGTTGTACTACTTTCCTCAGGGACTCTGTGAGGGAAGCTGAGTGGTGCCAGAGTGAACAGAGCAGAAGAAAGCTAATTTTGCACATTCTGGGACTTTGCAATGCCAATAATATGCTCTTCTAGATATACATTTCAAAAATGCACCTGGGTCTACTGTAAACCATGATAAAAGCCAGGCAGCAGCTACACCTGAATGAAGCTAGAATGCGATATAAATATACATAGAGCCCTGAGAAACAAGCATCCAGAGCTAGGACACTTTGCAGAAAGTTGACTCTTGGCCTTGGAAAAAGGAGGAAGAGCAGCTCTTTGGGGCTCTGCAGCATCTCTTTGTAACTATGGGGTTTGTTTGCACTGTTGGGTGCTCACAGTTTTCAGAATTCATATTTTTTCATGCACAATGCAGTCTGTGGCCGCTGCAGGAGTGTACATGTCATCATGTGTACATATCATCATGTGTACATCATGTCTGCTGAGCACAATAAAGTGTGTCAGCCTCCTTCATATTGTCATCTTCAGGTAGGTTCAGGTCAAACAACACACACATTTCACATTTTTCTGTGGGAAGACAAAAATATACTCTGAGACCACCAAAAATAAGGAGCTTTCCTTATCAAACTCTTTTGGCAGCCATAAGCCATTTGTTTAGCCCAACACTGACATTATATTAAAAAAAAACCCAAACCAAACTTAAAAACAATCCCAGCACCCCTAAAAAATCCAAACTAACCACATACTTGGGAAGGTGCATGAACTGGCAGTCATAGATTGTTGCCAGCCCCAAGATCACAGCCAACCTTCTCCTCAGGCAAAGACTGAGGAGATAGTTGATGATATAGTGATGTAGAAACAGGTGGCAGAACAGATTCAACCATCTGGGGACATCCAACAACATTATTCTGGAGCATGCTTTTACAGTAGTTGCAGACTTCTTGTTTAGTAATTATCTTTCCCATTTTGTTTTGTAACCTTCCTTTTAAAATTTAAGTCACAAAAAAACATACCAAATTTACTTCTGAAACAGGTAAATCTATGGAATAGCTTCCAGGGCCCAATATTTATTAATATATCCCTACATTATCAGTGAGTTTAGTTATATTCTTTGATATTTTTCAAAGAAAAAAGACAGAAAAAAGCATTGCAATGAACACATGAGACAAGAGGATAGCCACTATTCTGCCATCACAGGGACTCCTTCAGAATCATATCTTTAATGATATGTGTGTAAGCTATAATAAAGAACTATTTTAATGCCAGGTTACCTAGTACAATGCAGTTTTCAGTTTGCACAAGTTGCTACAGAATGATGCCATTATTTACAATATAATTTTTTTACTCACGGAATGTTCAGCACGAAATATTTAAGATTTCTGTTAAGTTAACACTTTGAGAAAACATATCTTATATTTTCTCATTTTTCTGGAAATATTCCTGTATTTTAGTAACTTATTACAATTTTAGAAGTTTAAGATTTCTACCTTTTCATCTCCAGCTGATTCAGCTCTGATGATCAACCTTTGCTACAGTTACCAGGTAAGGTGGAACGCATTTCATTCTAGAACTGTACAAAACTTCCCCAGGAGCAAATGCTCCAAAAATAAAAACACACAACAGCATTAAGACTTTGTGCTTAACAGATCAAAATTCAATTTAGGCAACCAGGTATAAAGGGGAGACCACAATTATAACTCTTTTATATCCCTGGACTATTGGTTTCACTATGATATGCTAAGCTTCCTAATATCTGTAGCACAGGCAAGTTTGTAAGAAGACAGAATTTGAGAATATCATTTTACTTTTTAAAAAATTGGAGAAAATAAAATATTTAGTAAGATTCTAAATATTATGTCAACTTAAGAATAAAAAAGCTCACTACTGCCTGTAGAGTCCGTAAAACCAGTGTTTACAAAAATTTGCAGGTTACTTATTAACAGAAATTATTGAATACTCATTTGCAAATAAATTGAAATGAACTGTAAATGGAAATGAACTTGCTACATTATTAAATAAGAATTTTTTTAAGTCTGTCCTAATCAAAATTTTAAAGATGAAATGTAAATTACTACAATAAAAATACTTAGATATTACAGTATTTCTCATCCACAGCTCTAAAAGTATTTGAAAAGATGCTTTTTAACAGCTTCAATTTATCAAGCAATATATTAAATTTATCAATTTTACTAGAATCAAGACTTTGAATTTAATTGAGTCTAAATAATTCCTACACAGATATGCTATCATATATATATATATATATATACACACGTAGTGTTTATTATTGACCCACAAAATTGAATATAGTCATTTTACCAGGGTCCCCATATTATTGATATTAATTATACGAAACAAAACAGCATTAGACTAGCCAAGGGGAGGCAAACAACAACTGCTTTTCCCTCCAAACTCTCATCTCCTCTGATACTGCATTTTAAACACCAGCTCCTCCATAATTTTTTAAATACCGCCAAAGAAAATTTCTTTAGCATGAAAAGACTTTGCTTGAATCCAAATAAACTCGTAATAATCACACTGAAGTGGTTTTACTGAAGTGCTTTTCATCAGAAAAGGACATTTTTTTTTATTTTCAGGAGGCTGATACAGATTTGGTTAAGCACATATGAAATGGATAATACAATTTCCTTCTGGCCACAAAATAAACTTCCAAAAGCAGAATCCTCATGTTTTCCTTTCTTATTGTTCTTTAATGCTTCTAAGGTTTTAAAAAGCATAAAACTAATTTTGAAAGTACCATGAAGATGGTCAAGAAATGAACAAATTTTTCACACAAGTAACAAAGATACATCACAAAATTAGAGGTTAGAACACAGACCAAGAGCCATTATCTGTTCTGCTAGGTCTGTCTTGCCAGTGCCAGGGCTCAGTCACCCTCTCTGAGAAATGTGTTTCCTGATGTTCAGGTGGGCTGTCCTGTGTTTCAGTTTGTGTCTCTTGGCTCCTGTTCTGCCAGTGGACACTACTGAAAAGAATCTGGCTCCACTTCTTTGGATTGTTTCTTCAGGTGTGTATACACCCTTCCCTGCACCCTCTCCACCATGTCCTTATCTCCCCAGTATGGAGAGCCTGTAACTGGACACAGTGCTTTGGGTGTTGCCACATCAGTGCTCTGTCCAGGAAAAGGGGACACCTCCCTCATCCCACCAGCAGCATCCTGAGTGCAGCCAGGGGACTGCTTGCTGCCTCTGGTGTTGGCTCGTGTTCAGTCTGGGATCCATGAAAAGTCCTTTGCTGCAAAGTTGCTTTCCTGGTCATCTTTCCATGGTCACCTTTCCTGCCCCCACACAGGACATGCCAACAATTTCCAGTTCTCATTTCTAGGATTTTCTGTTTAAAGAATGTAGGAGAGGCGAGGGGTAGGACGGTCGGGACGGACGGAGACGAGCGATCCCTGAAGCCGGGTCTTGGAACTTGCGGTTTATGGCAAAGGCCGTGGGAGCAGGGGCCCTGCCCGGAGCTGCCAGCCACAGCTCGGGGCAGGGCCCAGACAGAGAGAGCAGTGGAGAGGTGAGAGAGAGCAGAGAGCAAGGGGGAAAGGACGCGAGGTTCCCGTTACAATTCAATAAATCATCTTCTGTGTTGAATATTCTAATTCTCACTATCCAATCTAATACAAGATACAAATCCTATAGCATTTACATACAGCCTATAAGAATCATTACATTACCATACTGTGTTACATTTTAAACCCTAAAAACTACTCTTTGGACCCCTTCTGCTGAGCTAGTAGGGTCTGCTCTGACCCTTGGACCTGTCTGCATGCAGAGGGTATTGTTTCATCAAAAGGGGATTACCTTCAGCTGGCCATACCATTGTTTTCCAGTTGTTCAGTAACTGAGGTATCTCAAAGCTTGCTTTCATTTCAATCTCGCTTACAGTTTCTATATTCTCAAAATCTTTTGCCAGGCAATCATAAGGCTTTACTGTTTCATCTTCCCCAACAAAAGAGAAAAGTGGGGGGTTATCTGTACATGGTGTCTTTTGAATTTTGCAAACAGGCATTTAAATTCTTAGGAAAGGCAAAGGAGAGAAAATGACAACACAACTCTGCAGCAAACTGTAAATCCAAAATAATGCAAGAGGCAAAGACAGTTAATGACACAAAATTGACCACTTCAGATAAAACTCACCTCTTATTCCTGGTAATGTTGGCTGATATAACAATGGAGATTACCCCAAGTCAGTTTTACCCTAAAGATGATGTCCCTTTGATATTTACCCAAGTGTAAATCATTGTAATCTTGATGCCTGGCACAAGGGCAGAACCAGGGGATGCGTGGGAGGCTCTGCTGCTGAGGCAGACGGGTCTGATGCTGTGCTGCCAGCCAGCTCGCACTGCAGCCAGCTTGGGTTCAGCCTGCTGGGCCTCCTCTCACAGAAACCCAGCAGCACTTTTCATTCCTTTAGAAGGCATGACATTATCTGCAAGATTCACACACTGAATACCACAAAAAAAAAGTTTTCTAAAAAGATTCCTTCTCTTTTCTTTGAAACAATCTTCACATGTCTTGCCCGTGTACTCTTCTCTCCAAGGCTCCTGCCTTGCTGGGCAGGCATGCATACACAAACTGGATGAGTTTTAAAAGTTTTACCCAAAGTGTTTGTAATTATTACAGCTCTCTCCTGTTTACACACAGCTTTTTAAACAGCAATAGACACAAATGCTATAAACCAGATGTGCAAAGCAAAGCAGCCATACCTTCTCACTCCCAGATTCCAGGACAGTGCTGCTAGCCCCCTGCCTCTGCTCCTGCCTCAGGAGCAGGGGAAGGGCAGCATTCCTCCTCTGTCAGGTGTCAGAGCAGGTGAATCATTCCATCTCTCCTTACAATTCCATCTTTCTTCACCTTTCTCTTGTCTACTTAACCTCTGGTGCAATGATTGCTTTTGTGAGTTACAAGACACATGTTACACACTGTTCTGGACCTCAAATATAGGAAATGGAAGGAGCCATCAGGACTTTCAGTATTCCTCCCTTTTTAGTTTCTTGGGGTTGGCTTATGATGCTTACAACCACTTTCCTGTTATGGGTAGGATTTTTTTTCCAGGACACCTCTATTGGGTGACTGCAGAATCACAGCCATGAAGAACAGAATAGGATTCAGCCTTAAGGGACAGTAAAACCTTTTCTAAATAGCTCTCCTATATGGGAGGCTCCATGGTCAGCCAAAATGGCTTTAATTTGATGTTACAGGATTGCTGCAGTTTCAGAGTAAAGGGTTATTTCTACTAAATATTAATCAATGCATTTCTTGAAGTTATGGTGGTAATAATCTTTTTCAATATCTTAGCTCATGTCTCAAAGTAAACATTATATCCCTGAACTCTCTGTTATAAAACTGCAATAACACATCCCAGTTCTAGTGAGCAGTGAAATCTCTAAATGGAAACAATTATGTAAATAAATCACACAAGTACAGGTAATATAATAAGGCTTTTTTCAGCTGATAATATCATAGGAAGTGGACAAAATAATTCAAAAAGTAGCCTTGAAAACTGTCTATATAAATTAATATAGGAGAGATACTGAAGAATGAACACTTTCTAACTGACTTTACGTGTGAGTAACAGTGCCTGGTAAGGTAGAATGGTATCTACATGCCTTAACCTACATCTATGTGCAGAAGGGCACTGAGTCTAAGATGAGGATAAATTAGTTAAATTCTAAAGGAAAGAATTTTGGAGAGCAGCTCACCTGACAAGATATTACTCCTTGCATTTACTGCAGAAATTTTTATATGAGTTTTACTAAAGGTTGGTCATCTGAGAGAAAATACCAACAAAAAATAGTAAAAGGTTAAAGAAATCACTTTTTAAAAAAATATTTGTTCAAGTGCTTAATTATATCTACTGTTAAAAAAGAAAAAATCTCGGACTAAGCCAAAGCCTTTGACCTATTGGTAGTTCTACACTTACCTGTATACATAAAACATTTTCAGTCCTCCATTTGCTCTACTTAGGAGAGTCTTATTCTCAAATATCAAAACACCTCATAGTCTTCTTTTGCAGCACTTTCATCTGCCTAAGCTTCTCACTGTAAGACAGCTATGAATCAGTTCTAAGTTCTCAGTAATTTTATTGTATTCATGAAGACTCAAATTACTAATCCACTGACTCGGCAATGTTAGATGAAAATTACCTTCTTATCCTACTCTCTACTATCCTTATCCAGCACCCAAGGATCTAGCTTACCTTTACCACCACAGCAGAAAAAAACAAGGAACACTTCATCTAGTGAAAAACAGGACATTTTATGTGAAAAAAACATGTTATTAAAAACTTGAAAAATTAAAGAGTTCTAAATATATTTTATATTTATTATAACCATAGCAAATATATATTCTAACTAGGTAGAAGAAAATACTGCTGCCTTGCTTGACTTCATTGCATGAAACACCTTAGCCCTGGAAACAAGAACTTACAGCCAAATGATTCTTTGTTCAACTTATTCATGGAAGACTGAGTTTTTCTAACACCTACTTTGTCTCCTTTCAAGCTGCTGTTTTAAGATACTTGTGGCTGTCCCAGATAGTTGCTGGCTGACAGAACTAGTGCCCTCAAGGGAAGATGAACAATTTCAATTTTACAACCATTTTTGGCTGAAGCACCAGACCAGGGTACTGCCATTTTTCAGAAACGAGACCTTTAGTTTTAAATCATTCACATAACCGCTGGCTGAGCTCCAGGATTTTCTTTTCTTCACCTACTTTGATTTGTCAGAAAGAATGGATCACCAAGAGGATCCTCTGGATATTTCTTTTGTAAGATCCCTGAAGTCATGTAATTAGTTCTAGCGTAAGATTCTTTTTCTTACTACAGATGGCAACTTGAGCTTACAAAGGTCCCTTGCCTCATTTCATTTGCACTGCACTTAAGACAAATGTTGAATACAAGAGTAAATCGGGTTATGCTGCATACTTTACCATTGGGTTCACTTTATAGGAAATAGACTTTCACGTCTTGCTCTTTGAAGAGAATTATTACTTAGATATGTCTGTGCCTGGTCCTCTTTACAAAAAATATCTGGGATAGTTTTGAGGCAGACTCAACAGTAGTTTGGAATGGTGTCAGATGTCTGGGGGATTTTATTGTTATGCATGCATTGAGCATTCAAAACATAAACAGTGCAAAATTTGCTATCTCATTCATGGTAAAGTCATGCTGACCTTTTACTAAACAGCAGTGTGCTTAGTGGCTGTTAAATCCTTTTAAGTCTTGAGTCACAGATAAAGTCACTGTGTCTTATCATTTTAATGGGCCCTTTCCCACCCTGATTGTACTGAGAGGATGTCCCTCTGCTCCTTCTGACTTTGTTTATCAGCCAAGCACACTTGCTCCTGTCACTAGTAAATACTAATAAGAAGTAAATGCAATGTGATTGGTGCACATCTCCAGTTGAAACTTTTTTTCTCCTGCAAAAGAATCCTAGGGACTGACATCCCTTCTCTGTCATTGTGGCACAGACACCAGCAGACAATGTATTTGTGCATAAACCAGTGGAATGGACCTTCGGGCTCTGCTGGGACTTCCTGCCACAGCCACACAAAGGTCTTTAATAAGAAGTCCCTGCAAGCTTGTCTGACCTGGTAGGACTGAAAGGGAGTTTGAGGCAGCACAGGCTCATTTACATGTAGCTTACACTTCTTTTTAAAAGAGGTCCAATTCTCTTAAACCTTTCTGAACTGGTAATTCTAAACTGTTGACAACAAAAGTAATTGCTATATGTAGATTAACCCCAACTGTTTGTAAAGTTCAACTCCATTTCCAGCTCCGTTTTCCACAACGTAAGCATTCCAGCAGATCTGCATTTCATTGCACAGATGGTATCTCAAAAAAACCACCAAAACAAAAACTATTCATTGTTAATATGTTTCTGGTGCCAAGACACACAGAAGGTTTATATGCCACTATGGAAAGGTAAGACTGAAGTAAAGCTGCTTCTCAGGTAATAAAATAATCTTTTATTTCATCTTCTCTTTCACAAGGGTAGCTGTTACCCTGGATCTCACTAGGAGATCCACGGACAATATAAAGGTACTTTCTTTCCAGAAGCATCAGCACTTCTAACTAGTTTGTTAAACCAAACACGTTTCTCATGACCATTCTTGACTTCCCTAACAACCTGTCCAAATTCATGTAAATCACAGCCCCAGCAATCTGATGAGAAACATAGCTGCTAGCTCTGTATTCAGAGCTGAGCCAGGTTATTCCCTGTATGGAGAATAGCCCTGTGCTTGGGGACAGGCAGGCTCTAGTCTCAGATATTAAAAGCTCTGGTTTTAAACATAATCCTGTCAAGACAGCACATACTTTTTTAAATCTAATCCTCATTCAAATCTGGAATTGAGTGTCACCTGCTCAATGCAGCACTCTTATCTATTGGGACAGGAGACTTGTCCCAATAAGTCTGAAAAGATTTTGTGAATGCAAACAAACTTTTGTTTCAACCAAGACTGGGGAGATGTTTAAAGGAGTGCTAAGTCATGGAAATCTCTTGTTTCTGCCAGGACAGCATCCATGAGTATGGGTGTTCACTACACAGCAATCCTTCTCATTAATATTGGCTGCCCCACTAGAAGCTTTTGCAGGTGCTTTAGAATCAAAGAAGCACAAAACCAAACTACTCATTGTGCTGAGGTGTCAGGCAGAAGGAAGAAAAAGATGGAGTGTCATTTCAAGGTGACAGACAGCTGTCACTTCCTCCTCACCCCCAGCTGTGCAGACATTGCTGGCAGCTTCTCAGCATTCAACCCAGCACCTCCTTTCTATTTCACCAAACCAATTAAACCAGTTAACTTGTAATTGCCTTTGTTCCTTGCACAGCATGCATATGGCAACTATTCCATAGTGCTCAGCAAGTCCCTGGGGATTTTTTCTCTTTTACTTGCAGTGTGATTTGCTGTTTCTGTCTTGGTCTGCCTGAGACAAGATCCATCAGCACATTGACCACACGATGTCTCCTTACTGTGTGAAGAGTGCACATTGGATACACAGCATCATTCTCCCCTTGGCAAGTGTGTGATCCTCTGTACACACAGCAGGGGCCACTTACAGCACCATAATAAAAATTTAAAAAAATACAAAAACCAGAAAACTTTTGTAGTCCAGGCAAATTCAGAGTGCAGGCACAAGACACAGTTCATAATATCACAGATATTATAGTCATAAATATCACAGAAGATGCCAGTGGCCTTTCTTAGCTGCTCTCATCTCTAACAACAGCTGTTCTCATCTCATGTCAGAATCCAAATCTTTCTTGCGATATTTTTTTATACTATACACGTTTAAGAAAAAAAACTCTGTAGAAGTATGTTCACATAAAGCAGCAGCATGACTATTTCAGAGTCTACCTTGTCAGCTTAAAACTATTATTTCTCTCATTCCCATCAGATGGTCAGAATTCTGCAACTGACATATATAGATCCTTTTTCATTCAATAAGAAAAATTCAGCAGCAAGAAGCCAAATGCTGAACTGTGACTTTTTTGACACAAAAACTTTATTTGCTACCTGGGAGAAGTAGTTCAGTCACAAACACTACACTGAAATTGCAGGGGGCAGCTGGGTCAAGGTAGTGTTTGTGGATGGTTAATCCACACTCATTTTCTCTTCTGCTGTGACTCTTTCCAACCTGGCAGACAAGGAAAAAGAAAAAAAATTAAATGCATTCCCACCCTCCCTACCTCCATAATCTAATGTTTATGGATTTTGTGGCTGCAAAAAGGGATATTCACTACAGGTACCATTTATTTTCCTTGCAAGTATTTAACTTTTGAATCCTGTACTCATCCTAGTGTGTGGACTTGCACAGATAGATAAAGCATTGTACTCCACATAGGAATATATACATAAATCACCACTTTCCACAATTAGCAAGTTCATTTTGGCCTGAAAAATGTTCCGAATCATTAACTAAATTTTTTTCAATGCATTCTAGCTATACTGTTCTGAGTGTACTGAGGCTGAAATAGAGCAATACATTAAAACCTGCAGAATTTCTCCTTTATAAAGCAGAATAAGAATTAATTTTAGAATAATTAATTAATTACTTGTCCAGATCTTGTGTCCACTCTACTGGACAATCCTTAAAAAAAAAAAAAGATGTTGAAGCAGAGGAAGTTTTAGTAAATAAAAGCAGATATTTTTTAGCCCAAATCACACACCTTTCTGAAAACAAAATTAATTTCAGTGATTAAATAATGACTCAAAAAGCAGATAGCTCCATTTATTTAGAACAGCACACAGCTCTGATCTTTCACTCAAACTGAAGTACACAGAATAGCAATGCAGATCTGGGAAACACAATATACAGTCTTGAAAATACTCAGTCTTTTCCTGCTCTAGCGGGTGATCACTCTTCCTGGGGTCCTGGACACCCATTGTTAGCTGCAGAGCTCTGGGCCTTGTTGTGCTCATGTCCTCAGCCCTGGCTGCAGCAGCCCTTCAGTAAATAGAGGGGGCTGATAAGAAAGATGGGCCCAGACTTTATTTTAATAGAGTCTGTAGTGACAGGACCAGGAGTAATGGTTTTAAAATGAAGGAGGGTAGGTATAGATCAGATAAAAGGAATAAGTGTTTTACAGTGAGAGGATGAGACACGGGCACAGGTTGTCCAGAGAGATGGTGGATGCCCCATCTCTGGAAGTGTTCAAGGTCAGGTTGGACAGGGCTCTGAGTGACCTGAAGTAGTTGAAGATGTCCTTGCTTACTGCAGAAGGCTTGGTCTGGGTGACCTTCTAAAGCTCCTTCCAACCCAAACTATTCAATGATCCTATCAGCCTGACCCATCTGTTCAGGACAAACACTGAGCTACTGAGACACTCAGCTGTGCAGAGGAACCTCCCCCCCAGGGGCACTGCAGGCTTGCAGAGGGCAGTGCATTTCCCTCAACACTCCACAGGAACTGTGACTGGTGCTTACTGACCACCAATTCTATAGTAAATGTGTACATATAAAAAACACAGAATAAAGACTTTCAATTAAATATCTGCTGCATACCCAAGAACCATAAAACTCCTGTATTGCCCATATTCTGTAGACAGTTTTCAGGGGTTTTTTTACCTCTCCTCCACTAAAAGGTTCGTAGGATGTCTTCATTAACACTTGTTCAGAACACAGACATACACAAGAATTCCTTTGAAGAGGCATAACTACAGAACAGTCTGTGGGGGGAGAAATACACCCCCAAACTCATAATACCCCTTAGTTATTCTGTACTGAATCTTTTTACAGGTCACCAGGCCACATGAGAGGAGAATCCAGCTCCACCTGCATATCCCAGGCTGCAGTTAGAAGAGAGCAGTGCCTTTTTTCCTATTTGCTTTGTGAAAACTAAAAAAGAGGATGGGAACAATCTCTCATTCAAAATCACATCTTTATTCCAACATGTAGAGAAAAGCAAACTGGAAAATACCAATGATTTTACTAATTCTTCCCTTCACATTAGGAATGCAAGTAATTGATCCTTCAGATTCCCTCCAGGTTTTGTTTTTTAGAGTACATAAAATATAATTTCTTCATGTAAAATACAAAATAAATTGGTCTTTTTAACAATTTAGAAGAAAAAATTAAAAATCTACAAATTCGTAAATATATCTAAAATCAGGACACTGAATTTCTGGTCTATTTCAAATAATTCAGTGGAACTAAGCATAAGAGAAATTCTAAAGGAAAAAAAAGTCCTAACAAAATGCAATAACATTGTTTATATTATTGATGATATCACCCTTGAATAATTCTTACAATTTAATGTTGCTGTAAAAGCAGCCAAAATAATTATTTTAGTGAAGTAGTTTAGAAATAAAGATTACATTTATCTTTAAATCATGTTGAAAGCTTGTTTGAAAGAGTTATCAAAATAATACCTTTCAATGATGTTTTTATTTCAATAAATTTATATTTCATGAACCAGATACAAATGTGGCTCATCTAGTTGACTTTATCCAGCATCTGTCTGGATTTCAAAAAAACGTCTCCTTGGCCATCTTAAAATTCCAGTTTTCACAGATAGTTCCTCTCTGTTGCTTTCTCTTATAGCTTGATTCTTCAAATTCTGACTCCAGGGGTTTAATGTGTGAGGGGTTTTTTCCTTTTTGTTTGACTGTCAAAAGTATTCATCTTTCAGCTAAACCATATCTTCCATGTTACTGGTACTTCAAATTGTGTACCTTTGTCTTTGTTTAACCCCTTATTTTATATATATAATTGTATTAGGTTCAGATAAAAAAAAAAAAAACAGAATAGGTTATTTATATTTTTTCATAGTGTTTATTTTGTATTTTGTTTTGTGGGAATAATAAAACAAATATGAAGCCATTCTTCTTAAGATAGCACCACTTCTGTTGGCAATGATACAACAAGTGTGAATTCACTACACTTTTATTAGTTGAAGCTAGGTAAGACCTAAGTAAAATAAGATTGATTTTCTCCTTGAATCCTCACCGATCATTTCTCTTCATTAGACATCCAAGTTCCACTGTGATGAGGGGCATAAAACTAAGACAGATTTGCAGATGGAAAGATCATTATATTCTTTCAATATAATCGCTGCTCAAGACCCCATCACAAAGTAATAAGGACTTTTCTTTCAGGGACGTGGTGGAGGTATTTTTGTGACAGCACTTAGGAGGTTTGACAGCCCAGCTTCTGCTTGTCCACAGTAAGCCTTTTAAACGTTTCATTTAAAGGAATGCAGTTAGTTTTCAGGTTTCCTGAAAGACGTAGGAAAAATGAGAGCAATCTGAACGTGATTAGATCATAAGAAATAATTGGATTGAGCATGAGCTATCAATTTAAGCATAAGGTAGATATGCAAAGATTACAAGGAAGCACAACTAATGAGATGAGACTGTGAAACAGTCAGAGCTGACTTGTGTTCTCAGCCCAGGTGAAGTGACCAGACTTACAACCAGACAAGCAGTTTCAAAGTAATTAAATGCTCATGCTCTCAGCTGCAAGGCTGCCTCTCCAAACCCACAGCATTTTTTACCAGCATCCAGCAAACTGCTAATAAGAATGAGGAATGAAACAGCTGGGGGCTGCAGAATCATGTTGCCATGGAAACCACTGCAGGTGCGTGGTCCAAGGAATAGTAAACCTCAGATTTTTAGAGTTTATTAAAAAAAATAAGGAAGAAATGAAAAGAAGACAGAGATAAATAAATAACACAAACCAAGGACATTGCAAACACTTTTGAGAGAAGGACAGACTAGTATTGTTAAATGGGACCTGTCAGAGAGAACAGTTCAGGGGACAAAGGGACTGAGCTGAAAGATATCTCAGTGCATAAGTGCCAGAAAAAGGAAGAAGAAATCAGAACTAAACAAAAGAAAATACAGACACCAGAGGGCACTGAAACAGAAATAAAATCTATTACAGGTCACTGTGTTTAGAAAAAACAACAGAAGAAAAGAACAGTTCAGAAATTGATGTGGGAATCAGGACCAAACCTCTTGGATTGCCTAACATAGTTATAGTTCTCTTATGCCAAAATCATTTGTACATCAAGTCTCCCACTTGTATAACTCATGCACCAACCTTTCCCAAAATAACAGCTCATTCATCTATGTACAGCACATTGCAAATCTGATGGATCTGATTTTCAAAGGTATTTAGAGTCCCAATACTGTAGCTGGTGGGAATTGCTCAGCTCCTGAACAGGCCGAGCACTTAATTCACATTCACATCAGTGGAACTGATGTTCCTCATGTTCACCTTGCCTGTCTGAGGACTACTGGCACCCTAAAGTCCCTCCACAGTGATGTGCAGCTCTAGGATTTACTGACCCAGCCATGATTTTAATTTGTTTCTGTCTCTCAAGTGACTCCATAGGACATTTATCAATACCATTTTTATTAAGATTACATTTATCTATGCAGCTTCCTATTTGTAGAGTTTATGAGCAAAAGGAGGAATGCTCCTGGAGATGCCATGGAGTGATTTCATTGCAGGCTCACAATATTCATGATGCAAAAGAGAAGTCTCAGATGCCCATGATGTCTCCAAGCCCATTTGTGGTGATGGCTCCTCCACACAATGGCCACACACTGCCCTGCAATACACTGACCCTTCACAGAGCAAGGAAAAGTGAGTTATACAAGTGTAGGATTCAGTCACTAAGACCATCAGTGACAAGAGTTTTGATGCTAGAAAGCCTTCTGGTGGCTTTTCTGACCAGGAGGAAACAATGTGCTGTTCTACAGCACCTGAACAGCAAATCCAGGGACAACAGCTATGGTACAGTGACATGCCATAATCCAGAGAACAGCAAAGGAGAGCTTCTGGAGGCAATATACAAGTTACTACACAGAACACTAAAGAACTCCCTGATGACACCCCCTGCATTTAGCCCTTAAGTGGAAAAGCAGACAGAAGGTGAAATCATAGTGCAAAAATGACAATTTAAGTCATAAGGCCTGCGTTCCTTCAAATACAGAATAGAATAGAGGATGTCAAAATTCAAACAGGAAAACAGACATTTGGCCAGACTTCAACAAAGAGAGCAGGGGAAAAACCCCAAAAACAAAGCAAACAATCAAAAAAACAAGCCCAAAACCCAACAACAATAACAACAAATCAAAACAAAAAATCCCCACCAAAAACAACAAAAAAACCGCAACAGTAAAACCCCAGAATCGAAACAAAACAAAATCAAATAAAACTCAAACAAAACCAAACCACAGCTATATTAGGAGGCATACTTGGTTTTCATACATGCATTTACTTACTCATCAGGTTAAAAAAATGCAATGTCCTCTCCCCCAAAGTCTTAATGATGTTTATCTCAAAAGAGACATCACATAAAAAGAAAATTAGAAAAAAATGTTCTTTTCAGATAACACATGAAATTCAAAAGACACAAAATTTGGAGCTATGACAGATATGGTTTAAATATATCATCCTAACAGCTGAAAATATAACCAGCCATTCCTGAAACACAAACTAAGACTAGAATGGTCCGCAGGGATGAAGCGTGAAGCATAAGCTGCTAGAAATAAGATAATAAGATGGCTTTTTGAGTCATGTTCAAATAAAGAAGGAGAACAGAACTCAAAGAAAAATTAAGGTAAGCAAAAAAAATTGAGGAAAACGTTGCTAAAGGCATAAAAACAAATAGAAACTACTCCTTCATAGAAGTAGAAAGCCTGACAAGAGTGTCTCTAGGGCTACTAGACGATCAAGGTGTGAAAAAAGTGTTCGGAACAGATATAGCCTCAGCAGAAAATCGAAACAAGGTTTTTATGACTGTGCTTATCAGGAAAGAATCAAAGTATCATAGAACATCCTGAGTTTGGAGGGACCAACAAGGACCATTGAAGTCCAACTCCTGGCTCTGCACGAGTCACACCATGTTCCTGAGAGCATTGTCCAAGAGCTTCTTGAGGTCTGTCAGGCTGGTGCTGTGACCACATCCTGGGAGCTGTTCCAGTGCCCAACCACTCTGGTGAAGAATCTTTTCCTGATGTCCAACCTAAACCTCCCCTGACACAGTTTCATACCAAGAAATCAATAGAGACATAGGTTTTAAAGAGAAATAGACCAGTAAGGTCAGTGTTTGTATTGCCCAGACTGCATAACTGAAACTGCTAAAAATAATGCAGTTAAAAGATATACAGATAAATATCAAGTGTCTGAATAAATGTCAGGAACATGCCAAACAACCTCCAAATCATTAATGGTTTACTGCAAGAGCTCAAGGAAAGTAAGATACATTCCAGAAGAAAAAAAAGTACTTACCTTTACACAAAAAGAAATAAAAATACATCAGTCACTAGGGAATTGAAGATCAAACCTTGATATCTAAAAGAGGAAAATTTTAAAACAATTCTTTTATAGCTAGGACACTATATTAACATGAGAATAAATATAAAAATTGATTTTCTAAAGCACATGATGCCACAATAATGAAACTTACTTCTCTGACAGGGTGAGGTGAATTGACTTTGGCTTGACCAGGAGCCCACTAAAGCTGCTCCAGCCAGGAGCCTTCTCCAGCACAGACTTCCCATGAGGTCACAGCCTCTTTCAGAATCTGCCTGTTCTAACGTGGTTCCACCATGAGCTACAGGTGGATCTCTGCTTCCCCATGGACCTCCCTGGGCTGCAGGGGCACAGCTGCCTCACCATGGGCTGCACCAGGGGCTGCAGGGGAATCTCTGCTCCTCACCTGGAGCACCTCCTGCCCCTCCTTCTGCACTGACCTTGGTGTCTGTGGGCTTGCTCCGCTCATATATTCTCCCTCCTCTCTTCTCTGGCCACAACTTCTTCAGCACAATAACTTCTTTTCCCTTAACTCTGTGATCCCAGAGGTGTTAGCACCACTGCTGATGGGCTCAGCCTTGGCAGGAGTGGGTGAATCTTGGAGCTGGGTGACATTGGCTCTGCTGGACATGGGGCTGCTTCTCAAAGAAGCCACCCTTGTGGCCCCTCCCT
>VZRH01002940.1:0-98347 GCA_013397555.1 Urocynchramus pylzowi
GGAGTGGGTGAATCTTGGAGCTGGGTGACATTGGCTCTGCTGGACATGGGGCTGCTTCTCAAAGAAGCCACCCCTGTGGCCCCTCCCAGACACCAACAACTTGCCACACAAACCAAATGCACAGGGCTATCAGGTTAAAGGAAGAAGTTTAACTTATGCATCTTTAGTAAAACTTCTGGAATTTGATATTTACATAAGAAAATTAGGGATGTATGGTTTAGGTGAAGTTAATATTAAGTGCCTGCACAACCAAGAGACAATAATAAGAGAACATGTTCATAGCATAGTTACTAAATTCCTTTTAGCCTGGAATGGTGGGAGATGAAACAGGAGATCTGTCATATGTTTTGAACTATATTCTGGATTTTCTGTAGTGATACGGTTGAAAGCAAAACCAATTTTTGGATGCTGAAAACACCTTAAAGATTCTCAAGGACATGGCTACAGCCCCTCATCAAAGAAATGCCATGAAATTTAACCAAAAAAATGGTACACCTGAGAAAAAAGAATTAAAGTAGTAAATATAAAAATGAGACTGTTTACACAGCAGAACCACTGCAGAAATGTAGCTGAGGCTACAATAAACCACAAATAAAATGAGTTGAGAGCATGAGTACAGAGCAAAAGCAATTCTCTAATGAAGGTAGAGAAGTATTTCACGAAGGTCATGAAAAGTAGCTGTTTCATTCTGCAAAGTATTGACAAGACCATAACTATGGTACAGTAACTCAAATAAAATTTGGCAACTCAAGGAGAAACCAAAGAAGGTGTTCTAAAAGTAACATGGAGAAAAAACGAAGAAAGAAAAATCAAAGAATTATATTTGTTGAAACTAAAGACTACATTTTAAAAAGTCTTTCAAAATATAAATTTCATAATAATGAAGGAGGCAACAATGAGGTATTCCATAATATGCAAATAGTTAACCTGAAAAAGGGATGTTTTTTCCACTACACTTTTAGGAAAAATAAACAACACAAAGCTTTTCAACATGATGTCAGTTAAGTACTAGGAGTAATTAAACATCGAATGTACTTAGCACAGCTTCTAATTTGGCCTCTATTATTGCTCAAAACAGAGTGGCAGGGTAAATACCCACCAGTGCAAATCCCAGCTCCTGTCTGTTTTCCCTGGGTTGACTTTTAGTGATGAAGATGTTTGACCTGGTTTCTCTTTGGTTAATGACAGGGACGAAAAAGGATCTGCAGGGAATTTATTTGTACTGTGTATTTGCAATTGCTTGCTTACAAGAGGCTGGGAGTGCTATTTTTAAAATGACAAACTTTAAGGGCAAATTAGCTATTTGCTAAATCCATCAGACTTTGAGCTCTGATGTCAGCATTGAAAATAGTATAGCAGCAGAGTGGTAGTTGACAGAGCATGCCACTTCCTTCTGACTTACCAAGGGCATTGTTTTTTCAAGGTTTTTCATTCTAGATAGCAGATTTCATTACCTTAACTACACATTTTGCACTGTTATGTCAAATAAAATACCATAATGTCCATGAAAGCATGAATTTGAAGTCAGAGAAAATAATATCTCAATGTTGAGGATAAGGAAAAGGCTCAATTAGAAGACAGATGCATCGTACAGTTCAGGATAGAGATCATACTCAAGGAAAAAGCGATACTTGACAAAACTTAGGCTGAGTTAGAATTTTTTAAAGGTATTAAATTTTGAAAAAAAAAACCCCAAACCAACAAAAAAACCCCAAACAAACAAACAAAACCCCAAGACTTAGTACAAATTGAACTAGGGTTTCTAAAGACATGATGAATACGGGGTGGGAAGCTAGGACAGCTTAAGAGGAATGGAAATGCACACACCTGAAACAGTGCAAAATCCCAGGGAACTCCCTGCCCACAAAACAAGGGACTTCACATTCTGTAGTGCAGAAATGTGACAGGATGACAATGTGGACTTGTATGTTCAATATTAAGGTTTTTTAAGAAGTATCTCCTATATAAATTTATTTCCCATAAGGGATAAGCTTTTGTATTGGGTACAGATAAGATGAAAATTGATAAGGGAAAAAAAAGAAAAGGCTATCTTGGCTTAATAATATTTTAAAGGACATTATAATATTTTACAATGGGGCACAAGATGACACAGGATGTCCTTTCTGTTTGCATCTTGGGAAACCAACCAGGTTAGAAGCTGCCTAATCAAAATATTGTGGGGCAAAACTTGGAAGGACATTAGCTAAGAAGCCACATTAGTAGCCCTAAAGAAAAAAACTAAACTTAAGGCATGAGCTGATCCTCTGTCCAATAAATCCAAGACTGGTCCAGCTGAAAAATTTCAGAGGATAAATCTTTTGTCAGTCAACTTATTCCTGCCTAGGACCATTCAGGCCTGCACCTTCAGACTCACAGGAATCACCAGGTCTAGGAGGGAAAGGAGACATCACAGCAGTGTTTTGTTAAACTCAGCCCAGCCACAGGGACAGCTGACACTACATCCACCCTTTTATGAACAAGAGCTTTCACCCATCTTTTTGCTGGCAAGCTGCAGACAGAAGGTTGGACGAGCCCTGCTCCTTCCAACAGGTTAATAAGAAGCACCATATGGAGCTAGTTCCAGGCCAGACAAATCATTGCTAAATCAAAGTAGAGACCTAAACATCTGTGTAACATCACCTGGTTATTGGCAGATAGATTATTTCACAGTACCCTCCCGGGCCCAGCCATAAACTACTCACAAACAGGCTTTAGGATACAAGCCATGAATTCATAGCCCTGGGATCTAAAGATTCTCTCATTTTATTCTAAACATCTGTAAAAGAGATTTTTGCTGTTAGACACAGGGATATCTATGGAATTTACGTAACATAGATTCCAATTCACTTTCAGCAGCAAAAGTTAAAAGAGCTTTAGCTAAGTATTCCAGGAGTGAAACAATGGCATATATTGGCCTTTAAAATCCTCTTAGACAAATGAGCATTGATTAAAAATCCTAGAAGCTCATAAAAGTAACAAGTTGCTGTAAGCAATCTGGAGAATAAAACTCATATAAAAATAGCTATTTGAATATTAGAAAAATCTAAAGAAAGGAAAAATCTAAGCTTGTATGCAAGAAACTCTAACAGGAAAGTAAGGCTACATTCATTAATTTGATTTTCCATCACAAATGTCTGGAACAGCTCTAGAAAGAGTAAATTTCTTCCATTTGTTCAATAGAAAGATGAGCCAAAGGACTTATGTTCCTTGTTCTTTCTTCTGGTGAATCTCTAGAAGAAGCATCCATGATCTGACTGAGCCTACTGGCTGCTCCAAAAGAGAGGAACAGGCTGGCCAAACAGCAAAATTTCTGGACACCTCTGGAAAACTACTTTCTTCTCACTCATGAACTCTACAAATAGGAAACTGAATACATAAGTAGTATCCAATTTATAAAATTACACTGGTAATGTAATTTCATTAGTCTTAATAAAAGTTTCATTGTTAAGATAGAGAGTCATTGGAAAGAGAGAAGACTATTCAAATTTCAGTTGATTCAGTCAGTCTTGAAGTTACATATCATCTTTGCTGGTCTCTACAATTAAATTACTCCTCAGAGGGCGTTTCAAAAAGTGACTACCAAAAAAAAAGTTAATAAAATTACTGTTAGAGTTTTGATACACAGTACTGTTACAGTTTTGACACACAGAGTACTGTTGTAGTTTTGATACACAGATGTTGCCCTACTGCAGGTTGCCAAATTTTTTGGTAATGCTAGAATCTGTGACTGTACATCACTGAGGCCACAGCAGTCGTAACAACTGCTAAAATTCTCCAGGCCAATAAGGAAAAAACTTGGCATACTGCAGGAGAACAAGCAAACAAAGCCCTCCTTCATCTGCCCCACAGTTCACTTCTAATAGTTCATGTGCAAACCACGTGTAAAGAATGGGGAAGGGCAATTTCATCCTGTAAGGTCAACGTCTCAAAGTTACAAATGTATGCAGCAATGCAAAGTGATCTGCAGCTCTTCAGAGCTGGAAAAGCTGCCAGCTTCAAGTACTGAAAGCTAACACACATGACATCAAACACCCTTAAAAAGCTCTTTTCCACAGCAGTGCTAAATGCTAGTTCTTAATCAAGGGGAGAGCTCTCAGGTCTAGGGTTAAGCCAAACCCATCAGTAAAGGAGGGCTTTGAGATGCTGGCTGTCAACCACCGCTTCCCATGCGTGGCTGTGTGACACTCCTCAGTAATCTTCAGTGGCAGCTCTGTAAACACCAGAGGTTGTGTTGTTCAAGCTTATTCTAGGGATGCCAGGAATTATTCCACTCTTTTCCCTGCAGTTACAGTATCCTCTGGTTAAGCCTTTGTAGGTTTGAAATGTCATCTGATGGAGCATAGAGCTGTTTTGGGATAACAAAATCCAGCTTGCTGATTTCTGCTCACCTGCAGATGCAATCCTTAATTTTTGAACTGTGGTCAAAACCAGAAGCTGAAACTTGCAGCTGCAATAAGTAATATGGTAATGAAAATAGATCTTCCCAGCTAATTTTAGTGTTGGTACCAATTGGTTTTCTCTCAGGACACATTACATCCATGGGACAATAGATCAGAGCAGAAAGAACATTTACTCAGTGCTGTCAGTGGAAATTCTCAACAGCATAAAACAGCATTAAATCCTTGCTGGAAACCTCAAATGCCACAAAATGCCGTGAAAAAAAATGAAATATGCAGAACATTGCCAGTGCCTTCAGCCATAGCAATAGCAGGAAATTTAACACAGAGAGACAATTCTGCTCCAGGTTTTATTCCACTGTTGATAGTCCTGAAGACTTTGAGGCTTTTCAAATAGTTGTTAGATACATTTAGATCAGTGAGAACCTGAGTGAGCAAGGGAACACTTTCAAAGGTACTCCCTGCATTTCAGACCTGAAATTTAAGAGATGGAGCTGCAGCTGCTTACACTTTGCTTTGTGTTCAAGGCATTGCTCTTTGATAAAGCCAAAACTAAGACAATAGCATAATGTCCTGGTTTGGCAAGGAAGTGAGTTTTTGGGAAAGTTGTGGTCAAACTAATCAGTGGCCAGATTTGAATATTGGCAGCTGGTGTGGCCACTGAAGACCTGGATACGCCTCTGAGAACACACAGGGGTTAAAAGCAGAGCATTCCCTAGGGAACTTCCTCTTTGGTTCATGAAGAGATCTGATCTCCTCGCTCACCCAGCTCCCGTCTGGGGTGGGGAGGGGGAAGCCATGCGGCCTGTGGGGAGGCCAGGCCCGAGCCCCTGCAGGATGGAAGGGTGGAGGGATCCTGGGATGCTTTGGGCAGCCACCCCCACCCCCATCCAGCCACCGGGGAGATGGGGAAGAGAGGGAGAGAGGAGAGAGTCTCTGCCAGCTTGAAATTTGATCTCCTGTGCTGGCACCATGGCTGAGAAGAAGAAGCAGGGGTGGGCAAGAAAGTGCCCAGGCAGACAGTGGCTGAGATTTTAACCCTTTTTGTTCCTGAACCATGGAAGCTTCAAAAACACTGATCCTCCTTGATTTGAGTGAGAAGAGAGATAGAAGGAAATGGGCAAGTGGGGAGAAAGTTCGAGCAAGTGGGAAAATGTCAGCAGAGGATGGGAAGAGTCCTAGATGAGAGGAGATGATGGAGTGGCCTTTAGCTGGACTTTTTTTCTTGCATAGCCATTGGACTGAATCAATTTCTTCCTGTAACTGAGAGACTGCAGCTAGGGGGAGGTGATGGCTGAGAACAAAGAAGAGTAAAGTGGTGAAGGAGTGGAGGGAGCAGAGACTGATGAGGAGGGTGCGGTGGAGCCCTCTGCCTTCAGAGGAGAAGGATCTCTGTTCTTGAGACCCCCAGGCCCCAGGGGAATGAATATGGGGGGGACTGCTGTCCCGAATGAGAGACTGTCACTTTTTTTGGAACTTGTCAAAGCATCCTTAAAAGGAACCCAAGGAGCAGTTTGTGTCCATGAACGGTGTTGAGAGCACCGGACATTGAAGGAAGATGTCACCGTGTCACCATGGCAGATTTTCTCCGGGCAGCTGCCACATGTGTGACATGGAAACACAAGAGGTTTCAACTGTGTTTCCTGGGGAAGCCTATGGTACAAGAGGGAGACTCCTCTCCCTTGATGAACTGGGAGTTGGTTGTCTGAGGGGTGGTATCTGGATTGGGAATTTAAAGTCTTGTCTCATTGTGTTGTGGTGGAATTGGGTGGGGGGAGGAGGAGTGTTTTGGAGGGTTTCCATTCTCGATTTTGTGGGGCTTTTTTCCTTCCTTTTCATTATATTGTAGTTTAAGGAATTTTTTCCCCCTTCATTCCTAAGCTGGAGCCTGCTTTGCTCTGTTTCTGGTCACATCTCACAGCAGCCATTTTGGAAAATATACTTTCATGGGGGCACTGGCACTGTGCCAGGGTCAACCCATGGCACATAAACACGACCTGTGCTCTCTTCCCTTACTTCTCTGACTTTTCAGGTCACAGGCTGGAAAACCCAGCTTTTAAAGTCAATAATAGTTCACCACATTTAAAGCAGAATACCGAGAAGTTATCGAAATACCAACTATTTTTAGAGGTCTCATGTAGGCAAGTGGAAAGTATTCTAGTGGTATTTCATGGAATTAGTTATAAATGTTTTCAAATGCTGTAGCTAGTAAAATGCTAGGTGCAAAAGTTATTTGCTTTACCCTATATTTTTTCAATGCTGACAGTTTTATACATAAATATGATTATGGAATGTTAGGAAAAACAGTCCTCTAGCTTCAGAAGATTGATGGCTGATACTAAGACTTCAGCAAACTAACCTTATGAGTCAAAACCAAGTCTCTTCCTCTGTTTTTGCTCCTAAAATATTGTTTGATACGTAGCGAAATCTGAAGAAATACCCTGTTTTTTACATCCTCCTGAAAACCACTGAGAAAAGTTCCAAAATAACTTCCTGTTCTTTTCAAAACAGAGATGTTCTTAAAGCTGTCTCTGATATTCCTTCATTTCCTCTGAAAGAAATAGAGAGCCAGATTGCCCAGATCCAGGGCATAAACAGAGTGGTGACATTTAACCAGAAGCAGCATATCCTTCCTAGTCAGTATATTTTTCCCTGATAATTGGCACATAAGACCAAACTTCAGTCTAAACTAAGAATCCTTGGATAAAGGTGATGAAAGAGACAAATGCAATTTGGTGAACAAAACCGAAAAGGTATCTTCAACCTGGTAAGGCTCATGTTGGCAAAGCTAAGCAGATGCTGAGCAGAATCTGTGCAAAGATAATTTTGTCACAATGCTTTCACTGTTTGTTTTCTTTAAGCACATAATTTCTAACACATAATGTAAATATTCTGTTGCATATAGATGCAGAGCTTTCACAGTCTGGGGTGTCCTGGGAATACTACCATAATTAACACTGCCATCTAAAAGCAAAATAACCTGAAGGAATCAACAAGTAATTAAAAAACCTAGAACTCTAATTACAAATGGTAGCTTGTAGTCCTCTTCATTCATTTACCTTTGCTCATTGCTTATTTCTATGAGGAAGATGCAATACTGTCATTCCTCTCCAGACCAAGACTCTCAGACTCCTCCTGAATGTTGTAGATGTTTTAGAAAATCCCACAATTAAACTGAGCTGCTTGGTGTGGTCATTCCAGGTGTTTCTTCATCACTATGCTAAATAAAAGAGCAACCACAGCACTTAAATATTTACCTAGGTGTTTTGTTCCTATGGAGACCTATCAAATCATTGAAGAGATATAGATTATACCAGGATATGATGCTAACAATAACCCAAAACTTATAACTTTAAGTATCTTGAATCTTGAACCATCTCAAACTGGACTTACTTCATATGGAAGACGTATCTCACAATCACTTCGGTTTTTTCATACACTTATGTCCAGAAATTTTGACCAGTCTAAGAAAGTGCCAAAGACTGAAAAATATCACATCTTAGGAACATTTTTGTTACAGAACAGGTGTATAATTTTATAGCTCTGAAGTCCAAAATCACCAAGGATTGTTTTCACTCTACTTTTCTCTGCAATGTCTTTATCAGAAATAACAGAATCACAGAACCATTTAGGTTGGAAAAGACCTTCAAAATCATCAAGTCTAACCTTTGACCGATCATTCACTAGGGCAACTAGACCATAGCCCTAAGTGCGACATTCAGTCATTTCTTGAACACTTCCAGGGGCAATAACTCCACCACCTCCCTTGGCAGCCTATTCCAAAGCTTAACCACTCTTTCAGTGAAGAGATTTCTCCTGATGTCAAACCTGAATCTCCCCTGCTGCAGCTTGAGTCCATGCCCTCTTGCCCTGTTGCTTGTTGATTGGGAAAAAAGACCAACCCCCACCTGGCGACAACCGCCTTCCAGGTAGTTGTAGGGACTTCAAGTAGTTTTCTCCCCTGAATCTCCTTTTCTCCAGGTTAAACACCTCCAGATCCCTCAGCCACTGCTCATAGGACTCACTCTCTAGACCTGTCACCACTTCATTGTCCTTCTGTGGACACACTCTAGCACCTCAACATCTTTCTGGAGGGGCCCAGAACTGGCACAGGACTTGTGGTGGGACCTCACCACTGCAACACTTAAATCATCACTTTGACAAAATAGTCATTAAGTGTCTAAGTGGATGGAAAAAGTCACAAAAGAAATATCCCAGGACTGGACCTTAAATTGTACTTCAATTTCCTTTTCAAGATTATATAGGATACTGCATGTATTCACATACATATTACTGAAATTTACATTGAGATACACACATACTCTTGAAATTTGCATTTGTGTCCTTGTTCCTCTCTAGCCAGAGCCAGTGCAGATGGTACTATTAGAATAATTAAAATCACCCCTCTGTTTCATTCACAGCTTGTGTTCTTTATTGTTCTCTCATTTAGACTAAACTCCTTCTGCTTGTTTTCAAACATTGCTTTTTTATTTGAAACAGCATATATCTGTTTTGCTCATTAGAATCATTATTTTACATGTACATGAGGCAGATAAGGATTGTCAAGGAAAAGGGCAGTTGTGAATGTTTTTGTACCTGGATTACAAAGGCCATTTGACTATAAATCAGAGCTCTGTGGAGCTGGTTTTCCCTGTGCCCTGAAAGCATGGGAAGCTTAGGAGGGTAGTCTAAAAGGACATTCAGAGACATTCAGTGTGCCAGCACAGCATGGCAGAAGATGCTGATGTCAGAGCAAGAGGAACACATGTTGAGCAGACAATTCCATTCCAGTGGTAATCACATTCTTTATGTTAAATTTTATTTATGATTCATTTTCTCTTTCTTCATTCCCCTGCACCACCAGGGATGAGGAGAGAAAATCAGGAGTGAAACTCAGCATGGGGAGACAGGAGAGGTGGGTGGAAGATGGTTTAATATTTGGTTTCTATTTCCCATAACCCTGTTCTAGTCTGATTGGCAATAACTTAATCTGATTTCCCCAAGTGGAGTCTGTTTTGCTTATGATGGTAAATGCAGGGTGATCTCTCTCTGCCCTTATCTTGATCCAAGAGCCTTTTCATATTTTCTCTTCCCTGCACAGCTGAGAAGGGCAGTGACAGAACAGCTTTGGTGGGCACTTGCAACCAGGGTCAACCCACAACATACACCAAAAATTTCCACTAACTGTCATGCATCTGGTACCGAGAAGTGATACAGGAATCTGGGATATGGAAATGACATGGCTGTGCAACAGGGAAGCTGTCAGGTTCTCTTCCATCTGCTCCCAGGCAGCTTCAGAAAGCAGAGTCTCTATTTTTAGGTGGAAATGCTGACCAGGTTGTCAGATCCAGCTATGATTGAGCTGGACATAATATCAGACTTTATCTTCTGTTTGCACAGCTTAGTGTATCCCATGGAGGTTCAATCAACATGATAAAATACCCTGCTTTGTTCAACAGCAGAGTCATTAGCATGAGCACTAAGCCATCCCCTTTGTTAGCCAATCTCAAAGCAAGTGAAGAAAAATGACAGATGAAATTTATCACTATAAGAAGAAATCAAAGTAAGTAAGATTTTCATGTATCTGAATGTCATGGTAGACAGAAAAGCTTTAAGAGGGATTTATATTTTATAAAGTTTTAGCTGTCATAATTATCTACTGAGTTGTAGTTAAACTCCAACTTTCCTAAGCACTATAGAAAGATGAGGCTCTGTCCTTTTATTGCTAAAATCCTCCTCAACTATAATGGGATGCTCATTCACTCTGCAAACTCAACACTCCATCTCCACCCAGAACAATAGAGCATTGCTGAGGACAAACATGAAAGCTAAGGGCACTGAGCTCTTGTAGAGAATAGAATCACGACAGCAGATGTTTTAGCCAAGTTAAAAGAAAGAGCCATAAATTTCTGACCATCCAGAGGACCTTTATACTTCTGCTTTTATCATGTGCCATGTCTTCAGCAAAATGAGCAGGCTGTTTTCAAGTGCAGGCAATTGCCACAGAGATTCAGGTTTACTATTTTTTGTGTCTACAAAAGGGTCATCAAAGACTATAAAGGCATCAAAGTGCTGTTGCATTAAGGGTATAGAAATTTATCAGAAAGTTCCAGCAGGTCCTCAGAGATCACAGGGGTGGTAATGAAGACAAGTTTTTGAGAACTATGGCTTGATGAAAAACTGTTGAAAGTCTTCATGAAACATATAGTCTGGGTGACCAACTCCCACTGAGTCATAGGGTCCAGAGTGGACACCCTTGCCAAACTTAGCCCCACATGTAATCAATGGTTTAGGCCTGAAGTTTTTAACAGCACTTGAATCAATAGCTTAATTTAAACAATTTAATGAAAGATTCTTGTAGAATTTACCATAGCACAATAGCAACTCACTTATAGACCTAATTTACTTATGAATCTAATGTACTTAAGAATTTAAGAAACATTCACAAGACTCTAAGGTGTTCATACTCGCACACACAGACTTTAAGGAGTATGTACAAGGCATATAGATCCCTGTGAAATCTCCCCATAATTTCAGGGAAATACTCACATTGGACGCCTTTGGATCTTCTCAGCGGGTGAAGGGTTGATCCCTGAGTAGTGGGGGTGTCAGCCCAGGCTCTGGCAGCTTCTGGCAGCAGCCCTCCAAGTAAACTTAAGTGTTCTCTGGCTCACAGTGGTGTTTCACTCAGAAGGAGATGCTGTCACAGCCCACAGTGGTCTGGGACAGAACAGTGGATCTCACTTGGGACCATTGTTCATAGGGTCACAAGGACTTTAGTCATAGTAATTTCCCATCCTGACCCCAAATTGGGTCAGTAACTTTCTTTGAAAGTTCCACTACAAAAATGTTGCTCCATCTGGGTTGTTAGTCAGGCAGGAAAAACAAGTTTCTAATGCTGTTCATTAAAACCAGGAGGTCATCAAACAGTATTAAGTTCCTGGGAGCAGAGTGTTTCTGAAAAGCTCCAGAGAAGCTCAGCCAGCTACTGTTCATCAAGGCTGAGGCCTAATGAACATTTCTGAGATCACAGTGTGGCCCAAGGAGGAGAGGGTGGTTTTACCACCACAGACATACAAGAGAAAAAATATAATCATAAATGAACTGTAACAAACACAGCAATTTCAGATTACTGCTACCACTGTGGAAAGGGAGCTCAGTGTCAAACTAAATAATCCTATGCAAACACTACCTTCAGGTGCTTGGTAATAGCTAAATAATGAAATTGAGAAATGTTTGTAGGCCCCCAGAACTTTTGGTGTGTCTGCAACCTTTGACACAAGGCACAACTCTGCTCCTGCCTTCCATGTCTCAAAAAATACACTAAAAATACAAAAAATTATTGTGTTTTTGCAAGTGTAGGAATTCCTACCCCTATGATGCAGGCATCCATATTTATAGAATTTTCTATTTATAGAAAACTATTCTATTTATAGAATAGTTTGGGTTGGATGGGACCTTTGAAGGTCATCAATGAGCAGAGACATTTTCAATTGGATATCAGAGTCCCATCCAACCTGACCTTGAGTGTTTCCAGGGATGGGACAGCCACCACCTCTCTGGGCAACCTGAACCAGTTATGGTTCATGAACTTCATCCTCATTGTAAAAATCTTCTTTCCTATATCTAATCTAAATCGATCCTCTTCTATATTATCATCCTCTCTCCTACCACAACAGAGAAAAACTTTATCCACATATTTCTTACAAGCCCCTGTAAGTATTGGAAGGTGCTATGAGGTCCCTGAAGCTTCTCCAGGCTGAACAACCCCAGCTCTCTCAGCCTGTCTTTATGGGAGAGGTGCTCCAGCCTCCTGATTTTTGTGGCCTCCTCTGGACTCTCTCCAACAGGTCCATGTCTTTCCTGTGCTGGGAATGGCCATACTCTGGCACCAGATGGCCACTCTCAAAGCATCTTTTCACCATGCAGAATGTCACAGACAGTAAATCACAAGAACTATCATTATACAAGGAAAATATCTGAATCATATGTAGCCACCCTACTCATTGAATTGCACTTCTCTTAAAAATCTGCAACATTTGTTTATAAATAGAAGTGTCTGCTCGGCATGTATTGCAATAGTATTTCCAACAGAAAAAGAAATTCTGAGTTATGATCTTTCTTCCCTAATCTCTGGTTCTAATTATTCAAAAAGAAGGTGATATATTTTGCTGCTTTGCTCTGTCTCCCAAGCAGCTAAAAGCTCCTTAAAGATCCAAACGCTATCAGTGTCTTTCAGACAAAAGAGGATTAATTGCCCTAGGAAGCACTGCTCTTGGAGACACAACTCAACTCTTTATTCACTTGCTTTTGGGAGCAGAAATATCTCCAGAATGTGGAATTGTTTGAGGTAAAAAAAAGAAAATCCGCTTATGCTGTATTATGAACAAATCCCAACTGCAAATCAAATAAACTGACAGAACTGAACTGTTCAGTGCTCAGTATAACAATAACCTGGCTAACAGAACTACCAAGGTGAGTTTCTTAACCTTTAAAAAGAACAAAAGAAAACAAAAACCAAAATCCAAACCCAACTCAATAGCACCTGCAAATGTATCCTGCTCAATCTCAGAGTATTAAATGTTATTCTACAATACAGAATATATATACTAAAGTAGTACTTTTTCTTACAGGTCAAAGTTCTGGATACAGAATAAATCAGGAATAATCCAGGCTGCAAGGAAAGTATTGATCATGGATTTGTAATGCCAGCAATCCAGAAAATGGACAGGAGATCAATAATACTCATTAGAGGTTTATCTACAGCTCAGTTTTAGAGTGACACTAAACACAAACTTCTCATGATCTTCTGAACAAGAATGGTCAGAAAATGCAGCACTGTATTTACCAACCTGAGAATAAATCCTGCAGACCAAAATGCTTCACTGTAACGTACTGAAATTCCTTCTACAGAATAACTCAAGGTCTTCTTGCTGGAGGTGTATATGTTGTTTGTCCACATCTACTGATTGTCACTTATATTACTTATTTAAAATTTTTCCTTTCTTTCCTCAGCAACTCCAATATACTTGCTTTACTAGTCTGGGGCTCTTCGGACTGCTAACATAAGAGAACAGAATTAAGGCAATACAGCTGAATGACATAAATTGGAATTTGGAATGCATGCTAATACAGGGATTATATAACCTTCCATAAACACCAAAGGACAGCTGGGACTAGCAAACAGAAAAGATAAGTTAACAATCTGAAGAATTAAAGCATTGTTAAAAGTCTCATTACAAATCCTGTGCAATGGGGAAGTAAGGCTGGCATCTGAGCCATTTTCACAGTCAGTAAAAGCTGATAAAACAAAGCAGATCCCAAGAGGAAAAACAAAAAGCTTTTCAACATGGGAACAGCCAACACAGTCATCCTTGGAGGTTTTCCAGACCCAAATGAATGTAGGCTGGAGCAACCTACTCCAGCCATACAGGCATCCTGCCTTAAGCAGGACGTTACACTACATTACCCTAGAGATTGTTTCCAATGTGTTTTATGTCCTCTGGATCTTATATATTATTTCTGTACATTATTACATCAAAATTAGAACACAAGATTAGGCAAAAGATTTACTAATTTTAAGAGTGTCTGTAAACACAAAAGATCAAACCCTTTGGGTAATGCAGTGTAATAGACAGTGTCCTTCACTGTCTATTACACTTCAGGTGTTAAAAAACCTTTGAAAACAAAAAAAATTGTAGTCTTAATAAGACAGAAAGGCATTTGGAATCAGTGCCTGGTAATGTTATGGAGCTTATTCTGTGAGATATTTGAGAATATCTAAAAGACAATGCATTCACTGCTCACAGCTAGTATGGCTTCATGAGAGCAAAGTCCTGCTTATCCTACCCAATATCCTTTTATGACAAGGTAACCCACCTTGAATGGATGAGCATAGTAATCTTTTTGATTTCATTTTTGATACTCTCTCTCCTACAGGAGAGATCTCTACAGGATCCTTCTGGAAAAAATGTCCAGCACACAGCTGAATAAACACATAATGGGATGGGTAGGCAACTGGCTCATGTGTCAGTCACAAAGGGTGACAGTGAATGGGGTGACATCGGATGGCTCACCTGTCACTAGTGGGGTTCCACAGGGCTCCATCCTCAGCCCTGTGCTCTTCAACATCTTCATAAATGACCTGGATGAAGGACTGGAAGAGATACTGAGCAAGTTCACAGATGATGATACAAAACTGGGAGGAACTGCTGACTCCCTTGAAGGCAGAGACTTTGACAAATCTAGAGGGATGGGCAATCACCAACCATCTGAAGTGCAACAAGAAAAATGGATGGATTCTGCACCTGGCACAGGGCAACCCTGGCTGGACAGACAGACTGGGGAATGAGAGGCTGGAGAGCAGTGCCACAGAGAGGGACCTGGGGGTCTTGGCTGATACAAAGTTGAACACAAGCCAGCAGTGCCCTGGCAGCCAGGAGAGCCATCCCTGTCCTGGGGACATCAGGGACAGCATGGCCAGCCGGGCAAGGGAGGGGATTGTCCCGCTCTGCTCTGCACTGGGGCAGCCTCACCTCCAGTGCTGGGGGCAGTTTTGGGTGCCACAAAATAAGAAAGACATTAAACTATTGCAGTGTCCAAAGGAGGCCACAACGATGGTGAAGGGCCTTGAGGGGAAGCTGTGTGAGAAGTGGCTGAGGTCACTTGGTCTGGAGGAGACTGAGGGCAGGCCTCACTGCAGGTACAGCTTCCTTGTGAGGGGAAGAGGAGGGACAGACACTGATCCCTGCTCTGTGGTGGCAGTGACTGGACCTGAGGGAATGGCCTGAAGCTGTGTCAGGGGAGGTTTAGGTGAAATATTAGGAAAAAGTTTTTCACCCAGAGAGTGGTTGGGCACTGGAACAGGCTCCCCAGGGAAGTGGTCACAGCACCAACCTGACAGAGCTCACAGAGCATTCTGACACTGCTCTCAGGCACATGGTCCTGTGCAGAGCCAGGAGTTGGACTTGAGGATGCTCATGGGTCCATTCCAACTCAGCATATTCTGTGATTCTGCAAATATACACATTTATGCAATTTTTCATAACTCAGGAAAAATATACTACTTTGAAAGTACATTCACAAAGGTATCAACAAATGTTCAGGATTTAAGATGGGGTTTCCCAAATGGTGGAGAAAAATATCTCTTAGACTTTAGCTTGTCCTCATGAATAAACATCACTAAGAAGAGACAGGAATTCCAGAAAAGGGGCTGAAGAAAGAAAAATATTTATCTGTCTAAAAGGCTGAAAGAAGAGATAGTGCATTAAATGCAAAATATTTTATTTATTGCAAACAAAAGCTGTGATAACAACATTGCACAATACTGAATTTTAAGGTTTTGAAATTCTCAAAAATCACTCTTGTGACTTTTTCTGCTCCATATATATCTTCATATTTTTACATTAGTTTTACATTATGACAAGAGTAAATTACTTACAGAAATTAAGACAAATTATGTATAGCCTGCCACCTTACTAATGTTTCATTTATATGTAACCGAGTGTAACCATTTAACTTTGATCTGAAAGGATGATCAGATTCAATGCTTTGCTAATCATACAACAGAATTATACAGTCTGCACCAATAGTTTTTTAAACAATTAGAAGTATATGGGAATTTACTGTGTGTGCTGTGTGTTTTCTACAAAATGTAGGAAATAACTCACTTTGTTACTTTACTAGAGCAACAATTTCTCCCTTCTGTGTAAGATCTCCAGCAAAAATGCAGACAAATGCATAAATCCAACATTTTCAGATCCAGTGCTGAACAGCCTGGAGGGCAGTAGTAAAAGTCCTGAGTGCAGGATGGGTCCCTCGATGAGCCATCAGGAGAGACCCAGCCTCTGCACTGAACCCTGCTTCCTTCAGCTGCAGTGCAATTTCCTCCACATCCCAGCCTCCCTGCCCCTGGTTAGCCAGGAGGTGGTCAATAAGGCGTGGGCAGAAGGCAGTGGACATGCACTTCACCACCAGCCTGGCATTGAGGAGCAAGGAGAGTATTTCAGCATCACAAGTGGAATCATCAACCTATAAAGAAAGAGAAATTCAAAGTAATTAAAAATTAATTACCAGATACAGCCATCAGCCAGAACATGTCACGACGGTTCTGACTGCACAGTGTGACCTTCAAAGTGAGAGGAGCATTCCCCACAGATTAACTACAGGGATACAGCCTTTGCATATGTCAGAATATGTAAAGTATGTCTTTAACACTCTACCATATTAATATAAATATCTGACCTGCACAAAGTTAAGTAATAAGAATGCTTAACAGCCTGGCATTACACCACCAGCTTTATAGATTTTTCACAGGTTTTCAGTCCCAGTGCAGCACAGATCACACTATTTAGCTCCTTATCAAGAATGACACTCTGAGGAAGGTCAGAGCAGAGTATATTAAATTTTGGTCACTTTATATTAATATATTACATTTCACATGTTAATATGATAGGCAACATTCACAGACTCGATCAGCACCCACAGCAAGGATGAAATTTTCAAAAGGATATAACATATTGAAAGATGTGAAACAGAGCTGCTACCTCTGAGAGACATCCTGCATGCCACAAAAAATGTGGTTACTAGATATATGAGGGCATAGTACTCTCTTGAGAATCTTCTCTGTAGCTTTACAAACAACACCACAGAATACTTTAAATTCTATTTCAGTTAGTTTTGATATGTCCTTCTTGGGTTCTTTGAAATACAGTGCTGTGTTAACTTACCATTTAATGAAGCACAATTGAACAACTACATATAACCAAAAAAAGAGTTGTCCCCCTCCAGAGGGACCCTGGGACAAGCTTGAGAGGTGGCCCTGAGCAATCTTCATGAAATTCAACAAATTCTAGTGCATGGACCTGCATCTGGGTTGGTGCAATCCCAAGCACAAGTACAGGCTGAGCAGAGAATGGATTGAGTGCAGCCCTGAGGAGAAGCACTTGGGGATCCTGGTGGATAAGAATTTTGACATGACCCATCCAAATGCTCTCACATCCCAGAAGGCCAATCATATCCTATGCTGCATCCCAGCAGTGTGGGCAGCAGGGCATGGGAGGGGATTCTGTCCCTTTGCTCTCCCAACCTGGAGTGCTGCATTCAGCTCTGAGATCCCCAACATAAAGACAAGGACATTTTGAAAAGAGTGCAGAGGCGGCCACCAAGATGATTAGAGGGGCTGGAGCACCTCTCCTATGAAGGCAGAGGGAGATGCTGAGTCTGGAGACATAAATGCCCTGGAGACACCTCACAGCAGCTTCCAGTACCTAAAAGGGGCTACAAGAGAGCTGGAGAGGGACTTTTTACAAGGACATGGGGTGACCAGACAAGGAGGAATGATGAAACTGTAAAAGGGCAGGTTTGAATTAGGTATTAGCAATAAATTCTTTACTGTGAGGGTGGCGAGGCACTAGCACAGATTGTCCAGAGTAGCTATAGGTGTCCCATTCCTGGGAGTGTATCCAAGTGAGGCTGGACAGGGCTTTGAGCTACCTGGCCTAGTGGAAGGTGTCCCTGTTCATAGAAGGGGGATTGGAACAAGATGACCTCTAAGGTCCTTTCCAACCCAAACCATTCTGTGATTCTGTGATAAAAAACAGGACCAGAGGAGGCCTAGACAATAGTTTTCAATTAGTGCACCTTATCAAGTTACAAATAAACTAATCAAATTATGATACATTTACAAAACCACCTCCCAATTTAAGAGGAAAAAGAAAATTGTCTGGTTACTTTCTGCTTAATTTTCTATAAAAAATTATGTGCCAACATACATGATTGGTACCAGGGTACCAGCAAGTAATAATCACCCTATGATAAGTTATTTAGCAGCCCTGAAGAGCAATTCAAGCTACACAGGACCACAGGACATGACTACTGCATAAAGGGTGACTGATTGGCAGTGACACTTTACAGTTGTAATCAAGCCATTTTTAATCTAATTAACACAGAAGTTTACAAAACAGTTCTAAGAACTGTAGGGATGTCCAGCCTTTAGGCTATCCAATCTTAGTCTTCAATTATTTATTAACTGCCAAAAGTTAACTACAGAAATGTTTTCCTGTTGAAGACAGGCTGATCATTAAATAAACTGGGTCAACAAACAGCTGAACATGAGCCAGAGTGTACCCAGGTGGCCATGAAGGCCAGTGGCATCCTGGCTTGTACCAGCAATAGTGTGGCCAGCAGGTCCAGGGCAGAGATTGTCCCTGGCACTCGGCACTGGTGAGGCTGCACCTCAAATCCTGTGTCCAGTTCTGGGCCTCACACTTGCAAGAAAGACACTGAGGTACTGGAGAATGTCCAGAGAAGGGCAATGGGCTGGGGAAGGGTCTGGAGACTGAGTCATATGAGGAGCTGTTGAGGGATCTGGGGGTGCTTATCTTGGAGAAAAGGAGGCTCAGGGGAAACATTATTGGTCTCTACAGCTGCCTGAAAGGAAGTTACAGTCAGACGGGGATCAGCTGTTCTCCTAATTAACAAGTGACAGGACAGGAGGAAGCATCCTCAGGTTGTGCCAGGGGAGGTTTACACTGGATATTAGGAAAACATTTCTTTATGGAAAGAGTTGTCAAACATTGGAACAGGCTGCCCAGGGAAGTGGTTGAGGCTTGGTTTAGAGAGCACTTTGCAGTGCTGAGTTAACAGCTGGACTTGCTGAGACTTCACAGGTATTTTCTAACCTAAACAATTCTGATGCCAAAATTTCTGGTGTTGGCATCTTGCAGCACACCACGGAGCATACTAAGACATTATCCAAACAGCTGCCATCTCTTCTGAAATGGGACTGGAGGGATATTCTCTTCCACCTAAAGCTCTGTGTGCTCTATTCTTAACTTGTATGTAGGATAGAACTTTACACAGGGCTTCACTGTTTGATTTTATGAACATAAAATGCAAATAGTAATTACAGTAGTGAGATTGACAGCAGATGCAAGGTTTCATTTAAATTTTTTTAAGCTACTACTCAGTTAAGGAAAAGTGCTGTAGATTAGCATGATTTTATATACCAAAAACCTACAAAATTGAGAGAGACAAATCTGAAAGAAGACTGTTCCTAGCATGAACTGTTAAACATCTGAGCTATACTGTGGGATAAAGATGCTCATGCAACCCACAAGCAGAGAAACCTGTCTGCACTCACAAAGAAATGAGATCAGTGTGGTTTCACATGTAACAGGCAGCTCACAAAAAGGCTCCTGGGTTGTGCCCCACAGCTCATCCTTAGGACCAAACAGATCAGTAGGTTTAAATTGATTAACATTTTCCATTTTCTGATTTGCAAACTGTCTGAAGACCCAGTAAGGAAGAGGAAACTTTTGTAATTTAGTTGTTTCCAGGCAACTGGATGGAGACACATGATGGCAACCAGACCCTGTGAATGCAGTTAAGGCCACTGTCTGTTCCACCATTCTTTGGTAAGTCATGTGGAGTCTGGCAGGTGTGGGAAGAACAGAGAGACACCAAGGTTTAATGAGAATTGCATTTAAATTAGGCAGCAAAGAAAGCTCAACTGACTATTTACCAGTTTTACAGCTCCAGATCATGTAAATTTTTGGGGTATCAATTGCAATGTAGAGGCATTTCTAGTCATTCATTTAAATAAAAATAACAACCTACAGAGGTTGTCAATGAAATGATACATGTTTACAAATGTTAATTAAGACAGCTTATACACTGAACAGCTTTTTAAATAGAACTGTAAGATTTTTTTAAAATTAAATCAATGTAAGTGTAGCTTAAGACTACATTTATTTAAAATTAATTTTAAATCAGAACAAGCATTAAAATAAAAGAAAAATACTGAAACAATATAAAAGGCAAACAGACAAAGCATGTATTTTTAAAGAAATACACCCTAAAGAGTACAGTAAGATTTTTGTGCAGGAAATTGCTCAGCAAAACTATGACTCTCCAATCTAAAAAAGAGATTGCTTTGAGGGCATAGGGCAGATAGCAAAATTGCTAAAATTAAAAAAGGGATTAATTAAAAACATTATCTCATTAAGAAAGTAAAAAATATGAAGCATCAAATTAACCTAGTGGGATCAGATTATGAGAAAATTAAAAAAATAGGCTTTTTTCACTGTTGAATTCTCTGTCAAATGATACTTCAAGATGTAAAAGCTCATCCAAGTTTACGGAGAAATTGCACAAAACCAAGAAAGAAAACCACTGGCAATTACTTAGCAGATACATACAGCTGTAAATAATCAGAAGTTTGGAAAGTAATATTTCAGAGAAAGAGCCTGTACATCTGCCCTTTTCCTACTCCTCACTAGACTTGTAATTCTTCCATCTGTTCGAGCCAGGATGCTGTTCCAGATGGCATTTTGATCCTCAAAATGTTATATTTTAAAAAATATCAATGGAAATCAACCTCCAGAATTATTTTTGCCATATATACCAAATATTAGCCTACAGTAGATACAGACTCCTAAACACACTACATTTTCATTTTCAAAATCACTCTTTTGAGTCTGTAAGACAGTAAAACCCAGCAAGTAAAAAACAACCACCTTACTATCCCAGTTTTAAAAAGCTCTTTTTCCTGGGCAGACAGCTCAGGCAAGATCTTATTAATGAATCACTTCTGATCTGCCTGCAGATGCAGAGCCCTTGCTACCCCAAGACCCTAACTAGGCATAAAACTATGACTATTGCTAATCCCAGAATCACTGTTCCAGTGATATGGAATGCAGCTGACAGCAGTTTAAGCAGGTCTCAGAGGTGCAGGTTGTCTTCTGTACAAATTAACATCTAACCTCTTTCCATATTGTGTGAATAAACTATGACCCACAATAATGACAGAATCAGAGTGTATATTTAAGAGAAACATCATTATGCCTATCTAGAACTCCATGCTAAGGGTGATAAATTTTTCATTAGAATAAAATCTGTAAAGTTTAAATGGGAGCAGCTTTCATTTTTCATAACCATCTCTCCTTCAGCAGAATTTGTCAGTGTAGATTTAGCATGATGCCCACACACAATGTCCATGGTTACAAGTAGAAGATCTAATGGGGATAATTGCATTAAGGAGAACTTTTTTCCTTGGCTTTCCTATTTAGGTATTGGCTAATATCTGCTTTCAAGCACTGAAGTGTAGGCATTCAAGTGGTACCTTTGCTCTTATGAGAGCATGCAGGTGTGGGGCCTGCAGCACAAAACAAGGACTCGTTGGAATGGGTCCAGAGAAGGTCATGAAGACAATCATAGGAGCACCTCTCCTATGAAGACTAGCTGATAGAGTTGGGGTTTTCACCTGGAGAAGAAAAGGCTCTGGGGAGCCATTCAGTACAACAGAGCTGGAGATAGATGTTTTACAAGAGAATGGAGTGACAGGATAAGAATAAATACCCAATCTAAACCAATCCTCTTCCTTTAAATGGTTTAGATTGGATATTAGGAAGAAATTCTTCACTGTGAGGGCAGAACAGGTTGTCCAGAGAAGTTGTGGATGCCCCAACCCTGGAAGTGTTCAAGACCAGGACAGGCTTTGAGCAGTCTGGTATAGTGAAAGGTGTCCCTGCCCATGCAGGGTTTGGAGCTAGATGATCCAATTCCCTATCAGGCAACCAGAGCCTCTGGTATTACCAACAGGCAAAATTTCACCCATAACTTCTGCATCAGAAAATCCACAAGTTATGAAAGGTAAGGGCTGCTGATGACCCCAAAGCAGTAAAGAACTGAAACTGCTGTTTCCCAGATTATTTCCTTCTCCAATGTTATTTGAGATGAAAAAGCTTTTCCTTTTTATTCCTTTCTGGAGTATAGATCTATAGAACAAAACAATAAGGGGAAAAGAAACCAGTGACATAAAAAATCCTGGAAAAATAAACTGGAGAAAGATATTTTATCATAATCACCATTAGCTTATAATTTAACTAATTCTTTTAAAGATTAAGCCCTATTAAGTGAATAGCCAAAAACAGCATGCACTGGAGAACACTAGAAATTCCCTTATTCCACACAAAATGTGTGATTTCCCATATTACTTTTTCCAGTAAAACATGTTATGAAGGTAGATTCAGTACTTCATCACTGAAATTATAACATGCAAATGAAGCTAAGGTATTTTTTCTGACTACGGCATATTTTTTTGTTCCACTTTCTATTAAGGTATTGATTGAACAAGTATTTGCACTGCTTATATTAACCCCTACTTGTTAGCTGTTTTAACAGTATAGGTACCAACAGGCAATAGAGTATTTACTTGCTCTCTCAGATGTATAAAAATCAGTTTTCATCTCTGAAAGTGCACAGACAACACTGAAATCCCTCTCAAAAACAATCTGACTTTCAAGGGCTCTATTGTCAGTAATAAGGTTATTTAGGTAAACTGTTTTATTAAATTACTCACACAGTACACAACATAGGGGAAGAACAGTTATTTCTGTTACTCAGAAAAGACGAGTGGCAGTTCATTTAAAGATACACAATAAAAAGAGGGGTCTGCAATTTCAAAAAAGCTTACACAAAAACTTGGTTGGTTTATTACAGGCAAAAGCTGCGCAATTTCTAGTATCAGCACTTCAGCATCATCCTTAACTGTAAACATCCATAAAGCTGTCAGCAACATACAACAAATGGCTAACTAATACATCCTATCAACAAGCAAGTGCTGTATTTTTCTCGCAGCCATGTTTGTGAGCTGTGTTAGCACTGGATCGGAGAATCAATAGCCATGATTCCCCTCTGCCAGATGTTATTTGTCTGTTTCCTGTTTAATGTAAGCAGAAATGGCCTTCCTATGAAAAATTAATTTAGAATTTGACAAAAAGCATTAACTGTCTGAATACTGTTTTTTAAAAAGCAAAAAGTATGCACAGAAAATGATAATGAATCATCAACATTGGCATAGCTAAGTAATATATACTCTTTCAGTACAACAGCAAATAATGTAATCATAAGAGATGCATATAAAACAAGGAGTAAGAGGTACTTTTTATACAATATAGGAACAGCTTTTACATTTCTAACACTGTCACATTCCAGGTACTGGCTACACTCTATGCCTGATGTAATAAAGTCAACAGTAAAATCTTTATTGACTTAAAGTAAAACATTAGACCAAAGCTAACTGCTTCAAAAATTCTAGGTTATTCAGCACTCTTACAGAACTATAGGCTCAAATTAATACTGAATTTAGAAAGAAAAACTAGAAACAATTTATCAAGCTGGCTCCTGCAGAAGAAAGCCAAAAAACCCCAAAATTATTTTGGGCATGCACAGGTATACAAAGTGCTTTATACTAGCAAGAAGCTAATAAGGCTCCTGCCCCTAAAACTCCAATATAACGTAATCAGCCTAAAGCGTAGGAAACTGAAAGCTGGAGCACACTAGAAAGAAATGGCCAGTTTCAAGAGCAACACAATTATTAACCATTCAGAAAGTGCTACTGCACAGCATTATGCTTTAAAAACAGTTAAATAAAATGTATTTGGACACTTATTCTTGCTGACAAGCTTCAGAATTAGTCACTTATACAGCAGCTTTCATCTGTTAACAAAGAAGTCAATTTTAAAAGGCTAACAAGTACACAGAGATGAGAAAGCGCATGCATATATCAGATTTGTGCTTGCTTTTCAATGAGATCATCTTGTTTAAAAGTTAAAAAAGCAAGCCTTGTTTTGTAGAAATAAAATCTAAAATTGCAGGTGGTAAAAGAAAACAATCAATGTACTATTGTTTTGGTGTTTAATATTTATACAATTGTTTTATAAAAAAACTCAGAAAATGTGTGGTTAGGATACTAAATTTCATCTTTTTAGGTGTTCCTTATTATATGCTGAAAAGCAAATACACAGGGAAAAGACAGTTATGTAATGTTATACAGCAGCTGACAGTTCTTGTCCAAAAAGAAAAAGACAGTATTTAGATTTCTTCTCCAGAAACTTTGGCATCAAGTCTGTTTATAATGGCAGGAAAGTCCCCGAACATACCAACATATCAAAAACAGTGACATAACAGCTCTCCAAGTGTATATAAATAGATGACACATTTTTCAGAAACAAGCTGAGTCATCTGACATACTATTATCACTTAAAAAACCCCAAAGTGAGGGAATATGAACACAGAGGTAAGAATCTACTTCATGTATCAGAATAGTTTCTGTTCCACCACACTGATATAAAACAGCATACCAAGTAATTCTAAGGAAGTGCTGTGAGGTTTAATCACCTCAAGTATGTACAAAAGCACTTACCAGCCCTGTGCTACTGCTCACTGTGGACACAATAGCTGTGGAAAACCTTCACAATGGTAAGTATCTCAGCAGTCTCTGCTTACTACACCAAGATAAAAGAGCTAACTTATTACCTCAGCCTCTGAAAGGTGGTTCACTCAACTGTTCATACCTTAGCAACAGCTGTTATCTGCTCCAGTGCCACAGCATGAAGGTCTTGGTCTTTGCTTTCTACCAGCAGTTTCAGGGATGGCAGCAGGAGGGACTGGTTAAGCAGCAGCAAACATAATTCTTTTATACACTGAAATAAAAAGTAAATTCTCTCAGCATGATCTCTGAAGATACTAACATCATCATTCACAATAAAATTTATGAAAATTTTATGTCAAATGCAAAATGAAAACCACACTTCCACAACAAATGAACTCCCTGTTGGAAACATATCCTTGGAAACTAAAAGAACAAATTTAAAAAATGTGGAATACTGGTTAAAGTACAACATTTGTTAGATTAAGACAAGGTAGGTACTGAAACACCATTACAACCAGGAGTTTTACTGAAAAATAACAGCAGTCCCACAGCTCTCTGTGGGACTAATATATTTGTGCTTACTGAAATACTGCAAAACACATGAAGAAATGTTGACAGACACCTGTGACAATTCTGTAACTCAATTATGCAGTCAGAAAAGTAGAACAAAATAAAAAGGAAATAACAGTACATATCAGAGTTGAATAATGTTTCTGTTGCAAAAAGCTTCAAAATTTTATATAATATTTTATACACAATTAAAGTTTAGCAAATTAGTTTCTGTCACTCATCTAGTTTCCTATGTTTGATAATACACCATAAATTTAGCATCACACTACTTCAAGACAAAACTGGCCAGAAAATACCTTCTAAAATAAAAACAAAAATATCCCTCAACAAATCTATTGTGCACTTCCAAAACTTTACCTTGTCCCTTAGTTAAACAACCAAACAACATGTCCTATATGTGAGCTGTTTTATTTACCTCAATATTGCAGTGATTTGTTCAATATTGCAGTGATCTATACATCAAAAAGTATTTCAACCTACAAATCGTATTATAAACCAAATTACAGCTTCCCTTTCCCTTTCTGTCATTTCTGAGAATTTAGGTTGCTTGTCACAACCACTTCCCAATGAGGCCCATCAGAGGTGTCCCATTTTCCAAGGCACTTTACACTGGGGAGTCTGGATAGTGTATGGTAGTTACATTGAAAATGGTATCCATCTCATAACAGATGCTCTCTGTTTCACTCTAACAATTTGAGAGCAATTGTCAAAGGAGCTCATCAGCTAAATATTAAACTAAGAGAATGCAAGTCCTGTATTTTTTATGTCTTTTGAACTTTAATGATAACTGTAACAATTTAATGACCAAGATAATCCACACATTTAGTAGCATAGTTTCAGCAGCTGTGAGCCTAAAAGCCGAAGTATTATTTGAAGATGAGGAGACATTAAATATTTCAAATGTAATATACTGCACAGACACATGGCTTTGCTTGGGACAGAGAGCTCTCTGGCTGTACTTGCTCAGTCTTTTCTAAATTTACACCTTAAAGAAAAACTGCCTAGAAGGATATATTGCACCACACTAAGCTCTGAGTCTCTAAGGCAAGCCTTATTCTCTTATTTAAACTTGTTCCTTTAAACTCATATTCAATACTGCTACTGATTGTTGATGCTTAGAATCACACAATACACTGAGCTGGAAGGGACCCACAAGCATCATCCAAGTCCAGCTCCTGGCTCTGCACAGGACCATCCTGTGTACTGGGTACTTCTGCATTCACTGAGGTCAATGGCAAGGCTCCCTCTGCCTTCTTTGGGTGCATAGGCAAGGAGTGTGGAACTGCACCCAGAAACAGGGAGGAAATGCTATTGGAAAGCTGACAGAAAGTCAAACCATCCCCCAGAGTCACACCATGTGCCTGAGAGCATTGTCCAAATGCTTTCTAAACTCTGTCAATCTTGGTGCTGTGACCACTTCCCTGGAGAGCCTGTTCCAGTGCCCAACACTCCTGGGGGAAGAACCTTTTCCTAATATCCAACTTAAATGCCCTGAGAAAACTTCAGGCCATTCCCTCTGGTCCTGTCACTGTCACCAGAGAGCAGAGATCAGTGCATGCCCCTCCTCTTCCCCTCACAAGGAAGTTGTAACTGCAGTGAGGTCTGCCCTCAGTCTGCGCCCGGCTGAACAGACCAAGTGACCTCAGCCACTCCTCACACGGCTTCCCCTCCAGGCCCTTCATCATCCTCATGGCCCTCCCTTGGACTCTCTCTAATAGTTTAATATCTTCTATTGTGGCACCCAAAACTGCCCCAGTGCAGAGCAGAGCAGGACAAACCCCTCCCATGCCCAGCTGGCCATGCTGTCCCTGATGCCCCAGGACAGGGATGGCTCTCCTGGCTGCCAGGGCACTGCTGGCTCATGTTCAACTTGCCATCAACGAGGACCCCCAGGCCCCTTTATGCAGTGCTGCTCTCCAGCCTCTCATTCCCCAGTCTGTAAGTCCAGGCCTGCCCCATCCCAGGTGCAGAACCCGGCACTTTCCCTTGTTAAACTCCACCAGCTGGTGACTGCCCATCCCTGTGATTTGTCCAGGTCTCTCTGCAGGGCCTCTCTATCCTTGAGGAAGTCAACAGCTCCTCCCAATTTAGTGGAATGGGCATGGTTGTTGTGAATGATATGATGTGGATCAAGGAATAGGAAGACTAAATAAATACATTAAGCTTTGTCTGAGCATTCATATGCTTATTAAACTTCTGGTAATTTCATATTCCACTGAATTTCTCTGGAGCTGCATACCTGCCATTCCAGCAAACTTAATGAAAAGTCATGGAGTCACTCTACATTTCTTCTTTTCTTGAAAATGTGTATTCACAGCAATATTCAGAAAAATAAATTCTGAGAATCATAAAATACATAATCTGAGCAAAACAGCAATTCCACCATGCTTGGTAAAATCTCCCTCTCAAAACCAGCTGGACAAGTTGAATAACTTTCTGCCTGATGTTAGCATGTCTAGCAGACATACTCAATCTTTACTACCATGCCCAAGTACAGAAGAAGCCACAATCTCTTCCGAAGAAGAAATACACATTCCAACAATTGCACTTCTTTTTCCACAGGAAGAGACTGGACAGCTTGCCAGCCATGGAAGACTGTCCAAATAGTACAAGTATCAACTTGTATCACTGCCACTAATGAGTACAGGGCTGCTCTGGACAGGAATTGAAAACTCAAGCCCAGGAAGGAAGTCATCACCCACAGCACTTGTCAGAGCAACATAAGTGGGTTTCTGTTCTGCAGTGAGCACTTGAAAGCATTCAAGTGTCTGCTGCCGGCCATGAGAGGCTGTGCTTAGAGGGGGTTTGATGTTATCTGTGAGAGGGTCAAGGGAAGGCTCAATTCAAAATCTGAATTACCATGATTTAGCTGAAACTTTTGTATGACAACCTTTGTCTTCCATCTACTTATGCAGCTATCAGTGGTTCACTGTGACATCAGCAAGGCAAATAAACCATATGTCATAGGAGTCTGTTTTGGGTCCAGTATTATTCAGTATTTTCATGGATGGCTTGAAGGGCTGGATAATGAATACAAACAGCATTGTTTCTGGAGAGGCTAAAAACAGACTGAAAAGCAGCATTTAAATTCAACATTATCTGAAGAAAATGAGCAGACGCAACTGTGTATGAACAAAATCACACAATCTAAAATCATATATAAACCCCAGGAAAAACTAGCTACAAAAATTATAGAAAATGGAGACCAACTGTCTGCTGTATTATTCTAGGAGATAAGTATCTCATAGCCTCTAGGACCCCAGCATGATTACAGATAAGGGACTAGTGCATTCTCCCATGTTAACTGACACATGACCCATAGGCTGAGAGAAGAACATGAGATATTCAGAGGAGTCACATTTTTAACAATTACCAGGGGAGAAGGATTTATCCCTTTCTAAAGAGATTAATCAGGCAGTGCAGGTGTTGGACAGTCCAAGCATGTATCTTCCAGGCAAATAAAACAATGCTTTCTTCCACTAAAAGGAATGCAGGTATCTATCCACTGAGTAATGCAAATTAAAACCCTAAACAAACAACCCCACAAAATACCCCCCCAAAGCAAACACAGACACAGATACAAAGATTAAAGCTATGTAACCATCCAAAAGACATTAAAAAAGTATTTGGCTTAAAAAACTAGACAGACCAGTAGGATATGGAATGAAAAAGAGTTAAATCCTTCATGACTATATCCATAGATGGTTGTTCTAACTACTAGACCACAAGAATTGAAATTATATGTGTTTTCCATTACAATCTTTGAACTTGGCAAGGTTGTAATGGGGGAGAACTTCAAAGACAAATGTTTTTCATGATAATTAACTGTTTTCAGTTTTTAGAATTCTGTCATTCCAGATTTGTCATCTTCATCAGTCTATTTACTGTCAAATCATCTAAAAAGGTTAATTGTCAGTGGTCACATTTTCATCTTATTCAGCCACATAACTGCAAATCTGTCATTTGAGCACCTAAGTACTGTAGCCATACATACAAATAAATTACTTAAATTCATATATGCCATTCCCCCTTTTCCCAAGCAGTGACTTACAGGAATACAGCCTGTGTTTGTAGGTAACTGTACAGCTACACATGTTAGTGCAACTCCTTGTTACTGCACATTCTAGCCATAAAAAGGTACTTCACATCAGTAAGGCTGTTTAAACCTTGAAGATTGGAATAATTTCTTATCTGTACCCATGTAGTCACACCTACATGCTGAGCTCTTTCAACATCCTGTACCATTAAAAAAAAAACAAAGGAAGGCATCTCCAGCCAAAGCTATCTACCAGTACCAAAACTCTGTTTAAACAGTAACTTGCCATGAAGTTTACTCAACTAAGAGAAATGCAAACCATGGCCCTTCTTGAGCAGAATTCTTGGTGAACTGACTGCTGTATGACAGTGACACTTACATGGATTTGTCTCCCTGGATCACCAAGGTGAGGCAGAACCTTCTACCTAGACAAAGTTCAGTTACTCCTATGCACACTAAGATTGTGAGTTTATAAGCTACAATGCATCATTTTGGCACCTTACAAAGAAAAGCTACATATAATGATACCATTCCCAGGGACCTGCCTTCCACCAAAGAGTTTTGGTGGGATGAATAAATTAATAAATGTACTTATCATTTCAGCTTACTGCCACCTTCTGGAATCATGTTTTACAAAGATTTCTGAACTTGACTCAGATTAGTGTGTTTGAATAGGGAAAAAAACCAAACAACAAACAAAAACCCACACACCCACCTGTCTGTATTTTAAACAGAATGTGTTGTTTTTATTCTATTTTTATTTTTTCATTCTGCTTCTCTTCCTAACATCAGCTGTTTTCTGTAACAGACAGTGACTACATAAAGATAATTACAAGAGATTAATCAGCCTACTAAAAATATGCATGACTACTCTGAAATTGTGTGAAGTTTATTAAGAACTTCTCCAGTCTGTCTTCATTAATATACAGTGTTTACATACAAAACACTTCAATAATTTTATACTTATGAGATGTTTGTATTGAAGTATGCATACATAGTTAGGGAAGACAAGTTAGAATACTACAGTTACTACTTAGCAATTACTTGTATATTAAGGTTTTCTTTTCAATCACCATGTTTTTCAGGGGTTCCTCACTAAATCTTCAAGCATTTATTAGTAAAATGAGAATTACTGATAATTTAAGTAACAGTTTTTGCAACACTGATTTAAATGATAATAGATTTCTATAAACACATTACAGAGTAATTTATACTGGAACAGACTTACAAAGATCAGCTAATCCAACCAGCCTCCAACTAAAAGCAAGTCCAACTGCCTGTGACATGATCCAGTCAAGTCCTAAATACCTACAAAGGTAGGTATCTCCTTGTCTCTTCTAGGCATCCACCCATTCTGACGTTTCACTACTTTAAAGATGAAAAATGTTTTCCTTGGGTGCAATGAGTTTTTGACAATGTAACATATCTCTATTGCCTCTTGTCCTATAACTGAGCATGTCTGAAAAGAGACTGACTCTACTTGCTCTCCTTGTTTCCTCATTTGATTATTTAAAGACATGATCTCCCACAGGCATCTCTTCTCAAGACAGACTGAACCCAGCTCTCCGCCTCTGTTAGCTCTCCAGTGGACTTGATCCAGTACAGCAACATCTTACCTGCAGCTGGGACCTTGAAACAGGACTCATAAACATGATACCCAAAGTTAAAACTTACCTTGACAGGGAGCATGTGCTTTGTCTCATACAAAGAACGGCAGATTTTCAAAATTTCATTTCCTGTCTTCTCCCTTTCCTCAGGTGGGCACCTCTGCAGCATAAAAGTCCCCAGTTTCACCCAGGGATTACCATCTGTGCATGATCTGCCCAGTAAAAAAAGAGATGTATATAGAATATAAATATACATATACCATTTTCTGTAGGTTATTTCTCGTGTGTGACTTAAAAGTACAACTTCATGAAAGAGAAATGAAAGTTTTGAGACAAGTTACTGTCCATAATGCCATCACTCTTTCAATACAACAAAGAAGTTTAAATTACATGGAATTATGACATGCTTATTACAAACCCTGAGGAATTATACACCAGAAAAAGACTGATCAAATTGGAATAGCACAGGATATTCTCCTGGATGTACATCAGCTGATTTCCCAAGCAGAGTGGTATCAAGGGAGGGGTGACAGGAATCCAGCATTCCTAATTTTGTTTGCTTTGATCATAGCTTCAGTTTCTCAAGCATCTGTCTCTTGCTTCTGAGAGGAAAATATATAGCCAGATTCACATTTTAATTTTCAGGTCCAATGAGTATAAACAAAAATAAACTTTTCACCACAGCCCATCCAAAAAGGGTAAGGAAGTGAAATTACATGCATATGAACTCTGCTAGTAGATATGGATACAGTTACAGTTGTTTTACATATTTAAAATGTTCTTTTAATTCCTCGAAGAACCTCATGCTATGCCACCATTACAGAATCAGACACAAACAGATGGCAGACAGCACATACAAGTAAATTTCACCATGCAGTATAGCAAAGGCAGTGTTTACTGTGAAGTTTTTTTCTATTGCTGCAACATTTTAACATTTTTTTTCACCTATAGCCTATATTATTTGGTAGATCATGGAGATATTTTGGATACTTATGTTAGGAACTGGTGTACTGGCTAGGAGTGGATGTAGTGACAGAAATGGGTAACAGAGTACTTTTAACTGATAGCACAAAGCACAACACTGGAACACACCTACACTGCCACTTTTCTAATGTAAATTAAGTTGATGCATTTCAATTCCCACCTACAGTGGGCTAAAAGCATGCACAATTACAGCTTATATAATGATTGTATTAAGTCACAATAACACAAACTCTATGTTCATCTGTGCATAAACTTAAGAAGGCACAAGAGGCATTTTAAAAATCACCTCATCAATTTCTCTGGTCAGTAATCAGCATCCCAAACACATGGTAAACTTTCCACTTTTGCTTAAAAAAACCAAAAACAAGAACAAAAAAACTACTCACAGCAGGACCAAAAGTGGCAGTTTGGTATTATAATTTAGTGAAAATTAAGATACTCATTTAGTACATGTGACAAGAAGCAGTAAAGTGCTGTCAAAGTGCTGCTTTTCAAAGTTATTATTTTGCAGCAATTGTTAAAGCAACACATTAATATAATTGTAAATGGAGTCTGTTAAGAGAGTCTGTTGGATTGACATACCAAGTGTCTGACAGCTCTGGAGAGGACAACCACCAATATCTACTGCTTCAGACATAAAAGCTTCCTCCTGCTCACCGTCCACTTTCAAAAGTACACACTGTAAACACGTAAAAGCAGCCCCACATGCAGCTGTCATTACAGTCCAACATGAAAACCAGACAGAGAACCTAGGAGTGGGAAACTTTGAATGCAAATTAAATAGAAGTCATTGTCTTTCTTCCTTCTGACAACTTAATTGAGCCTTTCCATCAGTCACAGTCACTGAGCACAGAGCTGTCAGCTGTCTGGCTGGGAACAGCAGAGCTCCTCCTCTCCGCTCCTTTCAACGTGATGGGTCCAACCCCAAGATGCCAGATTATTCAACAAACACAACATGAGGCACTGAATCTGTGAATTCCAACAGCAACTCCACTTCTGCCACTGGTTAAAGGGATAGCTCCTGCTCTGTGATCCATTTCTTGCTTAGAGGCACAGAGTCAAAATGAATTTCCATTTCTATAGCTGCTGCCCTGGAGCACATTAAGAAAATCTCCAAGAATTTTCCATTACAAAAAGGAAACAAAAATCACACTACAAAACAAAAAAAATAAACTGAAAGATGCAAGGCCATGAAGGCTTGCCATATGCAAATTTATTTAAGAAAAGTATCAGATTATACAATTTACATATATAAAGCTTTACTCATCACAATTGCTTATAACTATTTCAAATATTCCTGTGCACTATTAACAACTACCTGCTATTGCTAATTAAAACCAAAATTAAGTTACCAAAATCTGACATCTACAGGCAAAATACAGTTTTTTTCCTCCCCTGAATTTTACTTTAGTAACTGTGGTTATAAAAATTTATTTCTCATTGTGAGAACAGCAATTACTTCAAAACCACAGCAGAAACACCTTAATTTTTTTTTTTTCCCAAAGCCAAAGAGGAAAAACCGGGATTAAGACTAAAAAAGTGAACTAAAGTACTGAGTCTCTAACACTGGGGTTATTTCAGTTCCAAACCACCTTATCAATATTTATAATAAATATAAAAAATGCCTTTTGAATGTAGGCAGCAAGTTCCAAAGGAGTGCAGAGCTTCAGGTACTGTCAATAATTTTAAGAAACACCTTTATGAAATGTTTAAAATGACATCTGACTATGAGCCATCTGGGTGGAGAAGCATGCATGCATAACAAGGGTATGAAAATAAAATTTTAAGAAGTGTACAGCTTTGCTGACTGAAACAACCAAGCTCCCTCTCTGTTTTCTCACAGTAAACACAGCATATTATGACAAGAGAATCATACTTGTGATAATAAGTATTATTTTAACTGGAGCATTTTAGAAATTAAGAACTCAAAAAAACATTAAGTATGGACTTACTAACATAGAGGTTACAAAAATTAAAAGCCTACCAAAAACCCCTCAAACCTTAGTTCTTTTATTTCTCCTCCCTTTTAAACCTTTACAGAACATAAATTGTGTTTTCCAGCTTTATATTCAATTCTAAGCATTACAATTAAGATAGAATTAAGATATTTACTGCTAGATTGAAAACCTAAATTCTAAGTATTCACATGACTCACACTTTAATTCCCCAGATCCTGTAAGAATAGTTACATTGGCTGGAAACAATAAGCAATAATGACCCTGCTTCTGAAGGAGAGGAGGAAAAAAAGAGTATAGAGTGAACAAACACGTTAAGACATATAGTTTTAACTTCTTGATACTTTCCTCTTTGCTCAAAAAATTTATTAATACAACTTGCTTTAAAATGAAATTGTTAAAAATAACACTAATAAAACTGTTCCTGTTCCAATCATCCTAAAGATAGGCTTTTCAGGAACACATATACACATACATACATAAACCCCTAGACTGCTAAGCACAGCTGAATGCTGTTAACGTGGAATTATGGAACAGGGGAGAAGAGGGAAGAATTGTGACTGTGTAATTGCCTAGGAGCCATAATAACTACTTTAGACTCTAAAAGAGTTATGATGCAGGTGACCTAAGTATTTGCAGAAATTGTCACTTCCAAGAACGCTGAAGTCGAAGATGTATCCCCCTTCTGAAATTTGATCCACGGTCAGTTGTGACTACACCTTTTTTTTTTTTTCTTTTTCTTTCTATTCTTCACTTTAGAACTGAAGGAACATAACACCAAGAGGTAGATATAATTATGTAATTTTTTAATGTCCTCTGTAACAGAACATATACAAGAACTGCCCATATACAAGAAAGGCTCTCCTTTCACAAACTCTTTCGTCTTTCTGTTCAACACAAAGAAAATAGATTTTGCTGATTGTAGCAGTATTTCACTTGACCTTTCATTCTTTAAGTTTTGGTTTTTTTTGTTAAAGGTAGTTTGTAGATTAAAAAAAATTTGACAGTTCCCACACACTGAGACATCCAATTTCCAATTATAATCAAAACTGAAACTTAAAATGAAAGTTGTAACGTGAATTTGTGACAGATCCCACAGCAGTCCTTGCAATTCTTAATGTACTGAAAACAATTTTTGGCTTGTAAACTGTCACTAAAGAATTTAGGTTAATGCTTATTCAGAAATTCCAAACAAACTGCAAGCCTAAATGGGAAAAACCTTTACAGATTACCTTGTAACCCACCAGTTCTCTACATGTACATAAAATAATTACTTTTCAGAAAAAGATTAAGCCTTCTCTGAAAAATGAATGCACATAAATACTTTGTGTGTGAATGTAGTCCCCAAGTTAAAATAGGTTGTAATCAATACCCCTAAGTAATCCAAAATAAACACCACTTAATGACTCTAACCTAACTACTGTCAGACACGGCTAACCAAAAATTTATTAATATTACTGTTCTCTGAAAGATATGTGATCCTTGCCTCTCCACACGAGTTTATTTCAATCCTTATATCTTAGAAGTGATTAGCAGTTAAAAAATTGATCTGTTGTATTCTATACTTTCAAATGTATTCAGAAAATCACAGAAAAATCCCAAAGAACTGGTAAAATATAATGTAGTCTGGATGTTCCAAATTACTACTTCCACTTAAAATCCACTTCGACGGGTGCGATTCTGAAGTCTTATAATTATTTTAATCTTAAATTGGTTTGGATGCTTTAGTCAGACAGAAATAACAGGTAGTGGTGTAGAGAAGACAAGTTCCATTTCATGGTACCAGTACCCTCTCAGGCCTCCTGCAGACTGTCTGCCACATTCATCTGAACATCACCACCTTTCAAAAGCCCTTTTGCAAACTGTAACACTGAATACAAAGAACAGTCAGAACTTTCTGTTCTTTTTTTGACTCTGTTTATACTGCTAAAAACAAGAACAAAACATGTAGCTTGAAAATTAAGTTGATAGAACACTCTCCCCTGTGCAACAGTTCAGGCAATAAAATGTTTTTCTACCTTCTTCCATGACAGAGACTACATATGTGTATATACAGGTTTTACAAGAAACTGATTCAGCTCTGCTTTAAATAAACCATTTATTCCTCCCAGTATGACCCTTTCCAAAGGATGCACTCTTACCAGCCACGTTTGAATTATTTGACTGAAAACAACATGATATCAAGCAAGACTTTGAACTCTTCTCTTACATGGCTGTTTGAAGAAACACTCACCCATTGCTCCTGTCCATCGGCGGCCAAGCCTGAAGCAGCAAGACCAAGTGCTGAAACTCAGACAGACTCTGACTAGACTCCAGAAGTCCCAGGAAGAGATGGTATCTTTTTTCTTCATTTTCAGTATCTGTTATCTCTACCTGAAGGAGACAGAAACCAGACAAACAAACTAACTAAACCAGATTTTTTTTTCTACCCCCCAGAAATCAGTGATTTAAAAGCAATTGACAAACTATCTGTGAAGAACATCACTGTTCCAAAATAATGCAGGAAACACAGTGAACATAATTTTCCTAGAAACCCATTTTCTTATTTCTCATTTTCAACTACATGCAAATAAAATGGGAGAACACATAAGATGTGGAATAATTTAGGTGGACATTCCTAGAACAATGTAATCTCACACAAGTACATTCTTTGATTAGTTCAGAGGCTCAGATCTCTGTCTTCTTCAAACGACCAAAAATTCCTTAAATTTATTTTTCACAATGTACTGACATATACACACACATTTTCAAAGAATGGCCATGCCCAGTGCTTTCCTAATATGTAGTACTCTCCTTCACCCATGAAAATTCAATAGTTTGATCTGAATTTACAGCACCTCATTTTTTCTCACCTAGAAAAGAGCCTTGAAAGATGCTTCTCAATTAATTTACCCAGCAAAAAATGTTTGCTAACAAGTAATACAGTATTTCTCTGCATAGGTGTTTGAACCTAAGAAAAACAAAACCCCACTGTTCTATCAGCTCCCAGACAATTCTGTCTTGGGACGAGTGCCTATCTTGTTGCAAACCTGCAGCTTTTGCCTAGACTTGAGTTCACTCCAGTTGATAACAGGTTCTTTTAAATATTTACTGCCTGCAGTTTCATGGTAAAAATGTGCAAGGCAAAAGGTCCAACTGTCAAAAGAAGGTTGCTGTAAATGAGAACCAACTTGCTACCAAATGAGAAGTAACTGCTGTTTAAAAGTTTGAATATCACACCAGGAGGGCTCTCACAAATGGAATAGCAATTCGCTCTCTACCTGACATACACAAGTTTTTAGAGTTTAACAATTATTTGTTACAATAACAAAGTAGTTCCCTCTGTATTTTTAACATATTCTAATGCTGAACTTCTCTTCCAGAGTCCAGAAACTTTCAGAATATCAAACACTTCTGTTTCATCTCATAATTCTGCTGAAGATACACAGTATTAAATGTTAACTTTTCTGTTTCAGCCCAAGTAGTTCTAAGACATCAAACATGGACAAAGTTTTCCTTAGTTCTACAGCTACTCTGAAAGATTAAAGATCGCATCCCAATCTCTTCAAAGTGGCTCTGATACATCAAGGGCAAATTTTCAAAAGAGGCTGGAAAACAAACATTACTGATGCATTTATTGAGTTGCCTACATAATCTGTGACTTTAAAATATTTAGTGTTGAAAAACTGTTTGCTTCTGTCTCCAGAGTATATCTGAAAGCACCATACATTTCAGATAGTGAAAAATGTTCCCTAGATCTGTCCACTTGAAATATTTTTCTTTGCTGCAAATGTCACATAGCAGACATCAGTTATCCACTTGTAATATATCTACTTGGTAATATATAATATTATAATACTAGATATTGAAATGACAAGGTTGAAAAGAGAACAGAGATAAACAAGAAAGGAAAAAAAGGGACAGAAGACGCTAACCCCTAAGGTTCCAAAAAATTTTCCATCTTAGCAAACTAAGTACTAGCTAGACAACAGAAGCTCTCACACTGCTTACCCATCTCCAAACCCCTTTCTCAGAAAACTAGCTCTTTATATACTGAAACCAAGTACATACCATTCTGGATGGTCCACTGAGTACATTTTACTGTAGCTTCACAAACAGCACATTACTTCAAAACACAGACTAAATGTTAAGATCTTTCTAATGATAACCATAAAAATGGCAATAAATGGCAAAGACAGTATCAATACATGAGAGAAGCTGTCAGAGGACGTCCCCTACTAGTAGCAGAGGGTAGATCAGACATCCTACTAAATGTGAACTGAATTCCAGTAATTCAGCCTAATAATGCATCTTTTACAGACTTGACTTTACATTTTTATGAGCTTAATTAATCTAGTGCCATAATTTTGTTTTTTGGACAGCTGGATCCTTGCAACATGATTGCTCATGACAGAACACATGCTAATTCAATAGAAGTCAATCAGAAGAATTACCTTCCTATTCTCAAACGAGAGAGCATTTCTGCAGCATTTCTCTCTACAACAGTTTTTTCCAAATCACCTATGTTTCTCAATAAGAGTAATAAAAATTAAATGAACTTTCTATGGTGTTAATGATTCGTGGTTTTTAAGAAGACTAGTGAAAATTGACTCTTTATATGACATTTTAGATGCATGTCACTTCCATTTAATGTGACCAAGAGAGATTTCAGTGATAGTTCCTTGCTAAAAGGAAGCAATTCCTTGAAACAGCACATAGGAATGAGGTTTTAATTTATATTTACTATGTGTGTGTATGTATATACACACATATATATATATATATAGAGAGAGAAAGATACAGATAGATCTATCTATATAAAACACACAGAGAGAACTTGAGTTTTGCTCTGCATTACTGTCTTGGCTTTCTGAGCCTGAGGGAGAGCACAGTGAGGAAGCAGACACCTCCCACAGCAGAAACAAAGCATGCTCTGCGTAAAAAAGTAGAAATTTCACCCTCACAAAGTGAAAGCTAGCTGAGATGAGTTGCTGTGGTCAGTCAAGCCTCTTGTTTCGTTGTAATAACAGATTTTTTAAAAATCCACTTTTAATTGAACACACTCTTTGTAGCAATTTTGGATGATCTATTTAGATGACCGAATGCTGTAACACAGGGTAATAGGACAATATCACTCTGCTTCCACTTCCTTTATTTTCTTTTTTAAAACAAAACCCCAAAACATCTTTCTAAACCACTCCGAGGTTGATTAAGCAAAGATAACCCTCCATGAAGCGCTGGAGTCCTCTCAACGCAAGTGCCTGTAAAGAACCTGTCAATAAACAGAATAATGAGGCCCACAGCCAGGCATGAACTTCAGATGACCCCAAAGAAATATGAAAAAAAAGAGGGGGAAAAAATAAATCAAACAAACCACAAAACAACAAAAGCAAGGAAAAGGAAAGCAAGGGCTTTCAGTTTTAACAACAGATTTGCTCAATTCTGATTTGATTGTCCTCAGTTTCAGGCAGTCTCTTTGGCAGAAGAACACAGCTGGCATCATGTTTCTCATTAAAAAGCTGAACAAATATTTACCACAATGGGAAAGTCAATTAGGGGAATTAATTGTAGAAATTATACTCATGATAGATTATAAAACAAAATACAAATTAAGTAAAGCCAAACCTTATGTTAAACTGTTAAAACACACAATTTCATTACTGAGGGTCTACATATGTTCAGAATCGAGAATATAAAAACATCTGCATATGTTAACGTTCCTTCAAAAAAATCATACAGGAAATTCACAAAGCAAAATACAGGCTACACAAACAGCATGAGCTTGTCATAGCCTACAAGAGATTCAGTGGTGAATTAAAAACTCTGTGCACTTACAATTTCTTGTCAAATAAATCCAACTTTTCTGCCTTGTGATCAAATCTTTTGGACTTACCTTAAATCTTATAAGATTCTTTCCTCACAGATTAAATTGTATTAGATGCCCAAAATGTTGAAGGCACTCAGTTTATCAACTTTCAATGCACAAAGTTTTGACTCAATGTTTTTCTACAGATTTGTTATTGCTTCATACTCATCACCTGTGGTATGGATGAAGGAGTCCAAATATGAAAAGTTGCCTCACAAGTTAGTTATGTAGCTTCTGGAAACCTACAGTTTTAGAAAAACTGTAAGATGATGCACTTGAAAAATGACAAAGTTAAATAAAATTGTGGAAATCATACATGACTGAAAAAAAAGCCTTTGGCATGGAAGAGGAGTGAGATAATGCAACAAACTAAACCACCGCAGAATCAGTGGTTTAGTTTGGTACATGACCTCACTCCTGAAACCAAAGTTAGCTTAAAATCAGTATTTACAGCAACTTTGGAATGTTGCTGTATCTGAACTGCATCCTTAAGTTATAGATATCCACTAATGTAATGGTCTCCTGATCCAGCAGGACAGACACATCTGATAGACTTGTAAATGCTTTATTGCTGAAGCTATTTAATTTGACAATGTGGTGCTGACTGACCTGGTCAATGAGAGTGACTTTTGTTTGAAAAAAACCAGAAATGCCAATAAAAAGATCCAGTCAATTCAACCCTCTTATCATTCCTCGGAGATAACAGAAAAATGCTATTTTTGTATGAGAATGGTGAGCAGGAAAACTAATGCAGACAGATTCTGACCTCCCTCTGCCCACTGGTATCTATTCTGCAAATTCCATTTGTGTTAGTGTGACAGAGCCACAGCTTTCATCAACAGATTTTGCTGACTACAAAGGAAATAAATGATAAGGATGCTTATAAATGAAACCAGAAAAATATTTGCACTATAATTGCTTGTTTATTGAGAAAAGCTATATCCATGCTCAAAAGCAACTCCCTGTCTTCAAGGCAGAAAAATTTGCTGTTACCAAGGAATTCAACCAAAAACTTACTGTTTTACATGATTATAAAATTAATTTTATTACATCTACCAGATGGTAAATGTAAGTATTTCAAAGTGTGTTCATGCTTGACACTGCAGCATAAATTTGAATTAAAATGGCATTGAAAATAGAAACACTAAGCAGTCATTTGACCAGTCCCTTATTGCTACAACAGACAATTGTTCTGCAATTTCTCAGAACTTCCTTGTAAAACGCTGATTTTATATATCTCCCCAACCCCCTGCCCAAGCTGTAGTGGTAGAGAATTTATCTGTGCTGCATCTCAAAATAACAGGCAGATGTGACATCAAAGATTTTATTCAGATTTGAGATAGGGAACACTGATGCTAAAACTTCCACTCATTAGATAGGGCTTAACATGGTTTATAAACAACAACTAAAAGGATTGGTAGCAATTTGACTGCATTCCTGTAATTGCCATCTTGATGTGCTGTTCATGGCTCAAAAATTCAACAGCCTTGCCCCAAGGAGTTCACAATCTAATAAACTAAATCAGCAAAGAAAATACTGTCCTTCCTATACAACAGGCCAGTAGGGTTTGGTCACTGAAGAAAGGAGTTCTTCCACTTTGCAGATCAGGCTATAATGTGTCATTCCCTTCTCTGCTGGTATCTATGGAGCTACTGAGAGTCTGAACAAGTATAAGTTACTGAAACCTACCTCCAGTACAAGGCTGCAAAGTTAAATGCTTTTTACAAAGGACATAAAATTACAAGTTAAATAGAAATTTTAAAGTCAATTATTCCCAATATGAACACAAATGTCAAAAATCAGTCAAAAAGAACCCAAAACCAAACACAATCTGCCACACTATACAACTGTTCCTGGAATTGCATAGCTACTAACTCTGCACATACAAGATGAGGAGCTTTATTATTTATTTCGTTCTCTTCAAACTGTTTCAAGATGTTAGAAATCCTATCAGCCTTGATGTTACATACATTATATACTTGTGAAACAATGCAAAACCACAAGCACATATTAAACATCTTATTCATGATTTTCACATGCCAGAGCAACAGTAAACCCTTTTTAAAAGGTAAAACCACAAGTGCTATACTCTGTAACACACTACCAGCATCCCATTTTTTATAAACTAGGGGTTCTTAAAAAAAAAACAAATTAAACAACTTGTAAATTGTAATTGAGGGGAAAATCCTCCAGGACACAACAGGGTCAGGCTGGAGAGACTAATAACAGGCTTGGAAAAACAAACCACCATATCATTCAGCCACTGATCCACCAGCATATGGGCAAGGACACACAGGATGGAGAAAGTCAAGGGCAAAGGAACCTGTCAGCTTTAAACTGGCTATTTTCATCTCACTTTCTCCATCTACCCTAGTTCACATTTTGATAATTCTACTTTCAACCCATTTTGGTACATGGAAACTTATGTGGTAGTAAGTCATAGCTGAGAGATAGCAATTTTTAAAAAAACACTTCCACTGGCCTCACAAAATGCTCCTGTATAATAACAGGATTTAGCTCTTGTTTAATGAAAAAACACAACAGCTAAAACATGATCCAGTTTGTTGCAGATTAAATTCCCTTGCTTGAAAGCAATTTTTTTTGAAGCTATGCTTATGGAGTTATCCCAGTTAATGTAAAGCAAGTTTTATTAAGGAATAGTTACTTAAAAACAACAAAACCAACCAAGAAAAAAAAATATGAAAATCCCCAAGCACATTCCAAGGACTGTGTCAGGGAGGTTTAGGCTGGATATTAAGAAAAGGTTCTCCACCAGGAGGGTGGCTGGGCACTGGAAGAGGCTCCCCAGAGAAGTGGTCACAGCACGAGCCTGACAGAGCTCCAGAAGTGTTTGGACACTGCTCTCAGGCACAGGGTGTGACTGCTGGGGTGTCCTGTGCAGGGCCATGAGCTGGACTCATTGATCAGGGGCTGCTCTGACCTAGACTGAAAGCCACTAACACCATCTGATAGACCAGAAGTGTCTGCTATCAAAACTACAATCTTAGAGCAATCAATTCGAAATTAAAACTGAAGTCAAGGGTTTTGCATGAACAAACTCAGTGTTCACAACCCATGCCTTATATCCCAGAGGAGGAAGAACTCTGAAGTCAGGTGTTCTTGCACTTTCCCAAGAGCTGGGCTTCACGTATTAGAACTATTATTGAATTCTGAGCACATATGCAAGCTTGCTGCATGCAGAAACTAAGGAGATGCACATAATAGAACAGGTAAAATCCTGCTCAAATTAAAGCCAGTGTACAAGATAAGCAAGTTATGGGATTCAAGTTAAAAAAACAAATCAACAAGAAGCCTACTGGTGATGAATCAAACTAAGGCTCAGCCACATGTTGAGTTCTTATAGAAATACCCAAGAACTTTTTTCTTCTGAAGTGATTTATACATTGTTTAATTCCTTATCTGCTTCATATGCAGCTCACTAAGAATTGCATATAGATTCAATAAACACAAATGTGTTGCCTAATGCATAAAAATGAATAACTCGTGCAGAAAATAAAATCCATTCATTTGTATTCTGCAGGAGACTATGTCCTAATCTGCAAGTACTTTTCAGCACAGAGAAAACCTCTGAGGACTTCACATAGATACTGGTAGGGAGAATAAGGGCAAATAATGAAAAAAAAAATGCATTTGAAAGACTCCTATAGCTAGCTAGACGGAACTGAAAGAGACAGGTCTAACATATGTCATTTAAATTGTACATTGACTAGGTGTGTGTTAATATGTAAAAAATTTGGATGCATGTATGGTTAAGACTAACACCTGTGCAACATAAGGGACTCACAGACACGTTAAGTAATCTCCTGTGCATACACCAACAACTAATCACTGTTTTGTAATTCAGAATTTATGTATTATATAAATACTCTAACACAGAGCAGAAACAGCATTACAAGACACAGCCTAGAAATGACAATATTTTAATCTTTAAATATTTCTTTTAAGCTGTTTACTCAGCATCAGCCATTTCCTTCATACCATACACAAGTAATTTTTAATTTACCTTTCTAATCACCACTACCATCAAGCAGCAGTGCATACATAAGCTCACAGTATTAAACCTATGTATAACTGCTGTATAACTAAAGTCTGCAATTCTTGCTAATAAAGCAAAATTCTTTTAAAAGCTGTTTACATGTGAATGAAACAGTACTAATTTGTTTTCAAAATTAGTACTTCGAAAATATCTTCCTGCAGATAGGCAGGACTAGAAAAGTCAAAAATATATTTCCAAAAAAAAAAGACTCCCACTAAATTAAGATACTGTCTTACAGGAACAAGAGGTTGTTGATATCAACTCCAATTTCAAATAATATTTCTGTATTACTCTTTCCAGATAAAAAAAGGAAACGCATATTTTAATGAAAAATTCCTTCATTGTTTATCCATATTTATGACTGAGGCCAGGAGCAATTAAAATACCAGGTGGATGGTTATCACAAAATTATTTAAGCTGTAAAAACTGAAATAAGTGAGCAGCTCTGTTGCAGCCACAAAAAATAATCCAAACAGGGCAGGCAACATCCTGCCCCTGTCACACCCAAGGGCGTTACAGAAGCACTGCAGTTGGTGCTTTTCTTTTTGATTTGGTGTAGCTGATGTTCTAACAGTCACAGTCTTGATAGCTGGGCCCTGGGGAACAATAGCAGCAATGTGAAAAAAGAACCCCTCACTCTCTCAATCAACATGAACTACCACAAATTCCTATAAAGAACTATTTTAAAAATACCTGAGCGAGGCCCCTCAGATGACACAAACTGCAGATCTCTAAGCAAGAACTGTCAACTAGCACAATGGCTGATGGAATAAGAAAACTGTTTGCAAAAAAGGACAGCATCTACTGTCACAGTTATTAATAAAAACATACTCATTTAAGATACTAACACAATAATGCCTAAAGAAAACCAGTTTTACAATTTATTTATATTTTCAAAGGGCTTAGAACAACATTCCTGACTAGAAACACTAAAGAGGATAATCTACTAAGAGGAAAAAAAACAAAAAATGTAAACAAAAAACCCCAGTTTATGGCCAAATAGCAAAGGTAAAAAGCAGAATTTCTCATGGGTTTATGGCTGCTTCCTTGTTTACATAAACTATGTTTTGGGGAGACTGCAAGCATGGAACAGACAAAAATGCAGACAAATTATTGTCAAGGCTAGTTTACGTCAAAAGAAACCTCCAACAGACTCAGAAAAAAAACCATCTAGGGTAAGTAAATGACTATATGATGGCAAATAAAATGTAACAATGGTAACACTACTGCATTTTTAAAATATGCCACATTAGTCTAATCAAGTCAAAACAGTAACCTGAGCCTCACTGAATGAAATCCAGAGATCTCTGGTTGATGTACAGATGAAGTCAAGAGAGCAATCAAGGTATTGGGATGCATAACCATGGAGTGTTAATTTCCACAAGGACAGCATATTCACTTCTTCAATTACCTTTCTCAAGAGGTGTACTACATATCACAGTGGGCTCTGAGAGGAGAGGATACTTACAGAGAGAAAAAGCTGTGGAGGAGATGGTGTGACTAGAATTCGTTACTGAGAGTAAACAACAGAGTAAGGGAAAAAGTGCAGTGAATAGAGAATTTGATTTTCTGGATTTTAATATCCTAAAAAACCACAGAACTTAAGAAATCACATAAAAAGGTTAAGTGATAGAAACACAGAATGGTTTGGGTTGGAATGGACCTTAGAGATCATCCAGTTCCAACACCCCTGCCATGGGCAGGGACACCTTCTACTAGACCAGGTTGCTTAAAGCCCCATCCAACATGGCCTTGAAACACACCCAGGGATGGGGCATCCAAAACTTCTATGGACAACCTGTTCCAGTGCCTCACCACCCTCACAGTAAAGATTTTTTTTCTACCACCTAGTTTAAACCTACTCTCTTCCAGTTTGAAGCCATTCCCCTTTGTCCTGTCACTTCAGGCTCTTGTAAAAAGTACTTCTCCATCTATTTTTGGTGTCCCCTTCCAAGTGCTGGAAGGCCACATTTAGGTCATCCCAGAGAATCTCTTTTCCAGGCTGAACACTCCCAACTGTCTCAGCCTTTCCTCATAAGAGAGGTGCTCCCTCCCTCAAAACATCCCTCTGGACTCACTCCAACAGGCTGATAGCCTTCTGCTCATGGAGACTCCAGGGCTGGCTGCAGCACTGCAGGTGGGGTCTCACCAGGGTAGAGCAGAGGGGCAGAATCCCCTCCCTCACCTGCTGCCCACGCTGCTTTGGATGCAGCCCAGGACACATTTGGCTGTCTGGGCTGCAAGGGCACATGGCTGGGTCATGTCCAGCCTCTCACCCACAGCACCCCCAAGTCCTTCTCTGCCAGGTTGCTCTGGATCTGTTCATCCCCCAGCCTGGAGTGACATTGGGGTTGCCCCAGTCCAGCATCCAGTTGCAGCACCAGCACCTGGTCTTGTAGAAGCTCATGAGATTCCCATGGGCCCACTTTTTCAGCTTGTCCAGGTCCCTCTGGATGGCATCCCTCCTTCACAAAGTTTCAGCATTTGTGCTCAGTGATGCACAGTGTGTACTAATGCTGAAAATTTAGCACTGAACACACAAGGCTGAATCACAGTTTAACCACTGATTTCTTTGAAAAGTAATAACACAAGTCTGATTATATCACTAATAAGCTCTTAATTTTTCTGGAACTGGGATCAAAACTGAGTATACACTGTTTCAACCATTCCATTCTGCACTTAAACCTTCATTACAAAAGACCTATCAGAGAAAGTGAATGATCCCACATCAATCCACTCCAGAGCATTCTCATCTTCCTCTGAAGCAACTGCTACTGGTCACAGAGCACTGCAGTGCCCAGGGCCCAATTCAAAAGTTGTGTGCACTCATCCTACACTGCTTTTCTCTCCACTTTGTCTTATCTGCTGTACTTGTGGAACAAGTACTTAATGGAAAATATTTCATTTGCATCTAAAAGTATTTAATTAATCATACACGCTACAATTTATGTTCCCTGAAAAAAAAAAAAAAAAATCACACGTTTTCATATGGATAAATTGCATCTTCAAGGAATGGAAATTAGTGTTTTAAAAAATTAATTAAAACTTAAATTAAATTTCTTAAGCTTAATTTTTATGCATTACCAGCAGAGAAACAATGTCTCTAGAATTACAAACAACATCATAACAAATTTACTCAGACTTGTTAGGAACATAAATCTTTCTTCTAATTAAGCATTTTTCACAAATAAAAGATGGCTGAGGATAAAACAGACACAGCTCCTTCACTTGTGTTTTGCCAGATCAAGCTAAATACAGGTCATTGTTACCTGATAAATGGCTTCAGCAAAATGACTTCTCATGTTTAAATCTCTGACATGAGAAGAAGAAATGGGAAAAAGCTGAAAATCACTGGACATTGACATTCCCATTGAGACCATTCTCAAGGAACTAGTATGAAGAAACACCATTTTTCATTAACACATTTTTCATTAACACATTTTTCATTGCACATTGTTCATTAACAGGGAAAAGATGAACAAAGTAGCAATGGGTCTTGACATTCACCCCAAGTTCTCAGAAAGTCAATGCAGACATTAGTAAAGTTGCTGAGACACAAGTTTACATATGCCATACTTCAACTGCCATATAGGCAGGAAGGAAGGAAAATGTTTTGTGCACATCCCACACACACAACACCAATTAATCTGTCAATTTTTCAAAGCTAAACTTTAGGAAAAAAAAAAAGAGAAGTGCCCAAAGTTACATTTTTAAATCCTTAATAGACATTTCTTCCAATTTTCAAAAACATTTAGCCCTCAGCAGCTCTCTATACCCCAAGATCATGGAAAAACCATAATATAACAATATGAGGGGGAAGGCTAAATGAGATTACCTTCTCTAAATGACAAAGCTATTTGCATCTAAGTGGCATGCAAGTAGTAATTACATTTTGCATTTGCATAATAATGAAACAATCCTTTTAAGAAAAGGTGTGTCTTGTAGAAGCTTCACAATGAATAACTTTGTATATGAAACTAAGCCTTGGTTTACTTCCAGAAGCTTTGCTAGTGCCACTGTAACTTCCTGGGGCAAACCCTAACTCATTTCTGTAACCTATGCCTTGTAACTGGTCACTGAGCTGAACAGCTAACTACACATACACACAACCTGTGAGCTGACACTTCAGGCTTGTTAGACACTACTGAGTCATTACAGACTATATTTTTTATATTATTTGAAAAGAAATGGAATTCCCATCTTAGATGAATGCGGATAAATTTTGATACCAATATTCTAAATGATGTCTTTCTTCCCCCTCCAACATTTTTTAATATAGAAAAAGTCAGTATTTTGACCCATATTTTTCATGCACCAGTTAACTAGAAAATTACAGAACCTGAAGAGCTCAGATAAAATTCATCAAGGGGATTAAAACAAGGCATGCCTCCTCCTCCTCCATAGCGTGGGATGCTACTGGAATGTGAATTAAAGACTCTCAAGCCTTTGAAAAATGAGGACCCCTGAATTTTTAATTTTGTTAACTAATCATTAGAGAACTGGAAATCACTGTGTTTCTGAGTGTTTGATAGGTAGCTGCTTCCATAAAGTACATTTTTAATTTTGTAAGAGCTGGCCTGTTTCCCAGCACATTGATTTGTGGGACCACTACTTACAGCACCTAGAGCATAATTAAATATTAAGTCCCTCCTTGATGTATGCAAAGCCTGTCTAAGAGGATTAGCAGACACACTGAGGGTGGCTTTCACACGTTTTCTGGTAATTGAACACTGCAATATCATTAAAATTATCTTTATTAAATAGAAATCCACATTCATACTTTATAATATCTGCTGTCCCTTTTTGTGCCAAGGATTGGTATAGGCAAAGAGGGATCCCCTAAAAGCATGTAATAAATGCCATGCAAGTAGTAATACAACAATCTGGAAGCAAGATAATGGATACATTTTTGACCTATTTCTAATTTAAAGTTCATTAAAAAGCCCAGAAAACCAACAACCTTTAAACACATTCCTGTAAAATGTAAAACTAGCATTAAATCCATAGGCCCTTCCCTCCCCACTTATTTAAAATGTGGGGCTTTTTTAAATTATTTTGCTGGATGAGAAAGCATGACCAAATTAATAAAGGTATAGTGATACTAGAGAAAGTGATGTCTATAGACAAGGCAGGCAGACTGATATAGTTTGAAAGATGAGATTACTCCTATCTACTTCTTCATCCAGGATTACTCAGCAACCTGATTAAACTATTAAGATGTCCTTCAATACTCCCTCCTGTAAAACAGGGCTGGCTTTTAAAGGTTTTTGTACCTGAAGCGTGAACTTGCACGAGAAAATTGTGTCTTAACCATAATGCTCTGCCAAATCTCATACAGAAATCTCTCTTGGTTTTTCAGCAGCCATGTAAGCACTGACTTCTGCAGTGTTCTTGTTCCACTAACATACCTGAAGGACTGGGAAATGTACAGTTTTCAGTCTGCTATTTTATCATGATATTTTCCTTGTTTGTTAATTCACAAAATATGCAAACTTATTAAGAACTCAAACAAGGCCATCACTTGCTTTTCTAGTATCAGTTTGTAGACCAGTATTTGACATCAGCTGACTAAAAGAGGAAAAAAATCCAAAATAAATACATCTAAGACCACTTATTTATTTTCTTGGACACTTGTGAAGAACTTTGAATTTCAGTGACAGGACAAACCAATATGACTCTTCTGTCTAAATAACACATTAGTTACCTAGCACAAAATATTTGAAGAAAAGGTTCTTATCAACCACACTGAGCTTGAGCTGACATGAAAATGAGAATAACTTTTAATATATTCCAACAGGACTCTTATAATTGCAGTCTGTAGCAGAAATTGGGGTACATAAACAATGATTTTTATGTATGTATATTTAAGCACTGCTTTCACTATTGTTAAGCATGAAACTATTTCTACACTTAGCTAAACAATAAATAGTATATAAAGAGAAATTAGTATTATGGTGTTGTGTACATATTTTCATACAGTTATCTCTGAAAGGTGTGAGCTTATCTAGTGCATTTTTAAAGCTTTATTACCTCTTCTTGTACTACTTACTTACTCATCAGCAAAAGTGTGAAGCACTGAAGTGATCAGCAACTCTGTGATGAGCAGATGAACTGTTGCTCAGCCAGTAAAACTTCTTCCCTCGCAAAAAGAAAACCAGGTTTTCCTGCTTGAAACTAGGAGTATTCTAAAAATCCCTTCAGGAAACAGAAAGTAACTGATTTTATGCAGAGGCCTGAACAGGCTGGAAGACTGAGCCAGCAAAACTTGCACAAGGTTTAACAGCTGTGCTGCACCTGGAACAGCACAGGTGGGGACAGCACAGCTGTGGCTGTCTCAGCTCTGCTGAGGGAGCCCTGGGGCTTCTGGTGGGCAGTGAGCTACACAGGAGCCAGCAGCATACGAAATGCATTCAATTTAGTCCTAAAATTTGGTTTTGTAACCAAATGGATGGGTGTTTCTTATTCAAAGTTATATACATCCTGACTTACAAGATTATGGGAGAAAATAAGTTTGACAGATATTTAAGGTAAAATAATAAGTGTAATGAGTCTCATGAGGCTTCTGTCAAATACAGGCTCTTTTTCTATCTTCTACAAACATAGCTGAAAGCTATTATCTACCTGTAACTTTTTTCTTAAGACATACTCTAGTTGAATGTTTTATAATTGGAAATAGTTTTGAATTAGAAAGCAGGTCACAGGCAACACAAATACTGACAAAGGATTGAACTGAAGATGAAGAATCCAATCACAGACACCTGAACAGTAGTTGAGGAGTTAAATGCTGCTATTACAAGAGAAAAAGTAATTTCCAAAGAAACCAAGAGATAAGTACTTTCTTTTCATTTTAAGATTTTTATTAGGATTGTTCCCTTGGATGAATTTAGCACAGCAAGTCAAAAGTGAGACATTGCTTTTGTTTTATATGAATATAAAGTGGGTTTGTTGATAGATTTTTGTGGGGAACTAGAAATATTCTAGTTTTGTTCTGAAAGGTCTTGGCATGGAGGGAGGCACTTAGAAAATGAACAAAAAGTAACTCTGCTTCTGAGCAATTCTACATGCAGCAAGAACTATTCATGTGATTTCAAAACTGCTACACATTCATACAATAATATTTAAAGGCTCAAGAAAAAAAGAGTCTATGGCCAGTAATTATCATTCTAATTCTGAGTAAAATGTGACACCAAGTGGAAGATAAAGAAGGAAGGTAAAATTGATAGAAAAAAATGGTCAGAAAAGAAAGAAGGTACAAAAACATCGAAGTCAATGTTTGACATGGAAAATCACTAGTGTTCCATGAAGTTCAGTATTATGTTCTCCTCATCCTAAACAAAAATCAGAGAAGTCCTTTACCTTTCTGTAACTTTGTTCTTCAAAAAATCAGAATGCATCAGAAACTTGATTTCAAAAGGAAAGTAGGATTAGTTTCCAGACAACAGGATGCATCACAACCATGTACTGCAGACCAGTGTTTCATTATGCAATCCTCACACATAAAACAGTTTAATCCTGTAATTTGCAGCAATCAGTATTAATACCTTTGTTTCAGGCCAGCAGGCTCTGAGAACAGCTTGTGTCCTGAAGAACACAAGTAGCTTGCTATCCTCATCACTGAGATGGAAGGCTTGCTCCAGAATTTGCAATACCCTGATGCGAGGCTTCACTGCTAGGGAGTCATCACCACAGAAAGGCCTCAACCACTCCAGAAGGTCATCTGAAGAAACTATTTTCTCCCTGTAATTAAACAATACTGTGTTAAAGAGTCTCAGGTAATAATCCTAATGAAAATACTACAAGCGTTTTTAAAACTTAACAAGCACATTCGATATCTAAGAAATACCTAACACCAGGAAATGGAAGGTGTGACCTCTGTGAGGCTGCAGGGAAACCGGCCCTTGTAAATCAGGAGCCCAAAGCTGTGTGGCATAAGAACTTTTTCTGGACTTCAAATAACCATGTAATACCACAGGAGTCCATCTGTACACTTACATATTCTCTCACAAACTACCCTGGTACCATACAGTGCTGCTGGGTTTCAGCACCTGGAAATCCTTTCACGGGGTCTGGGCCTGACTGATGCCTGTACTACCACACCATCTGACTTTATGGAAAACCAGCTTGAATGCTTGCATTTTCAGTATGACACTTTTATCTTTGAATGTTTATTCAGACTGCCACCCTGCATTCTTTTTCTTCCTTTAAAAGCCCTTTCTTTCCATTCCACACACACAAATTATTTTCTCCCATTTGCAGCTCTAGCCCTATTATTTTTTTCTATACCATCTCTAGCCAGCTTGATCATTCTAAGTTCTTAGCATGATAATGACTGCAATATGCCCAAAATTCTTAGAAAGAAAAAAAGAGAGATGTTAAAACCCCTAAGCTTCAGGGTTGGACTTTGTTAGTTATGAAAACTCTTAAGTATATAATTTGATTCAGATAGTGAATTATATCAAATACATTCTAACTGTGTGGAAGCATTCACAGTTCACAGATCACCATGAACTGACTGAGCAGTTCACAGCTGGAGACAGAATAATCTGTGCTGTCCCTTGGAGGCTATAAACTAACAGGTACCAAATCAGTAAATGCTGTTTTAACTTTCAGTAATATTTTAAACTCAAGCAAACTTTTTTCTTTAAAAAAAGAAGCCGAGCAAGGAGCTCCTGGTGGAGTGTGATTTGTAACTAATGTTGCTTTATTTGTCTTAACAAGACAGACGGGAAAATAATATGAGACACAAAATACCAAGTTAACCTGTCCTGCAGCTATGAAATAATAAACATTGACATCTGAGGTTTTCATATTACAAGGATTTCAATTTTACTTAGGCTTTATATTGTCTGAATGATGCTGTTAGCTCAGAACTCTAGCTGAATTAGACATGCCTTTGCTGAACAGGTGGCATTCAAACTGTAAATTAAAAGTTTGGGAATTAAAGGGACTTACTGGAATATATTTCAAGAGTTTGTAGAGCTTGCACTTGAGGATTACATATGTTTTCCTTAGGAAAATATTTCTGTTTTGTAAATTGAGTAGCTGAGTTTTAAGGTAATAAATAAGTATTTAAAGGAATATAAACAATCTCTTGCAATCATAATTCCTTTCACTCCAGTTTACTGTTTCAGCAGTTAAATGCTGATGAAGTACACAAACAAAAGACTCCAGGAAGCGTATCTCAGAATAAAATAGTACTGACTCGTCCTTTATACCTTAGAATTTACTACAAATTTTTACATCAGTTCAGTCTATTTCAGTATCAAGCATTCAACTCATTTAATTTCATGCCAGAAACCTCAAAAAAACATTGGTGTAACTGGTTTTGTGTGGCTACCAGAAAGTATGGGATTTTATTATCATTATTATACATGAATTCATTTGTACATCTGGGGGAAAAAAAAGCAGATTTTTTTTTTTTTTCCTTTTCTTTACAGGAAGTGAAATGGAAAATGTCAGTGAGACATACAGGTCATTATGTGATTTGAAGTAAGGACATTCCCAAAAGAGGACAAAAAATGAGGTGAAGCATCATATAGCATTTGGGAAATTATTTCCTCACTATATGTTACAAATACGGACAAACTCAAATATCTAAATTCAGGTATCTGCAAGCAAATCATTATAATTTGCAATTTATCAACTAAATTGAAACAGAAGCAGTGACATGCTCCTGGTAGATATACAATCTGCAGTAGTCACAGCTGAAAAAACATTTTCTCATTTCACTATAATACACAGTTATCTAGATTTTAGGTTCAGTGCTTTCTTCCAAATGCTCAAGTAAAGGCTTCTGTCAGGGTTCAGATTTCGGACATGAAAAATGATAGCCCGTTCCAGAATAAAGTCTTAGAAAATTAAGTGCAAACCCATTATATATATATCCATGAAGAAAAATCATCCATATTCAGTATTGTACCTTCAAAGCTTTCACGAGAAGCATTCTTCAAAGTCTTACCCAAAGAATCCATACAGGAAGCTCTTACCCTTTTTCAACGCTTGCGTGCACTGCAGAAATTATTCCTTCAAGGATTCCAAGTGGATCTTTCTCTATTGTAGATGAGTCACCATTTCCACTATTAAGGGAAGACAAAGTTACAATTAAAATGGTCCTTAATATTGTATCTCATTTTTTGCACTTGGAGGATTTATATGAATTGTTCAATAATTATAAGAATGTTCCATTTTCTCTTCTAAACTAGTACCTTTATTTTTATGTCAGAGTAATGCAAAAAGCAACAAGAAAGAGTGGAAAAAAAATACTAAAACTCTTAAATGAAACTTCAAAGGAAAAGCATAGTTAAAGTTTAGTGCTTCTAACACAGATTAATTAGGTCAGCAGAATATTCACCTGTAATCTCACCACCTTAAAGATCCACATGAACTAAATAGACCTAAAGTTATAAATAAATGTCACCATCCTTTTGGTCCGAATCCTCTTGCAGTATCTCTGTTGGCTTCAATTAGCTCAACTGTAACCTGAGTCAGTAGTATCCTATCTGAGGATTTCTTTGGGGTCAAGCCACCATGGAACAGCAGCCTCTGTGCACGTGTGGAATAGAAAAATGCCCACCACTCCCATCAGATGTTTCAGTTAAAATACAGTTTTCTTATGGAGGTTAAAAGGTTGTAAAAATTGGGTGAAAAAAGAAACAAACATAGAACCCAAAGCCGCTCTGGTAGGAAAGCAAGCTTTGTTCCTAAGTCAACGAAAGTGACATTTTCTCAGTGCTGAGAGAGGGAGAGATTTTGCCCTGGTAGTTGGACGCAGCACACAGCGTGTCCCCACGGAAACCACCGCGGCGGCAGCGACGCCTGGATGAACTGGAGAAACAACAGCTTTGCCTGGCTGACTTTGTCAAAGCCACATTAAAGAAAGAGAAAAAAAGGCAAATAGTTACCAAGTTATCTGACTGTAGATGATTTGAAAAACCCAGAGAAAAAGTGTATTTTCCCTATAGTTCATCACCATATCAAAGCTCTTTTGATACAAAAAATGTCAGCCTCTTCCTAGATCTGCTCTTACCAATAACAAACACATACCCAGACTACTTTGACTACTCTATCTAAAGCCAAAATACTACACAGCTGATAGTAATGTGCAAAAATAACCATGATATTCCAAAATATTTTTTGTCAAAAGTTAGAGAATATTTACAGTTTTATCATTTATTACATCAGAAAGATAAATATATTTCCTGCACAGTGATTATATTATATGGCATAGAGACCTAAATCTTTATAACCTTTAATGTCTTCCTGCATTCAGAATTTTCATGTCTCCTATTTTTATCTTAGTAAGTGGCCAGCACTCCAGTGAACAACACTGGATTAAAAATCAATATCAATCTATTCAGAACAGATACAAGATGATTTGTTGCATGATGAAATTTAGCATACTCATTTTATATTATTATATTGCACTCCTAAAGTTTGAAATAGGAGTAGAAGGCTGTTGACACTGGTCTTTTTCTCAAAAAATACTGTACATATGACTGATAAAAATGTTGTTCTCAGTACCAGTATTGCCATATGGTAGCTAAATAACTTTTTTATAAGTGAAGCTTAAATCTCAGTATTTTTCTAAACATCTTCAGAATATCTGGAAACAATCAGATCACATTATAATTTATAGTACAGAATATATAGAAATATTTAGAGTTTTAAACTCTCAAAGACATGATATGTCCCCAAAAGATAAAATCCATTGTTACCAAAACACACCAAAAAAAAAATTAATTTTCAGAAGGAAAAAAAAAAAGTGCACTTAACCTGAAAGGAGATGTAACAAAACTGAACACTCTGTTTAGGAAAAAGAAAAAAAAATACACCCTTAGGGCAGAAGTGTGGAAATGGGAAAAAAGGAGACTAGTATTCAAATAATCATTTTATACAACTGGCTACATGCATTAGGAGATGGTTTCAATTTCCTTTAAAATGTATAAAACTAAAAAATTTATTATGTATCCCTTGAGTGAAGACAGACATAAGGCACTTCATTAATGCTCTTTTTATAAGCCACTTTGTTAGCGATTTGTTTACAAGCCAGATTAAAATTTTCCTTTTTTTGTGCCTTTTTTTCAATTAAATTCATAATAAAAACACATGTACAAAGGGCATTAACATGGCATATCAAAAGGAATACTTATAAAGCTTGCACACTAAGAAGAGAATGAGTGTTGAAACAGAAACAACAGGACATTTCCCTTCATTACTTAAAGGGGGATTGTAAGAAAAAATGGTGACAGACAAGAGAGTCCATTCAGACTACTTATAAGGAAAGAATTTTTTACAGTGAGGCTGGTGAGACACTGGCACAGGCTGTTCAGAGAGGTGGTGGATGCCCCTTTGCTGGAAACATTCAAGGCCAGACAGGATGGGCTCTGAGTGACACGAGCTAGGTGAAGATGTCCCTGCCGATTGTAGGAGGTGTTGCAGAAGATAAACTTTAAAGAGTCCTTCCAACCCAAACTATTATGTGATTGCACAGTGTACAGAAAGTGAGGTCTTACTGCTCTACCTGCACTTACTTATGTTTAGTGTACATGAACAACTACCATACCAAAGGAAACCAACCAGCAAACCTTGTATTTTGGGTATCCTCAATTTAGAGATCAGTTATGGACAGTCCTAGCCCTTGCTCTTCCAAAAAAACCTCCATCTCTCTAATCAAAAATGGAAGTTGTTAGCTCCTGTCACAAGCAGGCTCTGAGCTCCTCAAAAATACCCTATAACAAAACAAAACCCCTTAAACAAACAAACAGCCCAAACAAACAAACAAACCCAACCCAAACCAAAATGGGTCAAAAGAAATGTATCTGCAAAAGCTAATGGGCATTTCTGAGAACAAACAACAAAAAAAATCACTGTTTCTGACAATACATCTGTGAAGCTGATTTTCCAGAACAACAGATGTATGAACATTTACAGGAAGCTTCAAGTTTGTCAGACACAGACAGATGTCTTTTACTAAGCACAAGGAAAGGAGAAAAAAAGGTTAATCTAAGCAGTAAGCTACAGTTATCGAGAATAAGGAAATATTTCAATCTAGAAAGACTGAAAGCTAGCCATTTTTTAAGCTTAATACTGCCTTTACTGCCTAATGGTTAGAGGAACTAAAAAGAGATGACAGGTCTTGAGACAAATAATCCTGTCAAGTTTCCACAGATTACTGCCTTGTTCTTTTCTTAATAATTAATGATTAAAAATAAGCAGCTAACAGAAACAAATATAATTGATGAAGGATTAGTCTTCCACACAGATTATATGCTATTTTATGCATGTTCTAAACAACAGAACATGATTTAGTGTTCACCTCCAAACTCCTAGGTATGAGCTTGCTGTAATTATACTGATAAAGGCTTATTTTCATTTCAGTTCAGTGTCAGAAAAAGTGATGCATATTTAATCACACTCCTCAAACAGAATAAAGTACAAAGAACGCCTGGAAGAATAAATTAACTTAATCTAAAATTTTTAACCTAATTACTGTATTCATTGAAAATACTCCAGCTCTATTTTCCTCTTTCTGATTGTGCTTTGTCATATTTAAATATGAGGAAAATAAGGAAATAACATACTAATGGTGTGATCATTCAAAGCTGGGGATAAATGTCTCAATGGTAAACCATAATTTCCATCTAAAATACCACAAAATTATTATATACAAGTCACAAAATTACTCTGTATTACCCCTGCTTAAATGAGATGAGGTAATAAAAAAATCTGATTTTTTTTTCTCCTGTTAATGTAGCTACTCTTTCTAACAAAGCTGGATTTACCTTCTTCAGAAAACAGTGGGCATTAAAGAAGGAATTCCAAATTCCACCAAAACTTTCCTGTTCACTGCCTGGTGAAATTTCATGAAGCACTATATCCCTGTGGACATCCAAGAGAACACTTGGAGCAGCAGGTGAAGGTGACCATAAAGTCTTCAACAGACAAACTGTCTTTCCTGACTGACTAACCATGGACATGATGCCTGCAGTCATGGATTATTGGAACACTTCCTATCCATCAGGCAAGTGATCTTAGGCAAGGAATTAAATTGAGTCTTAGGTAAGACTAATCAGGCGACCATAGTTGCTAAAATATTTGGTTTTCCACAAGTTCATGGTTTCTGTTGAAGAGGCCACTGATTTTTATTTATAGTAGTTATTTCTACAAGGAAACAAGGACGTGCACAATACGTAAATAATGTAAAATATGAAAATATGCTCTGCTAGAGAGCTTTTGCACATAGCAATGCAAGAGTTTCTATTTTGAATTTTGTGTGCCAGAACTAGAGAGTTAAGGAAGACAAAAGTAGTTAAAAGAACTGAAGGACAATACTGCTCTTAAAATTGCAATTTAATTATTTACAAATTACAAAATCCTGAATTAGGCAAGTAACTATGTTATATTTAACAAAAAATCTGTTTCTGAGAAGGTACTAAAGTTGTTAAGCCTGTCATACCATACACTGCTGTAAAATTAAGCCAAAGAGTAACTTCAGCTTTCATGAAGACATTACTTTCTGGACAGTTCTTCGGCAAGAATAACTGTATATGCTACTAACAAAAGACATTTTACTGTGTTTGAAGGGTGGTTGTAGTTAATGCAACTGAAAGAAAGGATGTGTATTTTCAGTCACAGAAATGGTGGACTGTTGCTTAATTTTCAGGCATATCACTGACACTACCATAGTTTTTCACATCCTTACAGGCATCCTTCACTTGTGTTTGCAATACCTTAATTACATTCCTTGTCACCATAGCTATAGAAAATCCAAGTTCAGTGTCACAGCCTTACAACTGCTACTCTGAAGGTTAATTGTCAAAGAAGGAATTTTCCAACAAAATCTCTTTCAAAACTACTGTATAAAATAACTACACTGTGTAACATATCAAAGTTCCAGGAAATTAACCTAAAAAAGTTATTCCCTTGAAATGCTACATTTATTGAGTAAAAGTGTGCTTTCTCAGATACACTGTCAAGACTACTTCTTTAATTGCAGAAATGCAAGTATTGAACAAAATGCTGTAACTTGTGTTGTATCTTCAAAGTGAACATCTTAGCATAGTATACAGATGAATCCAATTTTCTTCACAACAACAACATGAATACCAGCAGGGTTAAGAGATGTCAAGTAACAACCTTTCTTTTAATTCCTCCCTATATTTATATTATATTTAGTACTTTATAATATTAACCCTTTCTGAATTTCATCATAGGGAGGATATTATCTCAAGTATTTTCTATTTTAGCTGATGCTAGGTTTTCACTTCATGCTCTTTATCATTGTAGTAGACAAACCTTCTACTGTTCAGAATGTTATAAAATTATCTTTCCCTTCTTCTCCCAAACACGCAGCGGAGTGGGAGTGGAACATTTCTACTGACCACATAAGGTCATACCACACACCAAACCATCTTAATTAAAACTTCCAACTCAGTTTCCCACCTTTGCCACTACAGTTTTCTCTATGAGCCAGTCATTCCCCTCTTTCCAGTCAAGGGCTGCATAGGAGTTACTGGAGATGGTCACTGTCCCAGAACTTTAAATCAACTTGCAGCCATTCCAGCCTTGCAATGCATATAAAGAACAAGTAATCCAGTTCACAGAAAAGTGTTGATAAGAGGCAAAGTAGAAAGGAGAATTTTGATAGGTTTCTCATACTCTGCATGTTAATGAGACTCATTATAGTCAAAATAACTGGACTGTCTGAGCTTTGTATCCAGATACATCACACTGCTAGTCAGGAACAGCAGGACAGTTATTATCTAAAGCTAAATTATTCTTCTTCAAATGGACAAACCCAGACAAGAAAGACTATTACTTATGTTGCTGTGCAAAAGCTCTATCATCATTGAGGATGCTGCGAACACTCTTAAACTGAGTGACAGGAGAAATCAATTTTCTGCCAAAGAGGATGGCAAACAATTTGACAGGCTGCCTTCTTTTCATCTGTGGCACTTCAATCTGCTGTAACATATACATACACGCTGAAGAAAAAGTAGAGCCATAGCAAATTTTCTATGCTAGACTTCTTTTCCAATTCCTGGCGTATGCATTCAGATCATCCTGCTCATATAATTTTTCTGCATGCAGAACAACAGGATAAATTCTCAAAGTTTTATCTCTCTAAATTGGTCTTAGAAGTGCTAAACAGTGTTTGCCAGACATCTAACAGAAGAATACTCTTTCATACTTGTTGCATGTATACATCTCTTTGAAACAGAAATACTTCAGAAGAGAGTTTTGCATGAATAGTTAAATGAGAAGTTTCTGTTCAATTTATAATGGATGATATAAAATTATTCTCCCTGCTTCCCTGCACTTCCTTAAAAAAATGAGGGGGAATAAAATCTTTAATGAACCAAACCAACCAGCACAAAAAAAACCCCAGCTCCCAGAAATGGCTCAGCAAGTTTTTCCAAAGATGGAAACTGTATAACTCCTGGTAGGACACACTGTTGTGGCAGAAGCTATTACTAGGCCTCTGCTGCTCAAATGCCTGCAAGAGTTACCATTTCCAGTAAACATGCCTTTTAACTCTCTTTAAGAAGGAAGAATTATGTGCTGTTGTAAATGTTACAAAAATTCACAAGGGCACATACACATAATGGAACAATGCTGTAAAGCCAATGCTTTTAACTAAAAAGCATCAGTGAACAGGATGAGCTCTTACTTTGTTCAAATTGCTCAGGTTTCCCTACTCATAAAAATATAACTAAATATGAAATTCTAGGTAAACAAAAACATAATCAAAAAACTTTCCTGATAATGCAAAATCCAGACATTAAAAGCAAACAAGTATTCAGTGCAAATAAACAAAACAAACCAACCAACCAAAAACCACAACAAACCAACATAACCATGCAAAAAACCACCTTCCAGAAATCCAGAAGAAAGATTTTTGTGCTTAATTAAGGAAGTGTCCTTACCTTAATATACCTACAATTTTTTTGATAGCACATTGGACAATCTCCTGAGGAGAAAGGCCTAGATCTCCAACAGCCACTTGTAACAACTGCTGCACCATGTCCAGGGGCTGACCATCTATACACATGGCTACTGCTTGCTCATGGATTTTTTCTTTCTCTGACCTTGACAGATCATATAAATAGCCGTACTTCTGTAGTGTATCCTGTGAACAGACAGTTTTTGGAACACTAATCAGTGTACTGCTTATTTACAGGGCTGTATCAGTCTTCTTTTCTGCTAGGAATTAACATATACCGAGAAAAGGAAAGATTGATGGAATTGAATTTTCAAAACCCTGGTCAACAAAAGCAAAGGTAGAAAACATTAATAAAGTATGACAAAAGATTGATGTCTATCACTGCTAGTCATGGTAACACTCAAAGCAAGCACTTGATCAGTAATCATTACCTCTTTGCTGCTTTTCAAATAAGTGATAAAACTGTGAGTGAGTGTTTCCAGATGAGCAAGAGATTGTTGCAAATGATTCAGTGTTTCTTCATAAGCAGCAGATGGGCTTTCAGCATCTTTCATGTCATTATCTGAAGTTTTTTTTCTTGATTTCTCAGAAAGATGTTTGACTGACTTAATAGCCTTCTTAGTCATTTCTATCCTGGCTTCAACTGGCAGCTGAAAAAGATTGCTCAATTATTTATTCATTCATTACCTGTACATTACTATTTGTACTATAGCAGAGCCAAGAGGTCAGGTGGCTCCACAACACAGCATAAAACTAAATAAAGTATTTAATGGGAAGCATCTTTGTTCCTGACTTGTCAGGAACATTATTAAAATGATCAGTATTCTATTACTTTCTTCTGCTGTCCTTCCTTTTACTGATCTTTTCACCGACTCATCTTCATTTTAAACCATATGAAGATCTTTTCCTAATTATATTAATTATTTTTGTAGACTGCCACCTTATAATCCTTGATTTTTAATTCTTCATTGAGAGATGTCTGAGAATTGTTTTATAAGACTGACTGATAACTCACCTAAGATTAGTTTTGTCAGGTTTAGACCACTGTTTAAAATATAAGACCATAACACCATAAGCAAAAATCCCAGAAGGATCGAGGATTTTTAAATCAATCTATTTAAATCCCAAGTTACACAAAATAGTAACTATACAGTACTTTTGAAGACCTGTACAACCAGCTGTATCTAGTATTAAACTGAAACGAAGTCTGACTTCCCTGTTTCAGGAAATACACAGCTTTGGCTGAAAGTCCAAAATAAAGTCTAAAGTATGATTTTAGACATTCATGTATGATTTGCTCATTTGTAACTTCAAGCACAGTTTTAACCATGCTTGCAATATACTTTCCATTGGGTGGGAGAGTCCTCTGGCTGAAGTCTAAACCCAAAGCATTAGGTACTTTTAACATCAGGTGTTTTAGTTACTGCAATACTGAACAAAGACATAAACAATTTTAACTTTCAAGTTGCAATACACAAGAAATGGAAAAAAAAAAAAAGCTTGAATCTGTATGACACAGTGAATGGGAAATAAGATGAATTATCATAGAAGAGGGGAAATAAACTGCTACAACATTATTCATACAAAGTCCAAGAGATGTTTACAGCATGAATTAAACTAGCTACTTCTAAAGCCATAAAAAGTTTGATAAGGATTATTTAGTGGAAAGTTTTACAGCTTACATACTTCCCCCTCCCTCCCCTAGATAAAAAATCACAAGTCAAAGATCTATAGTTTACTCCCAGTTTTTTGTGCTGTTACTGTGATCCACACTAATGGTCTACTGGATATTTTTAAGGATGAAAGCAAAATAAGTGGACATTATTGTTAGAACTAAGAAAGTTTGCCAGTTTTAACACAATACAAAGGGAATTCCACCATACAGTTTCAAATGCAAGAGTTCCATTCCCACTCAAAGTAAATGAGTTTGTTAACTGCGAACAAGGCCTCAATATCAGGTTTTACTCTAAGCAAGGAAAAATTCATAGCCTCCACATCACATTAAAATCTAATAACCACAGCTGGATTTATATATCCATTTTATAAACATGATAAAAGAAGAAAATAGCTACATATTTCATTTTTTCCTTTTTTAGTGTTCATTTTTTTGAACATTCGAATGTTCAAAATGCAATTAAGAGAGATGCAAAAGGCAAACAATTTAAGTATTCCATCTAACTTATATCCTAGAGAACAGTGTCAATATACTGCCAGTTTAGAAGTCATGTTGCCATAAGGACATGCAGAATAAAGCATTCAAATAAAAAAAAAGAATGAAGAAAGAAAATACAGCTTTTTCACAAGCCTGTTTTAATTTTGCATTCACATTTGCATAGTGCCAAAATGCAGCAGCATGAACTTATCATTTCTCTGGTTATTTTATTCCAAACCATGAATAGCTCTCCTCTGTACTTCTAGTCAGCTTGAGTAATGAGATTTGGTATCAGAACCAGTGATAAAAATGTAGCCTAAGGGTTAGTTCAAGCTTTGTTTGCATGTGAAGTGAAGGTTTATATTTAAAAAGCTTTTACAGTTTAAGAAGATTTTTAAATCTATAGGCTATAATGTGTAATAAAAAATCCTAAAAATCTCTTTTCAAACCAAAGAACATCACATACTATTTCACCTCAACAGATTTTACTCCTCAGGGTAAAAAACTCATCTCATAAGCCTGTTCTCCTCAGAGTATATAAGTACTTCTTAATAAAGTATAGTATGAGTAACATTTACTTGTATGTGAAGATGTTGACCCTGCTATTCTTGTTGCCAGTGATTAACATGCAAGTGTGAGATTATGGCAACAGCTCCACTCCTTTTAATGGCACAGGAACCTGGGATCCCAGCAAGAGTGAAACACGGAATGGTTGGAAGGGGCCGCCAAAGGGCATTTGCTTAAACAGAGCCACCTAGAGCCAGTAGCCAAGGACCACATTCAGGTGGCTCTTGAATATCTCCAATGTGGGAGGACTCAACAACCCCCTCAGTGCAATTTGTGCCAGTTGTTCACTCACCCTCATAATGAAAAATGGGTTTTGATGTTCAGGTGGAACAGCTGGGTGCAGTTCCTGTTATCTGCTGCCAAATCACAGAATCATAGAATTGCCTGGGTTGGAAGGGACCTTAGAGATCACCTAGTTCCAACCCCCTTGCCTTGGAAAGGGACACCTTTTATCAGACCAGATTGCTCAAAGCCCCACCCAACCTGGCCTTGAACACTTCCAGGGATGGGACATCCACAGAAAAAATACCATAGAAAATGGTATTTTTCTCAGAGGAAAAATATAATACTTATCCTAATATCTAATCTAAACCTACTCTCCAGTTTGAAGCCATTCCCTCTTGTCCTGTTGCCATAATGCTCTTGTCTGTCTCCATTTTTCCTGTGGGTTCCCTTCCGGTACTGGAAGGCCACAATTAGGTCATCCCAAAGCCTTCTCTTTTCCAGGCTGAACAATCCAAACTCTCAGTCTTTCCCCATAGGAGAGGTGCTCCATCCCTCTAATCTCACCCAACACTTTGTTTGCTACCACTGAGCATGGCATTAGATGGCACAGAACACACCTTTGGCCAGCCCAGGTCAGCTGTCCTGGCTGTGTCCCTTAACCACTTTTTGCCTATCTGCAGCCTACTCAGGGCTGAGGTGTTGAGATAAAAATTAAGCCTTGACACTGTACAAGCAGTGCTCAGCAAGTCAAAATCCTAGTGTGGTATCAACACTGTTTCAGTCACAAATCCAAATCACAGTCCCACTGAGGCTGATATGATGAAAGTTAACTTCATTCCTACCAGACCCTGTAAAATTCATCTGGAAAAAGTTTAAACATATGTAAGAACTAGTTAAAGAAAAGATATTAGTGAAGTTTCCTATTACACACTCTCAAAGCAGATTTAATTAAAATGACTATATAAATGAAAGGCACAAGTAAGTAGCTTGCACTGATACTAGGAAAAAAAGTACTGTCAATATCCATGAACAAAACAAGGTCAGGCAAGGCAAACCAACTGAACTGGAGCACAGTGATAAACTGAAGCCAAGTAATTCAAAAAGTAACATCTGAATGCAGTCACGCTATGTAAGAACATTTCTTGTACACCTTCAGGCAATGTCATGCCCTGTCTTTTTCCTTAGTGTTTTATACAGCATTAAGTCAATCAGCCAGACAAAAGAGAGTGAACAATATTCTTTTTTTTTTAACTGAGCTTTTTTTATACAGTTATTTTAAACAGCATTTAGTGTCTTTAAAGTCAAGAAAATGATGCAGGTTAATGTCCAGTTGTAACAGGTTCCCATTCCACGCCTGTTTGGTATGTGGTCAAAATGTGGACATTGTACTCCTGCTTGAGGAAGCAAAAAAGAAAAGAAAATGACCAATAGAGTATTACTGACTCAGAGAAAATAAGTTAACCTTTCAACTAAAATCACTAAGTTGCAAGAAAAGTTCTTTTAAATCAGAATCTGGGAAAGAAGTTATAAAAGATGGAATGTTAAACAAAAAATATCCATCAGCTGCAGTCAGAAAGAATGTGGCTCAATCTATGGAAGGCTGCAAGAGAGTTCCCATGTAAGGAAAATTTCAGCTTCTCTTTCTCTACAGAAGACCTGACTGATGGTACCACTGCTTTTTATTCTGCTTTTCCTATCCAAAGCTGTAGCCTTTTCTTCTTCTAATCAACATATTGTGCTAAGCTCCATTTGTAGTGTGTGTTCAATAATGAAAACACACTGATTAAAAAATATTGTTTTCAGTCGTGTTTTTGTTGTGCTATGCTTTTTTTCCAGAGTACTGTTAATCAAAAAACCATCAGGGCAATGACCTATGAGCTCTACAACAGATGGTTCTTTGAAGACATAACCAACTCTCTAGCACAACGAACAAAATGCTGGCAATGAAGGAATTTAAAAAAAAAATCCCCAAAGTATCTAAAATGCTTCACAAAGATCACAGAAACAGGAACAAATGGGAAATCATCACAATAAGAAGTTGATATGATCACTGCTATAATTAAGAAACTATGACATCAGTATTATTTAAAAGCAAACAGAGCTGCTGGGAAAAAAGATGACAGATTCAAAATGCATGCAAAAATATAAGGAGTCATTCCAATGAATATTTGGAATATCTCCCATTTAGGAAGAAATCTGTTCCATACACGCAAATAGCCTATTCTTAACATTACAGAGACTGAATGATTTATTATCTAGTCAGAAAGACTTAAATAGTTATACAGAGTCAAAAGCATATCTGAGTAGAAGTGCCACAAGCAGTAACTTTCTCAACTGCTTGCAGCAGTGAGCTTCTGTGGTCAAGGATCAATACTTGTCCTTCAATGCGTGAGAAAGGTGCTGACAAAGCACTAAGGTCCTCGCTTGTTTCATTTACCACAAACACAAAAAAATATTGCATCAATCTTTACCTTCTTCAAATACATTAACCATATTACTTTAGGTCTATGGTTTACTGAAGTCCCACTATGATGCATCTCTGCTCACACAGTTCCCACCACACAATGTGACCACTTCATGAACCCTCCTTAAGGCCTAGGAACTGAATCTCATCTTCCAGGTGGTAATTCATTTCTACTGATTGCAAGAAACATTGGAGAAAACAATCTCTGGCCTCTTAGAGCTAGAAGTACCTAAAACTGTGCCACATCCTGAACTAGTCAGTATAACAATGTCAGTTGCCTTTTCATAAATGCAAACTCCTCATTCATTTCTCCAATTCAGACATTCTCTCAATCCATTTGCCCAGTCAAGCACTGCACATTCAGTCACTGCTGGCCCAATTCATGAGAAAGCTAAAACACAGAGTTTGTGGAAAGGAACAGGGGAATAAAAGGGCCCCTGTCAAAGCTCATCACATTCCTGTCTTTGTCAGGAAGAACAAGGAGTTGCAGAAGCCAGGAGTAAATCCCTGTGTTTTCATTACCTTTTGCATAATTTCACATTCTGCTCCCAGGTTTTCTGCCATATCCAAGTGACATACAAGCAGAAGCAGCTGCCTAATGCTTTACTGATCCACCACTGCCTCTCCTTACTTCTACTGACATACTGGAACAGCAGAGATATTCTGATGCCTGTTTCCTAATTTCCCATATGGTGACAACAGCAATGCTTCCTCTGAAGTTGAGCTCATGTACCCTACACTGCTATGTAACCAATGTCCCATTATCTCTTAGCACCTGAGACATTTCTCGATTGTTTCTGACCAAAAGGGTTTTTTTAATGGAGATACTGTTCCACAAGAATACCAGTGAAGTGCATCTCATCATGTCCCTGGAATATTCTCTCCCTCTTCTTTCCCACCTTCCCCTTCTGTCATTTTGAAGGAGTGAGAGAGAGCTGAGAGGGTATGCAACATTTGTTTTTCAGGTTTTTTTGCAAATTCACCTCTCAGCACTCCTAAAAAAACCCACTTCACTATCTCACTGTAAGCTTCCTCTCAAATTTCCTTTATGAGAGAAAACTCAGTTGTCTCAGTGACAGTACAGATTATTTCATGATAATGACCACGGTTTTTTGCATTTTGACTAAGTATCAGCACTTCCATGAAATATTTAAATACACATCTGTTGTGGGAATAGGAAACTGATATAGTCAAGTATTTGGCCACAAAACTAGACTGGGAAGAAAGTGCTGAATTAGAGATTAAAAGAGTGAGCACATGACCAGGGCATCCTCAAAACACATAAAATTTAAGTAACAGGTGCAAGCCAAAAGGCTGCTTTTATGTATGAAGCGTTTTCCAGATGAAAGGTAGAGGAAAGAGACCTCAGAGATAAGTTTCCAGGGTCTACAATGATAATTTCTCATTGTACAATTCTACTCGAGAACTGAACAGGATCCTGAGGCAAAACTGGTTGCAAGCTGTCAATCCCAAACCCAGTGCACAGCACATTAGATTATTTGACCAACTGTTTCAAGCACTTCTTGAGCATCTTTCACAGCCAAAAAGCTAACAGCTCTCTACTACAAAATTCTGCCTGACCACAAACCACAATCATCTTGCCTTTAGTGTTTCTTTCATGCTATTCCTTCTCTCTGTTCTCAAGAGAATAGAGAAAATGTATTAGAATCTTGAACAGAAACAAAGGAAAATAATGTGTTTCAAATCAGACACACATTGGAGGATATCCACTCTCTCCTTGTACCATTCCTCTGGAATAAAGGAGAAATAACCTTGAAATACTCAAGAAACATTAACAGCAAGAGTTTCAAGTAGTCAGTTGCAATGACCATATGTAAAAACAGTATTTCCTACTCATTAGACAAGCCATGCCCTTGCCACCTCAGTTCAGGGTCAAATCTGGCAATTAAGATCTCAGGATGAGTCTGAATCATTGCTCATAAGCATGAAAAAGTACCTTTATGAGATAAAAGGGATCAAAACACCTAAGCCAAGACAACAGTTCTGCTACAAAGGCTTCAGAGACAGCTGATGGAACTAGGAAAAACAAGCTGGTCTACCCTGACAGTCAGATCATTGCATAAATTCTGTGCTGACAAAGCTTCTTGTTATTCCTAGCTAGCAATTTTTTTCACCAAATTCTGATATAGACAGAGGTTAGATGGGTTCTAATAAACCTATACTACTACTGTGGGAACATTAAAACAGTATTCAAAGAAGGAACAAAGTGAAATTCACTTCATTAAACATGGTGTATAAATACCTCAGAAAAATTGTCACAAACCAAAATAAAGAAGATACACACAAAAAACCTCTGGACACTTTATTGCCTTTTCATTTCAGATACAGTTAGTGAAGACATCTCTAGACCTTTTAATAAGGTAAAAGCTAAGAAATCTCATTTCTCTTTTGTGCTTCACAGTAAAGATATGTAAGAAAGCAAGGGTAAAACTTTATGCTAGAAATATCCTTGCAAGTAAGTTTCACTGGGCAAAAAGAAACCCCACATCTGGTAATATATGTTACACACATAAAAGTGTGCTCTTTCAAAACCAGGCTTTCAGCCAGATGGAGATTACAACAGTTTCTAACTGACATTACTACAATGCTTAGAAATCACATACATTGGGCCAGAATACTTTCTCTGTGGAACATCTTATTCTTTATGCAAAAGCCTGGTACTAAGCACAAGCCTATGGCACGATGAATTTTAGGATGAGCACAAGTAAATAAATACAACCACACCACTGTCTGGTGGAGTGAGAATGCAACAGGGACAGGACCCAAGAGGTTCCTGGAATGCATCACTGACAACATCCTTCTCCAAGTCATACAGGAACCAACTCGGAGAGGTGCTATGCTGGAACTTGTTTTCACCAGCAAAGAAGGACTGGAGGGGAATGTGACAATCAAGATCAGCCTAGGCTGCAGTAGCCATGAAGATCCTTAGTGAATGAGGAGGGTGCACAGAAAGTTCACTGCTCTGGACTTCAGGAATTTGCCTGGTAGAGTATCATGGGATAAAGCAAAGAGGGACCCAAAAAGGCTGGCTGATATTGAAGGACAGACTCCTTCAAGTGCAGGAACAATGTATCCCAAAGAAGAACCAGTCAGCCAAAAACACTAGGAGGCCTGCATCGATGCACAAGGAGCTCTTGGGAAAACTTAAAAGACCAAAAAGCCTACAGAGGGTGGAAACAAGGACAGGCAGCCTGTGAGGCATACAGAGGACCTGTCCCAGCAGCCAGGGATCAGGTTACGAAAGCTTAAGCATTGCTCAAACTAAATCTTGCCAGGAACATCAAGGGCTACAAGAAAAGCTTTTGTAGGTATATTGGTGATAGAAGAAAGACTAGGGAAAATGTGGGTCCTCTCTGGAAAGAAATAAGAAGCGTGGTTACCTGAGACATGGAGAAAACAGTCACTCAATAACAGTTTTGCATCAGTCTTAATGCATAGCTGGAATACCAGCAAGTGTTCCAGCCATGCTACCCAAGTTGCAGAAAGCAAATGAAGGGACTGGCAGAGCGAAGAATAACTCCTTGAAGAAAAAGCTCATGCTCAAGACAATCTAAGGAACCTGAAGGTGCACAAGTCCTGGGTCCTTATGAAATGCTCCTGTGGGCTCTGAGGGAGTTGGTGCACGAATTTGCTAGGCCACTGTCCATCCATTTGAGAAGTTGTGGGAGTCTGGAGAAATTCCCACTGACTGTAGAAGGGGAAACATAGTCCCCATTTTTAAAAAAGGACAACCTAGGGAACTTCAGGCTGGTTAGTTTCATCTTGGTGACTGGCAAGATCATGGTGAAGATCCTCCTGGAAACTATGGTAAGGCACAGAGAATCAGGAGGGGGCTGGTGACAGCCAACACGGCTTCACTATGGGCATATCATGCCTGACAAATCTGGTGGTCTTCTCTGACAGGGTTACAGAATTGGTGAATGAAGAAGGAGGAAATGCAACTGGTGCCATTTACCTGGACTGGTGCAAAGCACTTGACACTGTTCAGCATGACACACAAACCTGGTGGATAAAGAACTGGCTGGGTGTGCTGCATACAAGGAGCTGCATTAAGGGCTCAATGTCCATTTGGACATAGCACTGACAAGTGGTACTCCTCAGGGGTTGGTACTAGGACTGGCACAATACCTGCCTGTAGTGATAGACAAGGGGGATGGCTTTAGTGAAAGAGGGCAGGTTTATATCAGATTAGATATATGAAGAAATGCAGAAATCTTCCATGGCAGGGAGGTTGGAACTTGATGATCTTTAAGGTCTCTTCCAACCCAAACCACTCAATGACTCTATGAAATACACAATATCTTATTCTCAGTTGAATGAGCACACAGGGACTTTGGGGTTCCACCAAAACTCTCACATCCACAGATCTAACTCCCCTAAGTGAATAAAAATCCCTTCCTTTCATACCAGCTGTCATAAAAAGAAAAGGTAGGCAGAGCAAAGTTTACAAATTTATCTTTAAATACTGCAAAATTAAAACTGTAACATCTTCTGGGACTTTCTTCTTGATACTATATTGAACTCATCATATACTATATGCTTCACCTGAGGACTAAAATTCTTAAAAAACATCTCCTTACCTTTGTGACAGCGTTGGAAGAAAAAGTAATTTCATCAATGAAAGTAGCAATATCATATGGATCAAGTCTATCAAAGTATTTTGAACACATGTCATATGCATGTAGCCACTCATCCATGGTTTCTGGTATTTTTTTAATGAGATGGTGATCACCATTCCAAAAAAGTTTTTGTAACCACACAGCATAAACAGAACTTGGTGATAGCATGCTGCCATCTTTTTTAGGAATTTTGGGAGCTAGTTTGGAAATAGATAAGATATTTTGACTCGTAAGGATGGGCTCCAATGTTTCCAGAGGGTTTTCATTTTCATCTGTTAGTTTTTTGTAATTAAGACCTAGTGACAGAAGGAGAAAGAGGTAAAAGTTATTCATAATTAAATCTACTCACACTCCACAATTATGTGTGAAATAATGAATACACTAACATCTGCAAAACTAAAGAAACTCTAACCCATCCCCTTTTACAAACATAAATACTGATAGACTTCGATTTTATGATGTCCTGGTGCATGTGGAATTTCTCAGTCCATGGAACATATTTTAACATTATATATTGCTCCAACAAGGGGGAATGGGTTCAAACTGAAAGAGGGCAGATTTAGATTAGATACACGGAAGAAACCCTTCACTGTGAGGGTGGTGAGTCACTGGAACAGGCTGCCCAGAGAAGCTGTGGATGCTCCATCCCTGGAAGTGCTCAAGGCCAGGATAGGTGGGGCACTGAGCAACCTGGTCTAGTGGAAGGTGCCCCTGCCCATGGCAGGGTGTTGGAACTGGCTCATCTCTAAGGTCCCTTCCAACCCCAATCGTTCTGTGATTCTGTGACGCAACACAAAAAAAGCAGATTCTCAAAGAAGCAAGAACATATATACAGTATATAGAATCATGCTAGAACTTAAATGTAAACCCCAGAAAACCTCATGCAAGTCAAGGCATAAGTCTTCATTAATTTAAATTTGTATTCTGATCATGTAACAACTGGTACTTACCACTTAGGAAAACTGCAAGGCACTAACTACATGTGAACTAAATAAGGTCAGCTAGAGATAGGACATGTAGATCCATTTACATCAGTATTTATATGATCAGGAGTCATGTTACTACTCTGCTTCCCAGAAGAAGAACATACTTACAAATTAATTTACCAACAACAGAAGTACTTCTAGCAATGATGTGATTTTATTTTCTTTGCATATAATTTCTAAGGTAACTGACTTCTATTGCCATGTTCTTATTCATATACTTTGGGCCTGCAGCCTCTGTAAATACTTAGCTGTTGTTCCTTCACTCCTATCTCTAAACTATGCTGAACACTGAGAATTTTGATTAGGAGTGTAGTACAAAGATTTAATTTTTTACCACACAAACTGAGTAATTTATGTCTGACATATGCTCCCAGGACATCTTTTTTATTTATTTTTTTTTTAAATAGCTTTGAAGGCAAAACAATAATTTCTTGGCAGAATTTTCTCTGGCAAGCATCACAGAACTTGAGTGTTGAATAATATCTATAGGAACTGAGGGTTATTCCTCCTCTCCAAAAAAATTTTTGACTTTTTTCTTCCTGCAATACATGAATTCATATGCACCATCTCTTCAAACTCTGCAGCACAGTTAGTGTCCAATACACATTAGGTTCCAATATTGATCAATTAACTCATCCTCACAGGAGGTAATGCAGTGTGTATTTTTCATTTGAAACTGAATTTGGAATTGTACAACTAAAATTCAAGATAGTATACAACTAACAAACAAATTGAAAGTAGTATTTCAAGTTTCAGAGTGCTTAGCAGCAGTGTATTTTACAGTAATTGTCTGAAAATGTAGGGCTGTAATTCTGGGAAAGGAAAAGGTAACATCAAGGGTAAAACATAACACAAAATTATCCTCTTTCAGACAAACAAACACAAAATGCATAAAGTCCCTAATATATTCTGTAATTCAGACTCTAGAAAGGTAAACTTTCTTAAACCCATTGAGAATATTCATGTTAAACTTGTAGTGTTAAAAATTATACTCCAGGAACTTGATATTTTTCATTTAAAATTTCACTATGAAATATCACCAATAATTTTAACTTGCATCACTAACAGAAACCTGTTCTTAGCTAGTTTTTTCTTGCTGTGATCAAATAAATTTCCAGTAAAACAAAGACAAGGAACTTGGGACTATATTAATTGTATTCATCTCCTTTGCTCACAGAAAAAAAACAATTACCTGGAAAACATAAACTAGCTAAGCATAATCATGCCAATACTTACATAAAAAAATAATAAATGCAGTTATGAAGAAAACAAACAGGTACTCTCCTACCTGGTGCAACCGCTTTGAATTTTTTCAGGAGTCGGATGTGAGTTTCAGGTTTAAGAGCACAGTTCACCACTTCTGAGCAGCCACAGTTTTCCAGGAGCGTAAAATAGTAAAGCAGTCGCTGGTGATCTTGGCCTTCAATACTTGGGTAAACATATTTAGCCATGTGTTCATGAAAGGTGTCAGGACTGGCTTTCAAAGTCTCAAACAGACCGAGACTTTGTGCTCTTTCTTCTATTTCCAGTGTCGATAACCTGTGTTTAGAAATAACTTTTCCTTAAAGGCCTGGATGTGCCATGAAAGACACAGCTGCACACCTGGGAGACAGGACAACCCTTCCCTCTCTTCAGGGTCTCACTCACAAACATTTAGACAATTGTACTCTCTATAAACAAAAGCTAAGCAATTCTTGTATTTCCTGATCCCGTTACCTGTTAACTTGGACATGCAGATTAAGGGTTATGAATACTGAAGTGGAATTCAAAGCAGGACTTCACATCTGTGAGTACAGCTATATGTAAAAGGAAAAATACATCCAGGATATGTGTAAAGGAAGACTTTATTAAACAAACTAACCAACCACTTGTGACTGAATGATGCTCAAAGATCCTACTGCCCAGTTAGAAGCTTTCCCAATCCATTACATTCTGTTTTCTGTAGTTGATGATACCTGTGCATAACTTGAGAGATATTATCACTGAAAATTGGCTCTTGCCCAGCAATTAATCTATCCAGCACTGTTATTCATGCTTAGGACAGTTTACCAAGACTTTGACAGTTTAACAAGTTGGTTCTCAAACTGTCATCCATGAAAGCAGTAAGCCTTGGGTTGACCTCAGTCAGTCTCACTGCTTCAGAAAATTCTTTCCTGAATCTTCTGAAAAGAATACATTAGCTCTTTCACGGCATGAATTCAGATATCTCCAGCTGACTACATAAAAGATAATCACTCCTTTTTCCCTCAGCTGGGAGAAAAAGGGGTGCATATCATCTTAAGTTTATCCTTCTCAACTGAAAGTTTTACCTAAATATGAGGAAAGAAGTAACCTACAGATGATTCCTACCTCAAGTCCCCCCAGAGTCCAATCATATGGCACATTAGATAATACATTTCATTTGGAAATCTGATGTCTTCTTATACCATTTGATTTTCCTCTACTTTAAAATTGATTAAATTAGAATTTCATAATTTCCCTCCCCAAATATACATGCTGTAAGTTAGTGTTTCTCTTTAATATCCAAGTAAAATGTCTCTGCTTCATTCTTGATGATGATTTTGTTACAACAAATACCACAAACGCAACCTTCTCAGTTTAAAAATTAACTGATTGCTTAGGGAGAATAAGATATTTTTTAGTTATTTTTACATCTATGACCTACCCCAAGATGGTTAACATTACAAGCATTCTTTTAATTCTACAGATTCTTCTTATTTGTCAATTTTTCTACAATATTAATGAAAGCAAGTATGGTATTAATAGAAGTAAAGGACCACTCACTCTTCATATTGGGGAAAGCAGACACTTGGACCTGATGTATTTCAAGACTGTGATATGACATTTTTTTGTGTTCATACCCAAAGTTCAAACTAAAAGCTAGTTGAGCATTAAATTATATGAACAGGATTGGCAGATGTTTGCAGTGTTTTTAGGGCAGGGCTGATTGCAGATAGGAAGAATTTATGGTGTTGTTCAGAAAGATTCTGGAACAAGAGGTTCTGTGATAGACAAACAGAATTTCATGTTGCTGAAATCATAAATTGCATTTTATAGAGTTTTGATAATCAAATGTTAACAGATTCCTCAAAAGAAGTAACTAAGTCTCCACTTAATTTTTATGAAATGTCATTCTGAACTATTTTCAGACTCATATTCCACAAAACAAGTCATAATTCTTTGTCATCAAATAATCAAAGAAATAGCTAATACAAACTATGAAGCTCTTTTGAGCTTCTCCCTATGCAAAGTGACTTATAGAAATACTGCATATTTGGTTAAAGAGATTAAGTCTTAGAATAAACTTAATTTCAACTCCGAATGAATGCATAATGAAACATGTATTATTAATGCCATAATCCCAAGACTCAAATATGCTGTAATGGTCATTTGCTGTCAATCAATTTTAAAATGAGATTATGATAAAACAAAAATATGCTCAGCAGCATATTATGCTATTATACATCAACTTTTAAGACTTTTTTTGCATTTCACTAGAGAAAATATGGTTACTCTGTACTTCTGTGATTTCAGAATTCTATGAATACTAACTCAAGGAGGACAAGAATAAAGAAAACAATAGAAAACTGTTCCAAAACACCTTAGGTAATATTCGAGTCCCAGAGAAGGCAGCTGGCTCTTTCACACTCACCCCAGTGTTGCCATGTTTATATCCTGACTGTCTGTTTTGCTTAAAGCAGTAAATAATTTAGCAGCATGAAAATTTAGAGAGTATGATTTCTCTGTTTTCTGGAGGAAGTGAAGAAAATCTCAAAACATTATTTCATCTTCTTCAGACAATTCACCAGGCTTTGTTTTTTATCCCTCACACTTTATAAAATGTTTCAATGCTTTTTAATTAATAGTTAATGTTAAGAGAGGTACCAACACTGCTGGAAGCTGAAGGTGCTTTAAGAATTTAACACTTGAAACAAACCAAATTAATTTGATCATATCTGTCAGAACAGCAGGTAAGAGCTGCTGCATTACACAGGGAGTTCTACATCACTGTCATCTACATGTGCTATTTAGGCAAGTAGCTTGGTCTTTCATGAAATGGGTTTATTCCTCTTTCAGCAGGCAAAAACTGCCTGACATTATGTAAGAGGTTAAAATAAATAAATAAATAAATAAATAGATAGATAGATAAATAAATAAATAAATAAATAAATAAAGGCCCTGAAACCACTTTGGAATAGAGATTATAAGCACTCCTCCCCTTATGCCACAGCAGTGCCAGGTTTGGTCTGCCATAATCTTTTAGGCTAGAACAGTTTCAGTAAAAGATTGTTAAAAGAAAAAGCATTTTTTCTGTCAAAAAATAAAAGTGATATGAACAGATGCACAATGTGAATAGGGAGCACCAATATATTTATTTCCTCTATTATGTAGAAGAGAGGTCAATAAAGGGCAAAACACTAAAAGACAGAGAAACTATCAGGTTTCAGGATAAGTTACAGGGACTGTAAGAGTAACTACAGGGTAAATTGCTACTGGAAGAGAGAACTAAACATTCAAAGTTGTGGAAACTTGAACACTGAAACAAAGTCCTGGAATACTCTGAAGAACAGTAAGACACATATGGACTTTTAACCTTGCCTGCAACACCAGTTTTCACAGCTGATTGCAGAAGCAGTACGTGGAAAAGACAAAAATTCCCATACTATCCCAACACCAGACAAATGAACACACAACCCAAACTCCACCACCAGTATAATTCAATTCTGTCATACATTAGCATTTATTTCTGTGTGACAGAATTGTATGTGCATTTGCAGAGGAGACAACTTACCCACTGTCAGTAAATAAAAACTCCAGATGGGTCATGTAAACTTCCCAAAGTGGAACACTGTATCGCTGAGCCAAAGAAATAGCAATTTTATAGACATTTTCTTCAAGTGTCCTGGTAGAAGAGAGACAAGAGAGAAAATAAGGAAAAGCTATGTTAAGCCCTATAAGATGTAATATGAAAATAAATGCTTACATTAGAAAACTCACTATTTCTTTTAAATTTTTTGTTCATCAAACAAGAATGTGGAAAAATTTTTAAATAAAAGTACATTAAGTGTGTCTCTCTGAATTTACTTATACTTGGTGTTCCATTTGGAGAAAAAAAAACAGAAGAAAAAAACTACAGAGATATTTCACAGACATGAACCTACTCCACAAACACTGATTCTCAATGGTAATTTCTACTGTGCTAAAGCAAAAATCTCAGTTTTCATTCCATTTCAATTAGAAAGTGATGAAGAATGTAACTTGTCACAGCATTTATTTGATTTAGTTGCAACACCTACGGTGTTTTAGCACAACTGGTGTATAAATCTTCAAAGCTCTTCCTAGTAGTTCACAGACACAAACACTCCTAGTATTTGTAGACTAAAAGGTGTGAAGATGTCTAGCTCACTCTGCCCTGAAATATTAAAAAGTGCTTTTCTGTTAGTGCATAATCCCTTTGACAAAACAACAGATGGAGAATATGGTAAAATATTAAAGCCTAAAGTTAGCTTCATACTAATCTTTACTAATACAGTGTAGTATGGTTCAAATAGAGATGAATGGCTCTTGCTTCTAGGCTGGCATAGAAGCAATACTGTTAAGGCTGGTGCTGGGTTTTGGGTTTTGGTTTCAGTTTGGTAGGGCTGGGTTTTTTCTCTTCAAGATAATTCCAAGAAAAAACATTATCTCTGTGTAATTACTTTCTCATAGGCCTGTCATGAACAACTTCTTTAAAATGTACTTATGTGAATCCTTGAGGTGGCTTTGCCTGAGCAGGGAAGTTGGGCAAGACGACCTCAAGAGGCTCCTTCCAAGCTCAGCCATTCTGTGATTCAGTGAAAGAGGAAAAGGGTATGAATGCTTTAGTTGCAAAATAGTCCAGTCAATCATACAAGTCAGAAGTGGCTCTTGGAACAAGTGGGATCCATTCCTCCAGGAACTTTATAAGGAACTATATAACTTTATACCACCATCCTCCCTTCCTAAGAGTAGCATGCAGCAGCAGTCTAAGGCAGTGGTGGTTTAGGGAAATTATACCATATAAATGAAGAACAGTACAAGCAATTTATTCATTGTCAAGGTAACAACAAAAACAAGCAGCTGTTGGCACAATGAAAAGCTGAAAAAAATGTCCATTACCTTGCAAAGAATCTTTTAACTTTCTTTTACACACCCCTTTTCATGCCCAGCCCTGACTGCCTGTTGGTGTGAGCCCAAGGACTGCCAAAGGAATCCTCACTGAAGGCTCCAGCACAGGCATACTTTGGATAAATTTTGGTGTTGCTTCCCCAAGACTGGTGCAAACCCACTAAACAACAAGCCTCCAAAGATATACACCAAATACAGAAGATAAAACAGACAACTTCTGGTTAGCTAGTTTTAGCAAATTGCTCCTTCTAGTATAAAGCTGTTTTGTAAATAAGATGCAATCTTTTCCAGGTGTTGCTTCTTCAAACAGCACTTCATAAAAGATTAAAAAACATGAGGCACTTAATTAAAAAATAAGAACAAATATGCTACACAATTACATTGAATTCGTGCCTCTTTTTCATTAGAAAATGCAGCTTAAGACTCCACTGAGAAGATTAAAGCAAGGAAGCTGCAAGCTGAACAAGTAATTAACTGGATCTTTGCAACTGCCCAGTATGGAAGTGCTACTCTTATTCACTTACTAAGAAGCATTACTTCTTCTAACCCTTTCATATTCTGTTTTTACCTCTACTTCCTGTAAGGAACTTTCTCTTCATATTTATTTTATTTTACAAGAGACAGTATCTATGAACTCTTGGGTGACAATGTAAGTAACCCTGCTATAATCAAAATAATCTGTACTAAAAGAAGACTATTTGTATTGAAGTTGCTGTAGGTAGTCATCAAGATGCAACCTAGTGACACACTAGACAGACCTGCTTAGTAACAAAATATACAAAGCAGGCAATTCCAATGGAAACATTAAAAGATAATTAAAAGCTATTATTATGAATGCAGTGACAAAATCCGTGCAGGTACAGATTTCACAGATGTAAAGCATCAGCTGAGTGTCCAAAACCTGACCTTATACAACTACTCTTATTTGGTATATCAATTCCATTTAGTAGCAAATTTCTATTGGAATTGTAGCTATGAGTAGCTATACATGCAGAAAACTGAAAATATTTAAATATGGTCTTCAAAAGCTTTATGTGGACATCAGTTGAAAATCTGAGATTACATTTAAAGGTTCTTATTGCAGAGAACTATTCCTCTGACAGTCTGTCAACTATTCAGCTGCACCTGTCCCTAAAACATAAGTCATATTCATGACTTATTTACAGGCTGAAGTACCTGCATGCAGATATTAATTAAAGGCATTTTTAAAATGAAAAGTACTATCCTATATCTTTCTATTTTTTTGGTATTCTGGATTTCTGAAAGGTGAGATAAAAGCCTGCTAAATATCAGAACATATGTGGTGAAGTACTTCCAAATCACTACAGGAAAAAAATACAGTGATATACAGCAGTTCTAACTAAATTATTAATAATAAAATACAGTTTAACAACTTTTTCTTTTAACTATAATTCATTCCAAACTTTGATGCATGGGCATACCCTAATAAGACTGCTAAGGCAGGTTTACAGGAGATGAAAGGAAGAGACCAAATCTTCAACTATGCTCTGTTTTCATTAATCCCTGATTAACTTTAATATTAGCAGTTAGTAAATGAAGACTTATAGATTCAATTATAGATCCATTTATTAGAGCAACATCTCATTTAAGTACAGCAGTTACATAGAAAAAGCTCCAATTGTAGCAACATTACAGTGTAAATCTCGAAAGCAAGTAAATTATCTCTCTAAAGGTCAGCACTACTTTCAATTTACTCTCCTAATTTAAAGCTTAAAGCTATTCCATTCTGAAACAGAGAAAGCAAACCTAATACACATTACTTACTCTGCCAATCCTAGTATTGTTTCTCTCTTGTACTGTGCATCTGCTGTAAATCTCTGCACATCCACTCCTTTGCCAAGTCCTTGCAGAGTCTGAGCCTGAGTGAAGTCCAGCAGTCGTTCATTGTAGTAATGCAGCTGATTTATCAAGCTGGTGATTTCTTCAGGCCAGTCTGCCTGGGCATACTGAGTAACATGCTTTGTGACCATCTGAATCAACTCTTTTGGATCAACCTGCAAAAATAACAGACAACAAACTAAAAAAAAATCCCTGTTAATTCTGAACAAAAAAGTATCAATATACAATTGAACCCTGTGTTCAGAACTAGGAGATTTGTTTCTATTTCTGAGAAATTCTAAGTAAATAGAATTTAAAATTTTCTGTAAGGCCCATGTGCTCTGATATTATATTTTATTCTTTTGAAATGTTTTAGACTACTCCATATGATACAAGTATTTTTAAAAACTCCAAACTTACCTCACCAAATTAATAGTAACAAATGTTTCACTATGACTGAATTTATTTGTTTTTAAATTCCTCATTTTTATTTACATTAACTAGGCTACTGATTGATCAAACACTGAAGTAAAAGAAAAGTTACAGAATTTCTGATACACTTCTATTATACAGGATTGAAGAGAGGAATAGCTTTTAAGTGTTGAGAACTAATACTTTGAAAGAAGTATTGCAGGATCCACAAATTACTCAAGACATTGCCTACACCCTGAATCTTCAAAGAATAAAATACTGATCATCTATAGAATACAGCAACCTCAGTTTTCAAAATACCTTAATCACAAATAAAACTTACTTTTCTGTGTTAGAAATTACACACCAAGTGCATCTTTTATAAACCATTAAGTTCTGTAGTCAAAAATCCTCATAGCAAAGCTACAATTTAGAACACAAAGCATGAAAAATGAATGCAACTACTGTGGAGTGTTCCAATTTATCTCAACATCTGGACAGTGGCTGTGTCTAGGCACCTCCACTTGAACAGAGCTCTGTGCAACAGCTAAACACTTGGCTTACTCGATACCTTGATTTCTCTCTTCCATGAAAAATGAGGGCACCAGCAGCTCAATGCCAAAAAATGCACTCTGACTTCTGTGTGGCACCCACTGAGGAAGGTGTACCTCCAAAAGAGCCACCTAAAAATACCTCAGGATGCCAGTGTAGATGAAATATTTCCTAAGAGAAACAGCTGATGTAACTGCTGTGATCTCAAAAATGTTGAGTGTACCCGAGCAATATACTTTGGTTTTTTACTACAGAATTATTCTGCTACATTAGAAGATAAATTTGTGAACATTGACTAGAGTGCACAGCTGGGTAAAACATACACCAAAAGTTTAAACCTTGAGGTGTGCTTTATTTTTTCCATGACTTGCTGGTCATTCTAAATCGATTTTTTCCAAGTATCTTAATTGGCAGGCTGCTCACCAAGTCACATTAAATGCTACAGGGCATCCTTTTTCCTCTCCACTCTACACTTCTGAAGCCCTCCAAACATTACAAACTCAATGGTTTTATAAACAACAGTAGCACTTCTTTCAAGGCTGCTTAGGAGATTGGTACTAGAATAATAAAACTTCACAAAAAAGAGACAGGCAAGTACAGCAGTGCCTCTACAACACAATTATATCAGCTGGAAACCCATCCACAGCTTATTATGTACCCTGGTATCTCATTCTATGTGATACACTAGAAAACAGAGCATGGAGACAGGGAAAGTCAGAGCAAGACAGGGTAACAAGTTTAACATAACTGCTTAAAACCTCCAGTCCACTGAGAAAGGCAGGTTCCTCTGACAACCTAAGGGAGTAAATTTGCTCTCTTTTGTTAGCTTTCCCCTCTCTCCATTAAGGCTCCATTGTTTTATTTCTGTAAAAGCACTTGTGTGTAATCTTCCATGCTGCCTGTTTATGGTCCCAAGGACCCTATTTGGAGATAATGTCTTGAGGTCTATTGGTCTTACTAATGTCAAATTTAGAATAAAATAATCATACACTATGTGAATACCCATGTATATAACCCCACATATATATGGCAGAATAAAGTGCAAACTCTTCAATCTAGAAGACAAAAATTATACATTTAGATTAAGAAAACACAACTGACATTTTTTTTACCGCAAGTAGTTGCCAAGGATTGTCTTATTCTGTTCACCACCAGAAATCTTTCAATCAAGTGTTAACCTCTTATCTCTTAAAAAACCTATGGTCCAAATTATCGCAGCATATGAATCCGGCATCAGAGAAATCCCACAGTCTTCTGTCTGGCATCAAGATGCATTGAACCTGTATTTCTTAAAATTAAGTACTCATTTTTTAACATCTTCACATTTTTAATAATACGTATCTTTTAGAAGAAAAGCAAAACTATTTCTACATCCATTAGATACCTAATTCAATTAGACATGATGCTTGTTCTAATGAACAGTAAGAGAGAAAAATCACTACAGCTGCATCACCAGTTTTCAAAAAATGTTTTAACAAATTTTAATTGAGAAAACTGTAGCAACAAGCTAGTAATAGTACCTGGCCATGAAGAAAATCAGCAAAATCAGTCAAGTCTGAATCTTACTGCAGCATTCACAGACTTTTTCAATTCTTGGACTTTCTTCAAATTGTAACAGACAGCAATTTGTGTAAATACAGATTAATTTTGACAAGTAAGACCAATAAGATGCCATATTCAACTCGATCTGTTTATAACATCACCTGCCAAAAACCACACCAACAACCCCCAAAGAGCTACTACACAATTTTGTTGGTTTTTCAGAGTCCTTCGGCCAGTTAGATATTGTGCTTAGGTGCCCAACACCCCAGTTTGCCAGATAATCTCCTCCAGTATTTGTAGACAGATGTTTGAAAAAACCTTCCTCTCCTGTGATCATGCAGGAAGGGCATTTTACAGGCATACATTGTAAACACAGGGTAAGTTTCTAGAGAAGCCACAAGAGCTGACCCAAATGTATTAATGCCCTTAACTCAGAAGCCTCCCTAGCACTGTCAGGGGAAATCCCTCAGGAACCCCCTGCCAATGCATTGCATTCATCTCTTGGGCTAACACTACATTTGTGCTGACAGAGGCCTTAGGAATTAAGAAACAAAACAAAATGGAAAGAAAAGAAAAAACACACATCACTTTAGCATAAAGCTAATTTAATTTCATGCTCTTAGATGTGATTTACTCAGCACAGGTCAGGTTTCTATCTCTATTGCCCCACTGGTTATTACCAATAAGCTTCAGCAGCAATTCAGAGACCACCTGATAAGATGTTTTAAAGCAGCTCTTCTTTTTTGACCACCCTCAGGAAATGACACCAGTGAAGCCTCAATATGTGTGCCACTGTGATAGTATAAAAGCAACACTGGTTTTATAAGCAAATAGGAGATTTTGATCTTGGAATGTCTTCATTCTTATACCTGAATTAATCTTTAATTTTTGGGGCTTTTTTTCCTGGCAAGTTGGTATGTCTTTTTTCTTCTTTCAATCTACATAAGACTTAATTCAGTCACATCCATCAGAAACAAATAAACAAAACAACAAAAAAAAATATATATGAGCTATTATGCTGTTTCTCTCCTGCTCAGTAAGTGGCAATAATTTTACAACTATGGTAATACTAATAAAAAAGAAAATAATATCATAACAAAATAAAAAATAAAATGCTCTACGGTAAACACTTTATCACTGATATAATAATAGATCACTGTAAGGCTATCTGGCTTGCTTACTTCTTTGAAGACTAAGAATCCATCCAATTGTTCTTAAAGAACATATTATTCTTTTGATTCTGTTTTTAATGTAAATAATCTACAGACTGCAATACAGAAATGATTAGAAAAACTCATCAGAAAAATTGCTTAGATCAGAGGCCAATCCACTCATAATCACCTCAAAGACAAAACTGACACTGTGGACCTCTCTGGATTGAGGTTGCAAAGCATTTCCATCACCTTTAGAACTGTAATCTTTTGGCAATGGGCAAAAGCTGCCACTGCAGTCAGCCACAGAAGTCCAAAGGGGAAGGCAGAGGACAGGTTCCTTGTGCCCAGATCCCTTTAACATCAGGTTTGTTTTACACCATTTTAAGCATTCCTAAGAAAGCCATCATGCTCCAGAGGGAGACACATACACCAAGCAAAATCCTCATGGTTAGCAAAACAAGGAGATGACAGCACATGAGCAAGGGTGACCAGGGAGCAGGGTGTAACATTCCTGCTGCAGACATGGCTGCCCTTTGCCCATTTCCCTGCCTCTGCAGTTGCTGCCCATCACCAGTGCAGCTGGGAACCAATCCACACCTCTAGAATGCATTCATATTTCAGAAAGGAGAGCTTTCCCTAATCCTTGTAGCAACTGCCACAGTCCTTGCAGCAAGAGATTCAATGTGCTACAAATTTGATGGAGGGGAAGGCAACAAAAAAAAGAATGAAGTGAAGCACATAAGACAATAATTTTCCTCACATACTGAAGCAGAAAAAAGATTTACAGGAACAAAATAGTTCACCCAAGAAGTAAAATCCTAAACATGCCTGTTCACTCAAGAAATACACTCCATCTCTCCACAGAACAGCTTTTCATTAATTAAATTAATGACACTTGTCCTTAACTTAGACTTTTATCATGCCGTGAATCAAAAGTACTTTAACTTAGATACAGCACCACATGAATTTGGGGTAGCCAACCTTCCATATCACAGCTGTCTCACATCTAATCTGCCCAAAGCAAAAGATAAAACATATGACTAAAATGGAAGACCAGAACATCTCAGAAATAAATCTTTACTGTCACATCACTCAACTGTGATGATACCTCAACATTATTGTCCTTCCACTGCTGCAGCTACATGTATTGTGTGACAACAGTTTTGTTCAGGATCAGCTTTTACAACCATTTTTTTAAAGGGTACAGGAAGCAGCAGATCTCATCACTTACCAGTGAAATTACACGAGGTCAATATAAAAGAAAACCTACCAGAATACCTTCTGTAAGCTACAAGATGCATCAGGATCAAGTTGTACAAACTTATTTAAAAAATGAGGTAGAGAATCTATCACTCATCTCTATTGTTAAACCTGTAAGTCATACACATTCAGACATTAAAACAATATACTGTTTCAGATTTAAAATCTTAAATCATCTATCAGAAGTTTTTGTAACATACTCTAACATCTCAGCTATAATTAAGTATAATGGTTTTAAAGCCTGTCCATGCTCTTAAAAAATGCTTCTGACCACAGTATGCTACATGGTACTGAAAACAAGGTATTTCCTACTGTACTAAAAAATTTGTATCTGGATTATGTAGATCCAGGAAGGCAGCTGTGGACTTAAATTCCTTAGCCTCCCTTCCTTCCTTCACCACAGATTTCATGCAGATGTCTCTTTTTTTCCTGAATGTTTTAAAGTTTCATTTCAGATGTATGACTGTATCAAAAAAAAAAAAAAAAACAAAAAACACTTCTGGATCACAGCACTGCTGCAGGAATAAAAAATAATTTAAAAGAAGGCAAGAGGCTGCTGTTCCATAATAAAACAAAAGTAATTGGAAATGCTGTCCAGGCAGTTGTTTCTATAGTTATGTTAAGTGACTCATGTTTGAAGAGCTGAACAAATTGTCCTAGTGTTGTTTTCATGGAACCACAGAATGATTTGGGTTGGAAGGGACGTTAGAGATCCTCTTCTTCCAAGACCCCTGCCATGGGCAGGGACAGCTGAAACTAAACCAAGTTGCTCAGAGCCCCATCCAAACTAGCTTTGAGGACTTCTAGGCATGGGGCACCCACACCTTTTCTAGACAACCTGTTTCAGTGCCTCACCACCTTCACACTGAAGAACTTCTTCCTCATACCTAATCTAAACCTACCCTCTTTCAGTTTAAATCAAATTTAAACCTTCCCTCTTGCAGTTTAAACCCGTTCTCTCTTGTCTGGTCACTACATGCTCTTGTAAGAAGTCCCTCTCCAGATCTCTTGTAGCCCCTTCAGGTACTAGAAGGTGCTATGAGGTCTCTCCAGATCCTTCTCTTCTCCAGGCCAAACAACCTCAATCCTCTTAGCCTTTCCTTTTAAGAGAGGTGCTCCAGCCCTCTAAATATCTCTGGCCTCCTCTGGACCTGTTTCAACAGGTCCATGTCTGTTTTGAGGTTCTGGCCCCAGGGCTGGACACAGCACTGCAGGAAGGGTCTCACAAGAGTGAACAGGCAGAATCCCCTCCTTACCCTGCTGCCCGCACTGCTTTTGATGCAGCCCAGGACACAACCGGCTTTCTCGGCCGTGAGTGCACGTCACTGCCTGATGTCGAGCTTCTCCTCAGAGAAACACTTTTTTGTGTTGATTTCTATCAGCTATTCCAACAAGAATGAGGAATAATTTCTCCCAAGAGTAAATGTTTTCATAAGTTTTTTTCTACCTTGTGCTCTCTACAGATTTTCTGATTGATAAGTCAGGTTGAGGTAGAAAAACTTCATCATTTCATCTGACAGCCCTTTTAGTGAAAATAACATATAATATAAAAAGGTAAAGTGTCAACTGAAAGAACACTTCTAAAAATAGAAAATTACTACATGGTTTTGAGTGAAGTGCCTACTAAATTCATAGCATATAATTCATTTCCCATTTGCAGTCAACATTATTCTCAGTAAATAAGTACCATGTTTTCGATAATAACCCTAACCTTCTGTCTATCTCCCTGTTGTCAAAAAAAATCATTGTGCTTTCTTTTTGAATAAATTATGTAATTGGCTATTCTTTCAGAATATGTCTTTAATCTTGACCTATACAGTAGCAACCGTAGTCATATACAGACTTTGGGATAAGCATACTGCAGTAAAGTTTTGCAGAAGGAGTGTATTATGCAATTTCAGTTTAAGTGCAATACTGTTTGTTTTTAATTTGTACAGTTACTTGACTTGATACATGCAAAAATTTCTGTATCTTACTAATTTAAAGGCTGAAAACTAGATATCCCATGAGCTACAAAACCACTTAACTTCCTCTTCCCTGACAGCTATTAAAATGCCAGAAGTCAGATATTTTTCATCCTAATCCAAGAGCACTGCTAGCACTTCTGAGAAGTACAGGTTTCTAAGTGACCACCTTATGTTATTGGGATATACATTTTCATTATACTACTCTCTCACTCGATGGAAATTCAGCAGTTGAAAATTAACCTATATTGCCAACTCAGATGAATGAAATGTTGCTACAATGTTCTTAACTAGTAGATGACTAGCAAATTTCAAGCAGGTTGCCTGCAAAATCCATGATGCTCACTGACTGAAGAAGACAGTTACAGAGGCTTGGAAAAGGAATGTAGAAGAGAAGATAAAACTGCTTGACTGGGGTAAGACTGCTTCAGAAAGCTGTTGGTCACCTCTGTACTGTTTCCCACAGAGGAACTAAACCCTTCACAAGAAGGAAAAGCTTAGCACTTATCCCAGCTATCTCCCTCACATGAAAAATCACTACTATGTCTCCAGAGAAACATGAGCAAGCTCAAACTCAACACTCCGCTGAAATGAAAGGCTAGTTTGAAGATCCTCTTTTCTAAAAGAAAATTTCTGAACAGCTGTCTAAAGAACAACACTTGCTCTGCTTTCAGAAGTAGGATTTGACAGAATAGCTCATATAATCCTTGAGAAACAGAAATAAGCAAGACTGTAAGCATCTCATTTCATAAGTACACTTTATCTTGAAGAAATGAAACAGGGGAGTGGGGGCAACACCTAACAACTATTTAATAGGTAATTTCTGAGTCACCTTAAGTATTATTTGGTCCCAACTAAGAATAGCAATACTTTATCATGATGTGTTCTTAACAAAGAAAGATGAGGATCTGTGAAACATTCTCTTATCTATATCAAACACATCGCAACCAAAATAATCTTCTTGTCAGAATCTGGCTACAATGTCCTTAATTGCTGGATTAGTTTTCCAGGGATCATACCAGAAGATGTTCAAAACTAACTATATTTGCTGGTAGTTCAGGAGAGCTTACTTGAGCTTTAAGCCTTTAGACACACCACAGTTTACTGAGTTCTCCATTTTTGTTAGCTTAGATTTTCTCTCATTTAGAAAATGTGTCATTATGTGTTGAGACATCACTGAACATTAAGCAAATCAATGAGGAAAATATGACAAGCTAGAAAGGAAATTGTAAGTGCTAAAAAAGCGCCTGGAATGCGTTTTATAAAGAATGGTAAAGCTGATAGAAAAAGTTCTGAAAAGTGCTCAAAATCAGGAAGCCAGCTAGAGAAGTGGCAGGATCCCACAGAGAAAAGGTGTGGAAGGAGCACTCATGGCTAAGTCCATAGCAATAGGAATCATGAGATCTTTGTGTCAGCCCTCACTGCTGAAGGTGTGGGGAGAGAGCTCAGAGGAGCCACGTAAGTTAAATGAATCTGGAAGGTGTCAGTTATATGCTTGCACACCATGACCAGCTGGCATTCATCCCACAGTTCTGAAAGAACAAATGTGAAATTATGTTAAACAGCACGCCAAGGTGCATCAACAAACATTTTTAAAAATAACACACCAAAGTGCGAGTTCCATCTGAAAAAAATAGGATGTAAAAGGGATCTTCATAGGGATTGCAGCCCAGCAAGTCAAATGTCCACACCCAGTAAGATGGCAGACTACGTAACAAATAGTAAAGACCACTGAGCATTAAGAGATTGATGGGAAAAGATCAGCATGGCCACTGTTCATTGTCTGGAGGGATATGAGGGTATCAAAGAGCACACAGACAAACAGAATCAAATACACAGAAATCTTGCAAAATACTTTCACAAGTTTCCACACTGAAGTCCAACCAGAAAACTGAAGCTATGAATGGACTGGAAGAATTTTCCTTTCACTAACTGAAATCTGGTGAAACAAGAGATAGAAGCTTGGAGATCACTTTTCAGAGAGGAAAGAGTCAACAGCAAGTCCGGCAGAGGCAAGTTTTGAGACCATTTTTATTCAGAATCCATTACTGATGATCTAGATAAGGACTCTGATGATACTAGGGTCTTTGAATTCTCCCCAAATCAATTGTTAGTCTGCCTGGTACTCCCATTCATGGTGCTTTCTGCCACTGCCCTCCTTTTCCCTGGTTCTCCTCTCCATCACAGACTCTACACAAACAAAGTAAGACCAATGGGAGAGTCAATAGTGCAACATAAAGTCAAAGCATTATACACTCATTTCTCCCAGTTTTGCTTTTCTAACTATCAGGTATGCACTGGACTTGGAAACAGAAGCATACATCAAATTCAATAGATTCACCTGCCAAGTGTTAATGAGTATCAGTACCTGAATGTGTATAAACATGTTATTAACATGTTAGTAGTGTAGGATATAAAACAATAAGAAATACTAGGCATAACCAGCAGCATGAAAGAGAAGCAGAGCAACCCAAAGACCAGCAAAGAAACTTGAACTTGATGCAGAACATACAACAGAAATTTCCAATAGTGAAACAACAGGGAAAAATTATACTGCCAAATGAAACTTGCTCATTTTCAGCATCACAAACAAAAAACAGAAAGAGGGGCTGCAGATGAGGGCTTGAATCAGGACTTAAAAAAACCCCAAGTTTTAAGTCCATCATAGGCCAAAAATAAAGAGCACTACTATTTTACCATCTACAGCAGCCTTAGTGCTAGCCATTGCATTTATGAATGGAAAGCTGAATGTCCAGACAAAATGAAACAAGACTGCCTGACACAGTTTGTCAGTTTTGCATGTTAGTTATGCATACGATGTAAAACATTATGTACATAAATCCAAGTTGAGATTAAAAATGTATATATTATATCTAGTAAGCTGAAGTCATAATTTAGGAATGTGACAGAATATGCAAAACAATATGCAATTGTTTGATGAGCGTTCCAATAAGAGATGTAGAGATTTCCTCATGTGTAGAGACTTAACCTTTAGCTGCACTTGTAGAGTGCCAGGTTAAAGCCATTAAGACCTCATCTAGTATGGGTAATAGATCTGTTATCAGATGCATCAGATCTGCCTCCCTCCCTTTTTCCTGTATGCAGCTTTCTTATATAATATCTATTTCCATTTCAAATTAAGTCTTTATTTTCAAGATCCTATATTTGGAATATTACATAAAGCCGTGGCACATGGATCATGGCTGGGAGTTTTATTTCTCTGGATTAATGTAACCATATTTATAATTTATACCAACCTTACACAAACAAGCAACAAAACCCTGGGAGCCAGGTGAAGCTGGCAGAATGAAATGCTGGCAGACCAACAGAAATTTCTACACATTCCGTCCCAAGTTCAAAGCACTCCTCTTTTGACCAAATTTCACCTCTTAGAGATGTTGACAGAGGCTTTCCAAAGCAGCAAGCAACAGAAAAGGGAAGCAGATTAAGTGCACAGAGCACAAGCTCACTGCATAAATGTACTCTATCATACATTTATACGTGGATAAATACATATCAGGCTTAATATATATCAGGCTATTTAACTCTGTGGGACTGAACTCCCAGCTTCTTCACCAATTCCAGGCCACAACAAGAGAAGTGTCACTAAGGAGAATATCTGAGCTTACCAGTTCAACATATTGTCAGTTCCAATGCACTAAAGGTCAGGAATCAAACTCATCTTCTTGAATGAAAAGTAACATATAAGGGAAGAAAATAAAAAACTAAGAATTTTCTACTAACAGCAAATCTCCTCATCTGCTATTATGTGCAAATTCCTGTTCCCCTCTGCAACGTAGCAGTATTTGTTGTACCTGTTGTTTGATGCTCCAAGAAAAAGCTTGCCCCCTCAGCTGAGGTCAGTAAAATAATCCTCTTCAAAACAACAGAAACACCTCAGCAACAGAGTATTAGCATGAGGACAGGAACATAACATATTAATTAACCTCAGGATAATTAAGCATTTTCCCTCCTTTCTAGAGTAAACAATTTATTCTGGTCAATTATCAGATCACCAGGAAAGGACAAATGAGGAGATAAGCTGCTAACACAAAGAATTACCCAGCAAATTTCTTGGCCAATTGTACAGCTTTCTTTTCTGGTTCATCAAGACTGGGAATTAGTGAGAGGTGAATCAGAGTGGCAGTGGGGCAACAGCCTGGATACTGTGCAAGCAAGGTTCAGCAACAGCTGAAACAGGCATGTTACCAACAGGTCTAGCCACAAATGCAAAAGCACAGCACCACAGAGGCTGCAATAAAAAGTCAATCCCACCCTGTTACAGACCTAAACCAAAAATAAATTAGGTCCTCAAAGGGTAATTAGTCTTCTCATACAAGTACATTCCACACCCAGTCCATTTCTGGAAATTTTGTTCTATTCTTCTGACCTTTATCTGCAGTTTTCTTAGGCTGGAGAGCTCCTTTAACATATCCCTCAGGAAAGAAAGTAATATACCTCAGATGCCTTAAACTGTGACTGTTATGTTTATGTTATCATAACAACTAAAATTTGAAATTGTCTTGGGCACAAAATTCAAGTAATACCTTACAGCCAAATCTGTTTGTTTGTCCTAGAAGCGAAAGAATAACTTCACCAGAAAGTGGAATTATCAAGATGATTTCCTTTTGGGCATCAATAGTACAAAAAGTGATAATGAGAATTTCTGACAATTTATGATTCTGGTTTGATGCACAGATATTAGCTGTCAGTATTGCACATCACAATTAAAACAAACAAAAAGAAACAAGCCTTCCATGCAACAGACCCAATCACTGCTTCAAAATACTTTTCTTGACTAACTGGCAGTCTTGAAAGTCTGTCCTAGCCAATGGAAGAGGAGCTCTCCTCGCATTTCCCATTATCCTCGTAACTTTATGCTCTGTCATTTCTATTCTACCAACATTTCTCTTGTTCTGCCAGAAGTACTCATGAACTCTTTTCAAACAATGCCATTTTAAAATGAGAAACACAGGATGTGTAGACTTTTCCATGCTTCCATAAAGTTTCCTTTAAATTCAGAGAGTTTTCCAACATATACTTGATTCACTGGACTAGAAAAATCACAGAAATAAATGCTCTATGATCTTGAGGTCTCACTTTCTAAGAATGTAGCTGAAGTGCCAGATTTACACCATTACTGACCATGTAGTGTGAGAATGGGGGAAGATTGGCTATACACCCTCACCCATAAAAATGCACTCGGATACCTTCTAAGAATAATGTACAGCTTTGAGGTAGGCAAAAGACCTAGGGATGCACTTCTGCTTTCACAAGCAGCCACAAGATAAAGATGATGCAAGCCACCAGTGCCATGAGTTGGAAGACAATCTACCACGGAATGACATCTCCAGCTGAGTGTAACATGTTCATTGAAATTTGAGATCAATTTTCTTTTCCTCCCACAGAACTCTTAGGAAACACAAAAAAAGCCCCCAAAACTCATGGCTAGATCTATTCCCATGGACAGAAACTAGAATTGCATTGACGAACCAACTTGCACGTGGACTCATTCTTCATTAACAGCATCTAAGATGTAAATTTAAACAAAAGTCTGTTTCACATAAAAATTAAGCCTAAATTGGGCATTTGAGTCTGGCGTTTAGCATTTTTGGTTTGCGTTTTTGGAAAAAAATAAGTATGTTTATTTTGGTCAAAAGTACTATTTCTCTCTGTGACATTCCTTCACTGAATACTCTTGGAATTAGTAAAAATGATTTAAATTAGTATTTGCCTATATTGGTGGGTTTTTTTTACTGGCATCCAGGCCAGTTTTAGTGGGGTTTTTTTATGGTTTTTTTGTGTGTGCTCTTCACTCAATCTTGTTATACAATTGTTTTCAAAAGCTATTGTTTAAGAGTAGCTTAAACACAGAACCTGCTATTTCAGGCAGACAACTCAGAATCCAGTATTTATCACAGTCACATACAATATTTTACCAAGATGGAACAAAAGATTAGCCAAAGATCACATCACAGTTAAGAGATAAACTGCATAGTGCCGTTGATAAGACCGTGCTTATTAAATGGCAGTGAGAGTACAAATAGTTCCATCTAACATCTCTGCCCTCATTCTTATAACTTGCACTTTCCAAAGGCTTCTTAGATCTTCCTGTAAAATAGGATCGTTTAAAAAAGCTAAAGTAAGAAAAAAAACCCCACAAAAACCTACAAACTTTTTTCATCAAAGTTGTCTAGCAGCAGGAAGATTTACAGGCTCAAAGAAAGCTTTTTAACAAACATGACTTGATTCTTCACAACCAACATATTTTGCAAGCCCCACAGTTGTGGGCTACATTTTCCTTTAGCATCTAACCAGAAGAGAGTAAAATGAACACCTCAGCAGGAACATGAAAGGCTTCCTAATTGCAGAATTGGGCAAATATCAAAACAGGCTTTCTGCTGTAAATCAGGACTCATTCCTAACACGCAAAAAACCAATTCTCTCATTCCACAGTGGTGATTACTTCCTTTTCAGAAAACTTGTGACCAGAAGTGTTCTTTTAGCTACAGTTGAGAGACAGGCTGAAACCCAAACAGTCCAGAGAGCTTCTTTACAGGAGAAAAGAACTGGTGTAAATTTAGAAAGGCTCTCTTGGAGCAAAGAAGGAGTTTTATGCAGGTACCTCAGTAAGAATGGCAATCAGTGCCTTGTAAAACTTTTGTACATTACCTCTTCCATTTAGCATGGACTTCACCATGAAGCTGCTCTAACCACTGGCAATGGAGAACGGGCAAAGTAGTGCCATTCCAAAAGTCAAAGGAAATAAAAAAATTCCTCAATGAATGAGGATGAAGTTTCAAAACACCATATGTAAACATATGAAATACAATCCAACACACCCTAGGGGAGGCTATGGAAACTTTCTGAAAAGCACTGTATTTGTTGAAATGGACTTCACTTTTCCTGGGAAGTACTATATTGCCTTGTACATAGTATTGCAAGGTAACAGCATAAGCTATACTCATTACTGCTCACTGCTTATAAGCTACTTCGAAGACTGATAGTGCTGTTACCTAAAAATGACACTTGATATTGTGCTTCAAAAACTCTTCCACAAATTGTGAAGTACTTGTTTGTTTACAGCACTGTAAAAGAATAATTATGCGTAACACAACAGGCTGCTCACAGTGTAGGTCAGATCAGCTCCTTAACAGGCTTAACTCATGTACTGGCTTTTTAGAATAGCTTTTATGCTGAACATTAATGAATGTGGCTTTAAAAAGAAAAGAGTACTAACCCTGTAGAGAGGGTGGCATTTGTCCTTGAAACATGGTGCCAAACGAGCATAGATCTGCAGGCTATAGTAATAACTTGCCAGCTGGAGAGATAACGCAGAATGTAATTGCTTTTCAAAGCATTTGTTGGCATCTACCACCTAGAAGAAATAGAGAATTAATTTATATGGAAGAATTAGCAAGCATACAACAATAAGTTACAAACTTTCTAAAAAGCTACTTGCTGTCATTTAGAAATAACCCTATGTTTTTCTGGCACAGAAGTAAATCAGTAACCTTCACACATAAAGGTAATTCTACATTATGGTAGTTTTTTCCCCCTTGCACAAACACCTAACCAAAACGTTATTCCAACTACACTATTGCTGCTTCTACACCACAAGGTTATTATCCAAATTTCTGAGTTACATTAGAATAGTTAGTCTGGTGGCCTAACTTCTATTTTAAGTAAGAAAATGTGTCTTTTCACCAGTGCCATGCTCAACAGACCATCCAATAGCATTTGTTCACTTTCCTTTATATGCACCAGTCCAATCTGTAAAAATGTGTATTAAAATGAATTTGAATACTTCAGATTTTAAAATCTTAAGGAAATGAAACTTGCTAATGGAATTCTGCTATGAATAGTCTTTCCTGACAAAAACATACAAACAAAGTCTCCATCAACGTACCTGTGGCAGTGCAAGTAGATAGGCAAGAGACAAGGCTGCATCCTTTGGTAAAGCATCACTTGCCAGTTGTAGCAGAACTGTAACACAGAGGGAGCAGACACAGAGTTTGGATTACTGACCCACTTGGCCTTGAGAGCTAGCAAATGAAATGTTTTCAGGGCAACTATATTTTATTAGACACTAGCTTGAAGCACTCCAGACATACTTAATTAACCACTTATCAGTGCAATCCAGAAAGAGATAATATATAATTAAACCGCAGCACAGCTTTTCCTTAACTTCCAGGCGAAGCGTTTGATGCATTAACCAAAGAATGAGATTATGCAGCAACAGATGCTAAACAAAGCCACCTGTACTGATTTCCAAGAAGTAAATATTTTGCTTGTAAAATCAAGGAAGTAATGTAATGTTGTAAGGGTTCGAAGATACCAAGAAGAGGAATGGTACAAAACTCCTTCTCTTCAAGCCTGAGCTCAAACTCCTTTATCACTGAACACAACAGATCATATTAAAAACTTCTGCCTTAATTAAAAATAAAAGCAAAAACCACAAGTATCTTAAGAAACACCATAACAAGGTTCTGCCACATACTGAAAACAAGTATCACTACTACAGCAATTGAAATAAATTCATCAAAGGATAAGTATTCTGATTATAAACACATATACTTCTGGTAAAACTGACACAAAAACCACCTGCTTTACCTACACTATAGATACCAAACTTGGGGGGAGGGGTTGTTTCCACTGTTACAGATTACATTATTACTAATGTTATTAATAACTATATTACTTCAATAGGAAGAAGTCATTTTCCAGCAACTTAGCTCTCTGTTTATTTCAAGGAAGTCTCAAACACCTGTTTGTTAATTCCCACATTACATAAACCCCTCTGCAGGGCATGCTGGCAAAAACCCAATTACTTTACACACATTCCTGCAGTGAATTCTTTGTTCCAAAGAATGACTTATAAAAGGCTTAAATGACCAATTACAATTTTAAGATTATCATTAATTTGCCATCAGCCTGAAGGGGATTTACATGCTGGCCCTCAGCCAGATACAAGCACTAAATTTCTATGTGACAAGTCACCACAGAGGCTGCAACATAAACCTGTCTAACAGCACCTATCCTTTATGCTTCAAATGGCTTCACTGTGCTTCAGACAGCTTCATGCTGCTGACAGATTGTTTCTGCTACACTCTAAATAACCTGTATGCTGTCCAAGCAAAGACAGTAAGAACTCTAGAAACATCTAATATTAAAATCTTGATGAAAATTGCTTGCACCTCCTCTGATCACAAGCAGTTGCTTTAAGTATTCTTACAATCATCTCTAGTTAAACAGAAAAAGAAAGGGAGGAGGAAGGAAGAGTCAGCATTTCCCTTTCTTTGGAGAATTAATGTTAGTAAAACCTCCTGAATACACAATAAATCATGGGTTCTCTTCCAACTTAACATCCTCAACATGACAACTGACACACTTGCAAAAACTGATCTTCACCATTAGGACAGCAATAATTACAAAGAACATGGCACCAATACAGGACCAAAAAACAATATGATTTTCTTCACTCTTTTACATGAAGTGTGACACAATGGCATCCCAACTGCCAGGATGTATGTAAGAATGTACTACCTCTACTGTCATACCTTCCAAGAAAAAAAAATTCCTACTGATCCAATAAATTTTCTGCACGCTAGTGTGATCATGATAGGTTTCCATGTACTCATACTTAGATGCCCACTTTACATACACACAAACAGGTGTATGCAAAAATAATTTCACACAGCTTTCTGTCTCTCAGTGAAGCCCTACAAGAATCCTCTGCAGTCTAACAGGGCTGAGTTCAAATCACAGGCTCCAGACATTAGTAGGATGCCATTCTGTCCTATCATGTATTTTCACAAAATTTACAGGAACTTAATGTCATTTCAGACCATTACCAAATCTGGAATTTGCCAAAGGGATTAGTCATTACAGGGTTGGCAAACCAGGGAGGGCAGGCAGTGACAAGCAAAATGCTAAAGCTGATGTCCCCACACTGTCCCACAAGCACAACTTTCTCAGAGAAACACAAAAATATTTTTATTTTACAAATATTTTCGTTTCCTGTGCAGGTCTTCATGCCACAGCCTGTTTGAGAGGCTAAGTATTGAAAAATGGTTTATCTGTGAAAATTGGAATTTCTCCATACCTAGAAAGTTTCAACTCACTTTCCATGGATTTTCCTCTGAAAAAAATGAAAAAACTGCTTTGAGTCTTCAATTGTTCATTTAGCCCATGGTAAAATCTCAATAAACTTAGAAGCATATACTGCAGTTAAACAGCCATATCTACAACTAACTACAAAATGATGAGGAACATTAAGGTATTATTTGCTCTAAAACCCCTGAGGATTAATAGGTATGACTGACTGTCTTGGGTTTATTCTGAATTTAGTGCCTAATCTGGTTAGAAGGAGATCTTTTCAAATTGCATCTTCAACCTCCTGATCAATCCCTAAGGCCTATGCAGAAAGAAAACTCCAGTCAAACAGAGATGCACAACATGGCCTCAGCCACACCCAGTCTGGGTGCACTATCAGCCCACAGCCAAGGAAGGAGTGCTTTACAGGACCCAGGGAGATGAGAGTTACAATTTCCCTTGGAAATACTCAGTTTACCACCTACATCCAGAGAGCAAGAACAAGAAAAGTCAAGGTCCAAGGGTTGTAACACTACCAAATCCATAAAAGCAGCAAAATATCATGTGTTTTATTACAGAGGTTTTCAAAGCCAGACTGGATGGGGCTCTGAGCGGCCTGGTCTAGTGGAAGGCATCCCTGCCCATGGCAAGGGGTTGAAACAAGATGATTGTTACAATTCCTTCCAACCATTCTATGATGATGCACACTGTCTGTGGGGAAGGTGTTTAGCCACCTCACACTACACATGCCACTGTTATAGTAAACAAAGTCTCATGGATACTCCAGCCTCTCCTAAGACAAAGTGCCAAGTACAATGAAGACTGCTTTGCTAAACTGCATCTCCCTCCAGGTTCTTTAGTTCTTTTGATGGAGTTGACACCTGCTGCTGTAGCTGTCCTAGAAGACAACTAGAAGCAAACAGCTAGGATTCAAACTTGTCAGCAAAATCAAGTGAGACCTGCTATGCTTGCAGTTACTAGACCAGTGCAGTAGCTGACACCTCATATCAGCATTCAAGTTTTGTATGACAAAATCCTCCTGAAAACATACAGGAAGGCTGAAAATGATAAAAATGCAGAATAATAAGTGGGATTCATATCTGTGTGATTCCTTAAACTTCAGCAGTGTGCTATCAATACATATATTTTCAATCTGCACAACCCTGAACATGTTAACTCATCATAAAGACTTCCATGAGAATTGACAAAGCAAAGCTCTAAGGGGGAAGAGGTGGGATCCAATAGATTAGCACAAGGCTAAACACATCACAAATAGTAAATTATTAATCCAATTATTCAGAGAAAGCTGTGTTACACTTATGCTTATGAACAGTTTACTGACTACCAAAAGGTGTAATACACTGAAGGACTGGTGAGTCCAGAATAAATACAGCCCATTTTTCCAGAGGAAAACACAGAACTCTGTTTCAGAACACAGCTGGAGGGACTCTTAAAAGGGACTCAGTGAAAGTGACTATAGAATAAAAGTGGTGGAAAAAAGTATTAAATAGCAAAAATTTTATTCTGCACACTTAAGAGGAAGGAGACAGATGCTCAAAAACTGAAGCTAGAATCTAAAATTTCTTTTCTTCTTCATGGAAAAGTACCCAACATTGAAATTTCCATCTCAAAAGCAGCCACTGAACTGTAAACAATCAGTTCCAATTACTCAAGTTCAAGCAGGAACTATTACCACAGATCTGCCAAGTAAATAATTTTCCCTAAGGAAGTAATAAACACT